>QRFJ01001373.1:87812-209794 GCA_006176705.1 Cocos nucifera | reverse complement strand
AGAGAGAGATAGAAGTCTGCGAAAAAGCAAAAGATGGAAAGGAGGAAAGAAGAAGAAGGCAGAGCCGAAGATGAAAGGCGCCAAAGAAAGTATTTCCATTGCAACAGCGGGCCCCATTGAAAGCGAAACGTCCTACTTACTAGCCACCCTGAAGAAACAAGAAGGAAGTTCTTCTGGGGTATGCTCGTTATTGAGTCTAACCTTAGGTTCTCTGCATCTAGTTGGATGCTTGACTCTGGTTCTAGTGTCATCTGTGCACTTCCATGAGGATCTTGAGGATAGCAAGAGGCTAGGGATGAGACATGATCCTATGCATGTAATGGAGCAAGAGTTTGTGCAGTGGTGGTGGAAATACCTCTTCGATTACCATCTGGTTTAGACTTAGTTTAAAAGACTGTTATTATGTGCCTGCAGCTAGCAGAATTTGATTTTTTGTTTCATGCTTAGCACTAGAAGGCTATATGATTACCTTCTTTAAGGATCATTGTAACATTCTTTATGAAAGAAATAAAATTACAAATGATTTTCTTATTAATGATCTTTATCAGCTACATATTGATGTACCTGTTCTAACTATCGAGCAAAACGTGAATGCCAAACGACCTAGGGATAGTCCAAACGATAGATATCTATGGCACCTGATATTAGGTCATATAGCAGAAGATAAGATCAACAAATTGGAGAAAAATGGGCTATTGAGTCCATTGACTTTCGAGTCATATCCAACTTGTGAATCTTGTTTTCAAGGCAAAATGACTAAACTCTCTTTTGTAGGACATGGGCAGAGGGCCACAGATCTCCTTGCCCTAGTACATACTAATGTGTGCGGCCCATTTGATGTGCCGACTAGAGATAATTTTATCTACTTCATTATCTTTATCGATGATCTATCTAGCTATGGGTATGTGTATCTTATGAGACACAAGTCTGAAGTATTTAAAAAATTCAAAGAATTCAGACATAAAGTAGAAAAATAAATTAGAAAATCCATTAAGATTCTTCGATCAGATCGAGGAGGTGAATACCTTAGCCGAGAATTTCTAGACTATCTCAAGGATAATGGCATAGTCTCTCAATGGACTCTACTAGGAACACCTCAACTCAACGAAGTTTCAGAATGGAGAAACCAGACTCTATTGGATATGGTTCGATCCATGATGAGCTTCACAGACCTCCCTGATTATCTTGGAGACACTCATTGTTAATTTCAATTTATCTACTGAATAGGGTTTCCTCTAAGATTGTTCCTACCACACCATATGAGATATGGCATCGTAAGAAACCAAGTCTGAGTCATCTTAGAATTTGGGATTGTCCGGCTCATGTCAAAAGATAACACGCGGACAAGTTAGAGTTTAGGTCCTTCAGAGCTTGATTCATAGGATATCCTAAAGAGTCATTAGGATACTATTTCTACATTCCAAAAGATCATAATGTGATTGTGAGTCGACATGCCATCTTTCTTGAAAAATAGTTTATTCAAGATAGCGGCATTGGAAAGCAGATTAAGCTTGATGAGAAAGTCTCACAAGTACAATGAGCTAAGGACCAATTGGAACCAAATCAGGTTGAGCCAATAAGAACACTACCTCCTCCACCTCGTAGATCGAAAAGAGTTTTCCATCCCCCTGAAAGATACTTAGGTATTATTTCAGAGGAAGTAGAGAAATATTCCTCGTAGGTAATGGTGCTCATGGTGATGATCTCAAAACCTACAACGAGGCGATATCAGATATCGACTCTGAGAAATAGCGAGAGGCAATGCAGTCAGAAATTGACTCGATGCACTCAAACCAAGTCTAGACCTTGGTAGATCCACCAGAAGGTATAGTACCTATTGGGTGTAAATGGATCTTCAAGAGAAAGATTGGTGCAGATGGGAATGTGGAGACATTCAAGGCTAGACTAGTGGCAAAAGGTTATAGTCAATGCGAAGGCATTGACTATCAGGATACCTTTCTCTCCAGTGGCTATGCTAAAATTCATCCGCACATTACTTGCCATTGCAGCCTATTTCGATTATGAAATATGGCAAATGGACGTGAAAATGGCATTCTTGAATGGATATCTTGAGGAAGATATCTATATGGAATAGCCGCTAGGTTTCACATCCAGTGATACTGATCACAAGGTTTGCAAGCTGCAAAGGTCCATATATGGACTTAAGCAAGCATCTCGAAGCTGGAACACTCATTTCAATGATGTGATCAAAATGTTTGGTTTCATCAAAAACGAAGAGGAACCATGTATCTTTCAAAAAGGTCAGTGGGAGCGCTGTTGTCTTCCTCGTATTGTACGTGGATGACATCCTCCTTATTGAGAATGATATTCCCATGATGACGACAGTCAAAATTATGGTTGTTCAAGGAATTCTCCATGAAAGACCTAGGTGAAGCATCCTTTATTCTAGGAATTAAGGTCTATAGGGATAGACCGAATAGGATGCTAGGACTTTCATAGAAGATGTACATAGAGGAAGTACTAAAGAAGTTTAGTATGGAAAACTCTAAAAGGGGATTAATATCCTTCAGACATGGTATTCATCTTTCCAAGAAGATGTGCCCTAGCACACCTAAGGAAATAGAACGCATGAGCAAGATCCCTTATGCTTCTGCAATAGGGAGCCTCATGTATGCCATGCTATGTACACGACCTGATATAGCCCATGCTGTGAGTGTCACAAGCAGATATCAGTCAAATCCAGGTGAAAAACATTGGACTTCTATGAAATGTATCCTTAAGTACTTGAGAAGAACTAAGGATATGATGTTGGTCTTTGGTAATGGAGAACTCCAAGTCCTAGGGATACACAGACTCGAATTTTATGTCCGATGTAGATGATCGAAAGTCGACATCTGGGAGTCTGTTTGTGTGCAATGGTGGTGCTGTCAGCTGGAAGAGTTCCAAGCAAACCGTGATAGCAGATTCCACCATGGAAGCAGAATATATCACTGCATCAGAGACTGCGAAAAAAGCATTCTGGTACAAAAAGTTTGCTGAAGAAATCGAAGTAATGCCATCAGATGCCATTCCTCTATACTGCGACAATAATGGCACCATAGCCCTTGCTAAGGAGCCAAGGTCTCATCAGAAATCCAAGCACATTGAGCGGCGATACCACCTCATCCGCGATTACCTCGAGAAGGGTTACGTCGAGGTCAAGAGAGCTAACTCCACAGACAATGTGGCAGACCCTGCTTACAAAGCCGTTGGGCCAGCAGAAGATCGAAGCCCACCTTGAGAAGATGGGACTTAGACTTGTAGCCAATTGGCTTTAGGACAAGTGGAAAATTGTTAGATATATGTGCCCTAGAAGCCAGAATTGGCTGACACTTGTAATACACTTCTAGGGGCAAAATTATAATTTTGACTAAAATTAATAAAATGGGTTATTTTCTATCACATATGTGTATTTAGTGTCTGTGATACATCCTTTGAGTTAATGGTAATGATAATTCATATTTTCAAGAGTTGAAAATTTAAGACATGAATAATCATTATTAACTCATAAAATGCTCCCGACCATAGGATCATCACGAGGATGGTGATTGATCCAGAAGGTTGGTGTACAATCGCTTCTCTTTAGTAGATGAGTCTTGAGTCTATGGTGTGGAGACACCGGAGTGAGAGTATAGGTACTCGTTAGAGAACGAGGGCACTGAGCGTGACCACCTCGAGTAGTCATTAGGAAGTCTACCTTCTCATCAATGACTGACTCGATGCTGCAGTAGTGGTGTGTCTGGTTCTTTGATCTGAGATGCATCGGTAGTTCACCTTGAGGGTGTTATAGTTTGACTACACCATAACTCGATCTCCTAGCCATATGGAATCCTGAGGTGTATGTTGGCTATAGCATGTTCATTGTAGGAACTGGATTGCATCAAGAATGGAATCTATCTACCTCGGTGGTAGAGGAGCAGCCCTATGATGATCATGAGAATCAAGTCCAGAAGCCCATGGCCATGGTAGAGTGAAATAATAGAAAGAGTTTCTATTTAGATTTTCACATCGGACTTGAATCGAATGATTACATCATATGAGACTAGGGTTTGACGAGTTCACCTTAACCCTAATCTGATCGGGGCTCAAGATAGAAGAACTTAATCACACAGGTAGCTGCACCAAGAGGTTCACATTCAGCTCTGATGGGTTGCCACCATATACTGCTAGGTGTCACTGGTGGATTTTGGGAGCAATTAGAATGATTTAGATGATCGATCATTCTAGCTGTTCGAATCAGAAGAGTTCTGATCCATCGAAAGGAGTTTCGATGATGTCGATGATAGAGATCATGACATATCCCATTACCATACAGAACTGAACCTAACTGGGTCACACAAACAAGGGTTTGAATCTGGTGATCATCAATTGAACTGATCCAGTTCAATTGATCTGAATGAGATTCAATTAGGTTCAAGGAAATCGTGCTAGCACTCGATTGAACCTAACGTTCTTCTTTTACTATCATAAATAGTTGTCCTGACTGAGCCAAAGGAGTTTGTGCTCGATCAGAGGCCTTCACTTGGTCTGACTGGAGCCTGTCTAGGTCAGAAAAGGGTTGTCTTATTTTGTAAGATAATACCTGCCATTTTTGGTCACCTGCCATTTCTTGTCCTTTGACTTTGGTCAAAAGTTGACCTTTGACTGGTCAAATATTGACCATTGACACTTTGACTTCTATCCACATGTCACACACCTATTGGAGAGCTGGTGGGGGCTTGTCCCCCTGTCAGAACCTAGCAAGGAGGAGGGTGCATGCCACCCTTGGCGTGTGCCCAAGTTGGAGGCACCCAGGAGTCCCTGTTGGATAGGGACTCCATCTTTTTTTAGATTCTGATTAGACTTCTCCTAAGAATCAAGTTTGACTGATCTTAGGCACCATCTAAGGAGGAATCTAAGGGACTCTATTTCCACCAATCAGATTTAGATCTGATTTCACAAAGGGTTGTGATTGGTTGGGAAGAAGAGGAGTTGGATCACGCATAGTCTATAAATAAGACCCTGCGCCCAACTCAAGGAGTATCTAAAATCAATTGAAAATTCTCCACGCCCCAAGGCTGTCTCCCTCCTCCTCCTCCATGCCAAGTCCATCTTCTCCCTCTCCTCTCCATGCCCAAAGGTGTTTGAGATCCAAGTTGGTGCAATCCAGACAAGAGAAAGGCGACAGAAAGCTAGAAGGCTGCGCTGCTGCAAAGGATAACTGCTGATCTTCGAAAGGTGTTTTGAAGATCCTCCAAATCAGATCCAGATCTAATTTTTGGAGACATGATAGAGAAGAAGAGAATCTCTAGATCCAGCCTAAGTAGATACCGATAGAGGTCAGGCACTTGCATGGCTAGATCCAGAACCTTCCGCTGCTTACAGGATCATCAACGGATAATAGGATTACCCTATATCAAGGTAAATTAAATTTGATTTAATTTATTTAAATTTTATTTTTATTATTAGAATAATAAAGATCAGATCTGAAACATTCTAGATCTAATTAGAATCAAAGAAAAAAAATTTTAAAATATATCTCTTGATCCGATCAGATCTAAACGAACCTGGTCCAAAAAATCAGGATTTTTCTTCATGTATATCCTTGGACTTGGAGTTCTCCATTACCAAAGACCAACAACATATCCTTAGTTCTTCTCAAGTACTTTAGAATACAATTTACAGAAGTCCAATGTTCTTCATCTGAATTCGACTGATATCTGCTCGTGACACTCATAGCATGGGCTTTATCAGGTCGTGTACATAACATGGCAAACATGAGGCTCCCTATTGCTGAAGCATAAGGGATCTTGCTCATGCGTTCTATTTTCTTAGGTGTGCTAGGGCACATCTTCTTAGAAAGATGAATGCCATGTCTGAAGGGTACCAAACTCCTCTTAGAGTTTTTCATACTAAACCTCTTTAGCACTTCTTCTATGTACATTTTCTGTGAAAGTCCTAGCATTCTATTCGGTCTATCTCTATAGACCTTAATTCCTAGAATAAAGGATGCTTCTTCTAAGTCTTTCATGGAGAATTCTTTAGATAACCATATTTTAACTATGGTCAACATGAAAATATCATTCCCAATAAGAAGGATGTCATCCATGTACAATATGAGGAAGACAACAGTGCTTCCACTGATCTTTTTGAAGATACATGGCTCCTCCTCATTCTTGATGAAACCAAATAATTTGATTACATCATTAAAATGAGTATTCCAGCTCCGAGATGCTTGCTTAAGTCCATATATAGATCTTTGCAGCTTGCATACCTTGTGATCTCGATCACCAGATGTGAAACCTAGCGGCTGTTCCATATAGATATCTTCCTCAAGATATCCATTTAAGAATGCCGTTTTCACATCAATTTACCATATTTCATAATCGAAATATACTGCAACAGCAAGTAATGTGTGAATGAATTTTAGCATAGCTACTGACGAAAAGGTATCCTGATAGTCAATATCTTCGCATTGATTATAACCTTTGCCACTAATATAGCTTTGAATGTCTCCATATTCCCATCTGCACTAATCTTTTTCTTGTAGATCCATTTACATCCAATAGGTACTATACCTTCTGGTGGATCTACCAAGGTCCAGACTTGGTTTGAGTGCATCGAGTCAATTTCTGACTTCATTGCCTCTAACCATTTCTTGGAGTCGATATCCGATATCATCTTGTTATAGGTTCTGGGACCATCACCATGAACCCCATTACCTATGAAGAACATATTCTCTACTTCCTCTGAAATAGTACCTAACTATCTCTCAGGGAGACGGGAAATCTTTTCTGATCTACGAAGTGGAGGAGGTAGTGAATGGATTGGCTTAACCTGATTTGGTTCCATTTGGTCCGTAGCTCATTGCTCTTGTGAGACTTTCTTCTCGAGCTTGATCTTCTTTCCAATGCCGCTATCTTGAATAAACTATTTTTCAAAAAAGATGGCATGTTGACTCACAATTACATTGTGATCTTCTAGAATGTAGAAATAATATCCTAATGACTCTTTAGGATATCCTATAAATTGAGCTCTAAAGGATCTAAAGTCTAACTTGTCCGCTTGTTGTCTTTTGACATGAGCCGGACAACCCCAACTTCTGAGATGACTTAGACTTGATTTCTTACCATGCCATATCTCATACGGTGTAGTAGGAACGATTTTAGAGAGAACCCTATTCAGTAAGTATATTGCAGTTAACAAGCAGTATCCCCAAAGAAAATCAGGGAGGTCTGTGAAGCTCATCATGGATCAGATCATATCTAATAGGATCCGATTTCTCCATTCTGAAATCTCGTTGAGTTGAGATGTTCTAGGTGGAGTCCATTGAGAGACTATGCCATTTTTCTTAAGATAGTCCAAAAATTTTCGAGTAAGGTATTCACCTCCTCGATCTGATCGAAGAATCTTAATGAATTTTTTTATTTGCTTTTCTACTTCATGTCTGAATTCTTTGAACTTTTCAAATGCTTCAGACTTATGTCTCATAAGATACACATACTCATACCTAGATAAATCATCGGTAAAGATTATGAAGTAGACAAAGTTGCCTTTAGTCGGCACATCAAATGGACCGCACACATCAGTATATACTAGGGCAAAAAAATCCATGGCCCTTTTCCCATGTCCTACAAAAGGGAGCTTAGTCATTTTGTCATGAACAAAAGATTCACAAATTGGATATGACTCGAAAGTTAACAAACTCAATAGTCCAATTTTCTCCAATTTGTTAATCCTATCTTCTACTATATGATAAAACTAATTACATAGCCTTCTAATGCAAGGCAAGAAATAGAAATCAAATTTCTACTTGCTGCAGGCACATAATAACAGTCTTTTAACACTAAGTCTAAATCAGATAATAGTCGAAGAGGGTATGTTCCCATGGCCATGATAGTAGCTCTTGCTTCATTTTCGATGCGCAGGATTATCTCACCATCCCTCAGCCTCCTGCTATCCTCAAGATCCTGCATAGAAGTGCACAAGTGAGCACTAGAGCCAGAGTCAACCACCCAATTGGATGCAAAAGAAATCATAAGGTTAGACTCAATAACGAGCATACCTCCAAAATGATCTGCCTCCTTCTTCTTTAGGGTTGCTAGGTAAGTAGGGCAGTTTCACTTTCAGTGGCTGTCATTGTTGCAATGGAAACACTTTCCTTTGTCAGCGGCCTTTTTCTTTAGCTCTGCCTTTTTCTTCTTTCCTCCTTCCATCTTCTACTTTTTTATAGACTTCTTTTTTTTTCCAAAAGACTTTCTCTTGAAAGAAGTCCATTCCATAGCAAGCACTGAGCCTTTAGAACCTTTCATAGAAAGCTCAGCGGTAACCAGCATGTTCATAAGTTCAGCCAAGAAATTTTAAAGTTTATGCATATGATAGTTCATGATGAACTACCAATACGTATCAATCAAAGATTGTAGAATTATATCATTCTGTAGATCCAAGTCCAATCTCACTCCGAGCTTCTCAAGTTCTTCCAAATCCTTGATCATCATCAGATAATAATCTTGGACTGACTGCCCATCACGCATCTTAGCCTTGAAAAGTCATTTAGTGACTTAATACTTGGCTACGCGACTCTGTTCACCAAACATCTTTTGTAGATGAGCCAACATTTGGCAAGCAGTCCTGATATCTTCATGTTGGTGCTGAAGTTTATCAGACATCGAGCCCAACATATAATATCTGACCTTATTATCTTCATCTATCCACTTATCTAGAGACGCTCTCTGTTCAGCGAATGGACAGACTGGTAAGGTAGGAGGGTCCTGGTCCAATACATGAGTTAACTTTTCAAAATTCAAAATAATTTTGAAGTTTTAAAGTCAATCCTTATAATTTGGTCTGATCAGTCTATAGGTATCCAGGATTCGTGCTAATGGATTGGATGTAGACATTTTTCTATAGAGAGTTAAAGTTTCTAGTTAGATATTATAATTAAGACTTAATCAATCTGTTTAAAAATTTTATTTTTAAATAAATTAGCTCTCATT
Organism: Cocos nucifera; assembly: GCA_006176705.1. Lineage (NCBI taxonomy): Eukaryota > Viridiplantae > Streptophyta > Magnoliopsida > Arecales > Arecaceae > Cocos > Cocos nucifera. Next base: position 200,819 of record QRFJ01001373.1, on the reverse strand, counting down.
ATTTTTTTGGATCCCTACATTTTCTCTGTAGAGATGTGAAAATCTTCATCATTAATGATTTCTAGTGGATGGTGCAGTCCCACCAACTGACTCATCACCTCATCTAACAGTTATTGGTGATGGGTTAGCCAATAAGTGAACAACTTTTGTTCAATGATTCTCCAATAATGGTTTATCCAAACTTGGTCTCTAATTCATGAATCTCATCATGCTCGGAATATTAATCCACTTCTTAGTTAAGTCAGATCCACCATTTGCATAGATTGGATTCCTAATTGAGTCTCTCACCATATCCAAAATATTGAGCCCAATCCATCCTCCAGTCCGTAGCATCCAATGCCTAATAGACATGGTTGCATCTTTTTGATGCAATTGAGCCACTGTAACTAGTCGAGAACAATCAACCTTGGAAAGGGCCCGTATATCTACAATGGTGGAAGACCTTAGACTTAATCTTTTCTTAGGGTGATTTAATTTAGATCTCATTAAACTAGACTTGACATAGTCATAACCATTATGACTAACCTAGTGGCATGGGTTAGTTTGGATTATTGACCACCTCAGATTTGGACTGAGCCAACAAACATGGCTAGATAAGTGAGATCGGTGGAAGGAATATGCCATTAACTCGATAAGAACATATTTGAGTTAAGTAACTTTCAATTAAAAATCAGTCGGTCATATCTACCAGACTTATCTTAGACACCAAATTATTGAGTCAGAACCAATCGGGTTAGCTTACAATCCAGACTCTAACCACTGAGCCTAATTAGGTCTTAGCTTGATCGATCACTCACGTGACTCGATCTTGACCCAGACTTAATCCTATTAGGCTAATCAATTTAAGCACTGTTGATCCCATCTAACCAACTCTTGATTCGATTTGATCAATCGCTTAGACCTAATTGAGCTACCCAAGTCCGAACCCAAATTTATGAATATATCTTAAATCTAAAATTTTTAATTTTAGATCTAATTAATATTTCATAATGTTAATTCTTAATTAAGTTAAGGGTTCATAAACAAAATATGTAAATAAAATTCTAGGATTTCAGGATCTAGAGTTTTGCAGAAAGTAAGTTTTTTGATTTTTGATTAAAACGAATGCACAGCACCCCTACACATCATAAGAACATTCCATCGAATAGAAAGAGAGGGTATTTAAATCTTACTTTGTTCCTATGATCGGACGGTCAAGGGGAATGCTTTAATCAGAAATATAAATCTACAAAACTAGTTAGATCTACATCATATATCTCATATATAAAATTTGATCTAACTTAATACATATTTTGTATACATCTCATGTATCATGCATGCATATTTTTTAGATCTAAATTATCTTATAATTATCTAAAAAATCAGATTTAAATTGATCACCTCAAAATAAAATCTAATCTAGAGAACTATGTAGAACTATTCTACAATTAGTCTAGACATGCAATCATCATATCTCATATGATCTAAAAATTAAATAATCTTAGTTTCTATTTTTTAGATCTTATTATAATATTTATAATCATCAAAAAATAAAAAATAAATAGATCTAAAATTATAATTTAATCAAAATAAATCAAGATTATGCAAAACTATGTATAGAACTATTCTATTTTACAACTAGTAATGCATATTGTAGAACTTAGATCTATACTATTTAATTTTAATTTTTCTAATTTTAGATCTAATCACATCTCATGTAACATCTAAAATTACTAATTATTAGATTAAAATAAATTAAAAAATATATTTAAATATTTTTTATTAAACCTGGCTCTGATACCAGTTGAAGGAAAAATTCTGATTTCTCGGATCAAGTTCGTTCAGATCTGATCTGATCAAGAGAGATATTTCAAAATTTTTTCTCAAGCATCCATATCAGATCTAAAATATTTTAGATCTAATTTTATAGATCTAATAATAAAAATAAATTAAATTAAATCTAATTTAATTTATACCTTGATGTGGGTATCCGATTATCCTTTGATGATCCTGCTGATTGCCTGAGGTTCTGGATCTAGCCATGCAAGCGCATGGCCTCTACTAGTATCCACTTAGGCTGAATCTGAAGATCTTCTCCTTCTTTATCACCTCTCCAAAAAATAAATCTAGATCTAATTTGGAGAATCTTCAAAACTCCTTCTGAATATCAGCAGTCGTCTCTGCAGCAGTGCTGCCTTCTTCCTTTCACGTCAGCCTTTTCTTGCCTAGGTCGCACCAAACTGAAGTCCAACTTTTCTTGGGCATGAGCAGAGAGAGAGGATCAGAAGATGGCATAGAGGAGGGAGTGGGGCAGTCTTGGGGCATGGGCTAAGAGAAACTCTCTAAAAGTTGGGCGCAGATAGGGTTTATTTATAGACCCTGCTGCGTCATGCAGTACCACATCATCTCGGCCAATTACGTTGCTTCGTGCAATCAAATCTAAATCTGATTGGTGGGATGACATCACCTGATTCAATCAGATGAGAGCCCCACTAATTCATCCTTAGATGGCGCCTAAGACTAGTCAAAGTCTATAGATAAGGGTCACCTAAGTAGAATCCAAGAAGCAACCTGGGGTCCCATCCGTATGGGACTCCAGGCGTCCCTATCCATGGGCGCACGCCATCCTAGGCATGCACCCCCTTCTTTCCAAATTTCAATAAGGGGACAAGCTCCTATCTGCTCTCCAATAAGTGCATGATATATGGGTAGATGTCCAAGGGTCAAAGGTCAATGTTTTACCAAAGTCAAAGGACAAGAATTAGCAAGTGACGGAAAATGACAGATGTTGTCTCAAATTTATCTTATAAATTAAGACAATCCTTTTCTGATCTGAACAACCTTCAGTCAAACCAAGTAAAGGTACTTGAGTGAGCACAAATACGTATGCCTCAGTCGAGATAACTTTTAATGATAATAAAAGAAGAACATTAGATTCAATCGTGTGCTAGCATGATTTTCTTGAACCTAATTGAATCTAATTTAAATCAATTGAACTGAATTAGTCCAATTGATAATATCCAAATCCAAACCCTTATTTGTGTGATCCAGTTAGATTTAGTTCTATATGGTAATGGGATATGTCATGATCTCCATCATCGACATCATCGAAACTTCTTTCGATGGATCAGAACTCTTCTGATTCAGAGACAACTAGAATGATCGATCATCTAAATCATTCTAATTGCTCTTAAAATCCATCAGTGATACCTAGCAGTATATGGTGGCAACCCATCAAAATTAAAAATGAATCTCTCGGTGCAACTACTTATGTGATTAAGTTTTTCTATCTTGAGCTCCGATCAGATTAGGGTTAAGGTGAACTCGTCAAACCCTAATTTCTATCATATGATTTAATCATTCGATTTAAGTCTGATGTGAAAATCTTAATAGAAACTCTTTCTATTATTTCACTCTCTGCCATGGCCATGGGACTTATGGACTTGATTCTCATGATCATCATAGGGCTGCTCCTCATCCACCGAGGTAGATAGATTCCCTCTTGGTGCAATCCAATTCCTACAATGAACATGCTATAGCCAACATACACCTCAGGATTCGAATGGCTAGGAGATCGAGTCATGGTGTAGTCAAACTATAACACCCTCAAGGTGAACTACCGATGCACCTCAGGTCAAAGAACCAGACACACCACTGCAGCTTTGAGTCAGTCATCGACGAGAAGGTAGACTTCCTTATGATTGCTCAAGGTGGTCACGCTCAATGCCCTCGTTCTCTAATGAGTACCTATACTCTCGCTCCGATATCTCTACACCATGGACTCAAGACTCATCTATTATAAAGAAGTGATTGTACACTAACCTTCTGGATCAATCACCATCATTATGATGATCCTACGGTCAGAAGCATTTTATGAGTTAATAAATAAAAATTCTTGTCTTAAATTTTTAACTCTTGAAAATAAGAATTATTATTACCATTAACTCAAGGGATGTATCACAGACACTAAATACATATTTATGATAGAAAATAATTTATTTTATTATTTATAGTCAAAATTATAATTTTATCCCTAAAAGTATATTACAAGTATCAGTCAATTCTAGCTTTTAGGGCACATATATCTAACATATTGTACATAATTCTTCCATCTATACAAAAATATATAAAAAACGAATGCTAGAGATTATGTATGCTAATCAATTGACAGGTTTATCATTATGCAATACAATAAACAAAAGCAATAAGATATAAACATGAATTACATCCATAAATAAACTCTAACATGCAATGCAAGCCACTACCACACCTCGACATCCAGCTACCAAGCTATAGCATAGGATACGAAGGTCAAGAATCTATTGGCATGATCCCGAACTGATAAGTATCATAAATTTACCAATAAAAGTATTAATTTATTAATTAATTTATATTAATTTTTAAGAATTATTAATCAATTTATATATAATTTTTGAGAAATTCATATTTTTATTAATTAAAAAATTAATTAAAAAATAATAAAAATTAAAAAATAAAATTTTATAATCAATGAAAAGAGTTCATTTTTTTGATCATAACGAAATAAGTTTGGAGCAAAATGGAGCTAAAATGAAAAAGATATGAATTTCTAAATAAATAAAATAAAAAATTTAAATGAAAAAAATAACATACGGCTCAAACGGCTCAAGCTGTCATGTCGCAGTAGCCAACGCGTCCAAATGCGCTGAGCCAAATCGACCAAGCTGGCGTGCCAAGCCATCCATGCTAGTCGACTCAAGCTCAAAAGCCATCAGTCGATCTACAGCACAGTATGGACCGCCAACTCAGCGGACATCGATGAATCAGAGCTTGCCACATGGTGGACCTAGATCCCTAAAGGGTTTACAGAAAATTCATCGTAGCTCATAGGGCATTTCAGTCTTTTCATCTATCAATAGGTTTATGAGAAATTCATCGCAGCTCACAGGGCATTTTAGTCTTTTCATCTATCAATAAAAGGCATTGATTGGTTGCGGTGCATGATGTGGCCAGTCCACACGGTCCATGGGAACAGTAAACGTGCGATCGTACGGTGGTGGTTGTTTACGGTCAAGATCGAACGATCAGCATTTTTTTTGATTGCCAATTTCACTCGGATCGCCATTGGATGGTAGCGCTTGATTCCAGCTTCGATTCGATGGTCCAGAACACTCCCAGCGATGATCAAGACTCTTGACACATGATTTACAGCCAGATTTCCTCCATCAATGCACGATCGGATGGTCAGAATTTAATCTGACCTGATCTGGGCTGATACGCATCCGATTTTGATGATTTGGACCGTTGGATTCCTATTGAATGGCTAGATTTTACCAGACTTATCAGAGTTGTATCAGAGCTATTTTGATTCAAATTTTATTCAGATTTCTTTATATTTTGATGATAATAAAGGCTATTAGTTCTACATTACCTTCAGAAAAAATATCCAGCCCTCCTAGCTCTATAAAAAGGATCTGAGGCCTCCAAAAATCAACATCTCCAACCAAGATGAAGCTTTGGTACAGGGTGAAGCTACGCTATGGGTTAAAAGCTACTTTGAAGCAATGGGTGCCGAGAAGAAGAGCTGAATTTCTACACCATCTTTCTGCCAATGTCGATCCAAGATCAAAGATCAGGCTATTTTATTCTTTTTAAATTTTATGTATTTAAATTTTAAAATTTTAATTAATAAATTTTTTTTTGTACTTTAATTTCTTGCTCTTTATTTTTATTATAATTTAATTTCTATACTTTAATTATTACTTTTTATTTTATTGCAAATAGATGCTAAGATCTAATTAGTAGATTTTAGTACCAAGTTTAAATTTCTGCATCTTTTAATTTTTATTTTTAATCTTCCGACTTTACTTTTGATTCTAAAACTCAAATCATTTTTTTTTTCTTTTCAAAAATCAAAGATTTCAAATCTAAAATACTACCTTTCCTATGGATTCGATCTGACTCACTACTATCTACGCATTTTCAATTATTTTAAAAAGTTGAATTAAATTGATAAACATGGCATCTTAACGACAACATCATATTCCTATCAAGTTTTCATAAATTCATCAATAAAAATATTAATTTATTAATTAATTTATATTAATTTTTAAGAATTATTAACGAATTTATAAGAAATTCATATTTTTATTAACTAAATAATTAATTAAAAAAATAATAAAAATTAAAAAATAAAATTTTATTATCAATAGAAATAACTCATTTTTTTGATCATAACAAAATAAATTTCAAGTAAAATAGAGCTAAAATGGAAAAGATATGAATTTTTAAAGAAATAAAATTAAAAAAATTAAATAAAAAAAGAAAATGGCTCAAGCCGCCACACCGCAGTAGCCGGTGCATCCAAACGCGCTGAGCCAAGCCAACCAAGTCAGTGCGCTAAGCCATCTAAGCTAGTCGACTCAAGTCCAAAAGCCATCAGCCGGTCTATAGAACAGTATGGACCGTCAGCTCAACAGACACCGGCGAATCAGAGCCTGCCACATGGTAGACCTAGACCCTTAAAGGGTTTACAAAAAATTCATCATGGCTCATAGGGCATTTTGGTCTTTTCATTTGTCAATAGAAGGCGCTGATTGGTTGCGGTGCATGATGTAGCCGGTCCATGCGGTCTATGGGAATAGTAAACGCGCGATCATGCGGTGGTGGTTGTTTGTGATCAGGATCAGACGATCAGCATTTTTTTCGATTGCTGATTTCACTCGGATCGCCATCAGATGGCAGCGCTTGATTTCAGCTTCGATCCGACGGTCCAGAAAGCTCTCGATGGTGATCAAACTCTTAAGCACATGATCAATGGCATAAATTCCTCCATCAAGCACGATCCAATGGTTAGAAATTAATTCGACTTGATTTGGGCCATTACACGTCTATTTTTGGTATTTTTGGAAGCATCGGATCACCATCCAATGGCCAGAATTAAAAGAACTCAATAGGGGCTATTTTAATCCTAATTTCACTCGGATTTCTTTCTATTTTCATGATTAAAATAATCCTTAGTCCTACGTTGCCTCCAGAAAAAAATATCTAGCCTCCCTAGCTCTATAAAAAGGACCCAAGCCTTCAGAAATCAACATCTCCGATCAAGGTGAAGTTTTGGTACAGGGTGAAGCCAAGCTATGGGTTAAAGACTGCTTCAAAGCAACGGATGCCGAGAAGAAGAGCTGGGCTTCTACACCATCTTTCTATCAATATCGATCCAAGATTAGAGATCAGCTTGTTTTAATTTTTTTCTTTTTTTTATGTATTTAAATTATAAAATTTTAATTAATATAATATTTATTTTTATGTTCTTTAATTTTAGGCTCTTTATTTTTATTATAATTTAATTTCTATATTTTAATTATTGCTTTTTATTTTTCTGCAAGTAGATGCTAAGATCTAACTAGTAGATCTTAGTACCAAGTTTACTTTTCTGCATAATTTAATTTTTACTTCATAATTTCAATTTTTGACTTTAAAATCTATTTTTAAATTTTTTTTTAAAAAAAAAATCAAAGATTTCAAATCTAAAAATACTACCTTTCCTATGGATTCGATCCAACTCACTGCTATCTATGTATTTTTAATTATTTTAAGAAGTCGAATTAAACTGATAAATACGGTGTCTTAACGACAACATCGCATTCCTATCAAGTTTTTGGCGTCGTTGTCGGTAGCTTTCTATTTGATCCATGTAGGGAGTCTTGGGCCAATGACTCCCAAATTAGTTGGCTTTAGGGCACTAGGTATAGAATACCCCTCGGGCTTACTAGCTTGAATCAAACAGGCTACGAGTTAAGACTAGCTTTACAACGAGCTTCTTTGTCCTTCCCACCTTTTGATGCGAAACTCAATGCTTGCTTAGGCAAAGAGGCCCGGTTACTCAGTGAGAAGTACTTGAAAACTATTTTATTAAAATAAATTTGTTATATAAAGAAATGTATAGTTACCCTACACAAGTCTATAAAAAGTAGACTTTTCTTTGATGCTAGTAGAAATAATTAGAAATGCTCCAAAGAAAAACTTTTTATATTCTAAACTTAAGTCTTTATTGAATTTTCTTAATACTTGATTCCTCAATATCTCACAGATTCTCTGGTCTGTGTATCAATTTTTTTTAAAAAAATGCTTAGTTTAGTTCAATTCTTAAGCATAATCAGGTGTCTAAATACTAAATACTAACTTTTTCGATGACTTAAAATTTTAAAATTTTTATTTTTCTCCCCTCAACTTAATTGATATTATCCTCAATGGAGAAGAAAAAAATAAAGAATGTAATAAAGAACATGGAAGAATACACCTAACTCAGTATATTTTTGGTCCAGCACATGCCTTTGAAAATTTAGGCTCTCCCTCCAACTTATTCAAATTATCCTAAAAAAAAAATAAACTAAAAAGATAAATTAAATAAAAACTAAATATTGGGTTGCCTCCCAACAAGCGCTAAGTTTACCATCTTCAGTCAGACACAATGCAGCTCACTATCCTGTGTCGAATATTGGATTGATAAATTCCAATGGTTTTGGATTGCCAATCTCAAAAAGTTGATTTATAATCCCATTATTGATATATTCATTATTAATTTTAGGGATGTAATTTGTGATCCCATTCTTAGACCCATGTTTATTAAGAATTTCTCCTATTTGTTCTTCTAAAATGCTCATGAATGGAGATTTTGTATTAGGAGTTAAGTTTGATTCAATGGATGCTGGAAGGATGACTAAAGATAATTTTAATTCTGGAGGTAAATTAATATGATCTTGTTTAAATAATTTCATTGATATTTCATTACATGCCTCTTAATTTTTGTAAGAAGAACCGACTTCTTGGGTTGAAGAGAATAGGACATTAGGTTTATAAGTCTTGGGTAAATTATCTATTCTCTTTTTTCCTATGTCTATCTCATTTAAACTGGAACTAGCATCAGTACTAATTCCTGACTCGGGTTCTTCTATGTGGTTAGTCTCAGTACTAACCAGTTCCTCTAAATTTTTATTTTGGCTAGCATCAGTACTAGCCTCTCTCACCTGATCTTGGTATGGGTCCATAAGAATCTGATAGCTTTTAAGTTCAGAAATTACTTTGGCATTTCCTAATTGGGGATTCTTAAGTGAGACATTAAATTGATAACTTGATTTAGGTGGTTGGTGGACATTAGGTGGGTTCTTTGAAATTGGTAGGCTCGATAGTTGATCTAGTTCTCTTGTTATGTTAGATTCAGCTAATTGTCCAATTTGAGCTTCTAGCTTAATGATAGATTATTGTTGAGTCAGAATCAATTATTGAAGTTGGTTAAATCTATCATCGGCTAGATTGGTCTGTTGAGGAGGTGGGTATGAGGGCTGATTATGATGTGGTGGCTGGATAAATTGATTAGGCTGGCCATTATTATAGGTATAGTTTTGGTATTGGGGCCTATTTTGATAGTTTTGGATAGGTAAAATTTGGATTTGAGCCTAAGTCTGTTGGGATGTCCAAGAAAAATTATGGTAGTCGCTCCAATCTGGATTATATGAATTTAAAAATGGGTCATTAATCAATTTGGAGTATCCTTGAGTAGCTTGAACTTGTTCTTGGATAAAATATAGAAACTGTGCAGTCATAGGATATTCACTCACATGATGGGTTGGGCTAGCACAGATTGAATAAATCTTCTGATAATTAGAAGATGATGTGAATTGTGCAGGAGATTGTTGACCTAGGATTAGGAGTTGATCTATTTTCTGAGCAAGAAGATCAACTTTATCTAATTTTTGGACTATTAGATTCAGATTAGCCATTTGATTATTAGGTTTAATGTGAATTAACCATTCAATTAAATTCAACTAAATCAGAAAAAGCAATTTCCTACCGTGCATGTATTAGTGTAACCCTAATGTATGGTTCAAAAAAAATTTTAGAATATTTTTTTGTTATTTTTTTTTTATTATTTTATTATATTAAAAATTAATTTTTTTAATTATTTTATTTATTAATTTTAATTTAATTTAATTTAATTTAATTATTATTTTTAATATTTTTTTAGTTAGTTTAATTTAATTTTTATTTTATTTTATTTTATTTTATTTTTAGAGGAGTAAGGAGAAGAAAGAAAGAAGAGTTCTAAAGAAGAGGTCCTAAGGAGTCCTAGAACTAAGAAGAAAGAGAAGAATTAGGTTTAATTAGATTTGATGTTGGTTAGCAATCAAGTTGGTTAATCAATCCTAACTAAGGGTTATCCTAAATCTAGACAGCTCCTAACTGCCAAGGTCACCTTCAAGCCCTCCAAGTATAGGATTAACCAATCAACTAGCCAGGTAAGTGTAAGATCGGCGGGAGTCCCCCGTTGCTTGCCTTAGACACCAATTATGCTTGGCTAGGTAAGCGAACGGAATCAATTAGAAACCACCTTCCTTCGGGCCCAGTTGTCCCTAAACCACTTTCCTAGACACCAGTCAAATTGACTAATCCTAACCCAGTTCAACTCTTAGGATTCCTTGTCCTATTGAGCTCGAGTTCCTAGGGCTGATGTCTAATTGATTTTAATTTAAAGGCTTAGGTCAATGTAGGATGCTGGTTTGTTGTTTGTGGGCCAAGGAAGGGTGATCAAATCCCCACCTTATCTTGTTTAATTGGGTTGTGCCCTTAATTTGGTTTAATATAAATATGCACAAAAAAAAAATTTTAATCAAAGAGTTCTATGTAATTTAAACTAGATGCATGCAACTAATTAAATTCTGAAAGGCTTACCTTACCTCCAGCAATCACTAAAAAAAATAAATAAAAACAAAAATAAAACTAATATGATAATAATCAAATTTTGGATAAACCATATTTCGTTGAGATCCTCCTTCACAAGAATAAATCTTTCTGCCAATGCTGATCCAAGATCAGAGATCAGGCTATTTTATTCTTTTTAAATTTAATATATTTAAATTCTAAAATTTTAATTAATAAATTTTTTTTTTGCACTTTAATTTCTTGCTCTTTATTTTTATTATAATTTAATTTTTGTACTTTAATTATTACTTTTTATTTTATTACAAGTAGATGCTAAGATCTAATTAGTAGATCCAAGTTTAAATTTCTGCATCTTTTAATTTTTATTTTTAATCTTCCAACTTTACTTTTGATTCCAAAACTTAAATTATTTTCTTTTTTTTTTTAAAAATCAAAGATTTCAAATCTAAAATACTATCTTTCCTGTGAATTTGATTCGACTCACTGCTATCTACGTATTTTTAATTATTTTAAGAAGTCAGATTAAACTAATAAATATGGTGTCTTAATGACAACATCGCATTCCTATCAAGTTTTTTGGCACCATTGTTGAGGAAGGCACGGATATTAAATTTTTAATCTCTTTGATTTTTCTATAAATAAGTTGTAAATAAAATTTTTATTTTCTTATAAATATTACTTGCTAATTTTTTTTTATTATTTTGTAGAAAAAAGATTAAAGAATAAAAAGAACCAGGAGTTTTGCTTGGTGAGATCAATCCTAACCCTAGTCCTTTTTATTTATTTATTTATTTTATTTTAAAATTAAATGTTAAAAAAAATATATCCACTTAAATCTAATTAAAAATCTCATGATAAGATTAGTAACCCTAACTATTTAAAGCATGCATCATATTAGTTTTATTTTTATTTTTATTTTTATTTTTATCTTTTTGGTGATTGCTGGAGGTAAGGTAAGCCTTTCAGAATTCAATTAGTTGCATACATCTAGTTTAAATTGCATAAAACCATTTGATTAAAAATTTTTTGTGCATATTCATATTAAACCAAATTAAGGACACAACCCAATTAAACAAGATAAGGTGGGGATTTGATCACCCTTCCTTAGCCCACAAACAACCAATCAGCATCCTACATTGACCTAAGCGTTTAAATTAAAATCAATTAGACATCAATCCTAGGAACTTGAGCTCAATAGGACAAGAAACCCTAAGAATTGAACTGGGTTAGGATAAGTCAATTTGACTAGTGTCTAGGAAAGTGGTTCAAAGACGACTGGGCCCGAAGGAAGGTGGTTTCTAATTAGTTCCATTCGCTTATCTGACCAAGCACAATTGGTATCTAAGGCAAGTAGTGGAGGAACTCCCACCGACCTTATACTTACCTGGCTAATTGATTGGCTAATCCTACACTTAGAGGGCTTGAAGGTAACCTTGGCAGTTAGGAGCTGTCTAGATCTATGATAACCCTTAGTTAGAATTGATTGACCAACCTGATTGCTAACCAACATTAAATCTAATTAAACCTAATTCTTCTCTTTCTTCTTAGTTCTAGGACTCCTTAGGACCTCTTCTTTAGAACTCTTTCTTTCTTCTCCTTACTCCTCTAAAAATAAAATAAAATAAAATAAAATAAAAATTAAATTAAACTAACTAAAAAAATATTAAAAATGATAATTAAATTAAATTAATTAAATTAAAATTAATAAATAAAATAATTAAAAAAAATAATTTTTAATATAATAAAATAATAATAATAATAATAATAATAAATAAATAAATATTCTAAAAAAATTTTGAACCATACATTAGGGTTACACTAATACATGCACGGTAGAAAATCGCTTTTTCTGATTTAGTTGAACTTAATTGAATGGTTGATTCACATTAAACATAATAATCAAATGGCTAATCTGAATCTAATAGTCCAAAAATTAGATAAAGTTGATCTTCTTGCTCAGAAAATAGATCAACTCCTAATCCTAGGTCAACAATCTCCTGCACAATTCACATCATCTTCTAATTATCAGAAGATTTATTCAATCTGTGCTAGCCCAACCCATCATGTGAGTGAATATCCTATGACTACACAGTTTTCATATTTTATCCAAGAACAAGTTCAAGCTACTCAAGGATACTCCAAATTGATTAATGATCCATTTTTAAATTCATATAATCTGGATTGGAGCAACCACCATAATTTTTCTTGGACATCCCAACAGACTCAAGCTCAAACCCAAATTTTACCTATCCAAAACTATCAAAATAGGCCCCAATATCAAAATTATGCCTATAATAATGGCCAGCCTAGTCAGTTTATCCAGCTACCACATCATAATCAGCCCTCATACCCACCTCCTCAACAGATCAATCTAGTCGATAATAGATTTAACCAACTTCAATAATTTATTCTGACTCAATAGCAATCTATCGCTAAGCTAGAAGCTCAAATTGGATAATTAGCTGAATCTAACATGAAGAAAGAACTAGATCAACTACCGAACCTACCAATTTCAAACAATCCACCTAATGTCCACCAACCACCTGGATCAAGTTATCAATTTAATGTCTCACTTAAGAATCCCCAATTAGAGAATGCCAAAATAATTTCTGAACTTAAAAGCTATAGGATTCTTATGGACCCATACCAAGATCAGGTGAGAGAGGCCAGTACTGATGCTAGCCAAAATGAAAATTTAAAGGAACTGGTTAGTACTAAGACTAACCACAAAGAAGAACCCAAGCCAGGAATTGGTACTGATGCAACTTCCAATTTAAATGAGATAGAAATAGAGAAAAAGAGAATAGATAATTTATCCGAGACTTATAAACCTAATGTTCTATTTCCTTCAACCTTAGAAGTCGATTCTTCTTACAAAAATCAAGAGGCATGTAATGAAATATCAATGGAGTTATTTAAACAAGATTATACTAATTTATCTCTAGAATTAAAGCCATCTTTAATCACCATTCCAGCACCCATTAAATCAAACTTAACTCTTAATACAAAAACTCCATTCATGAGCATTTTAGAAAAATAAGTAGGAGAAATTCTTAATAAACATGGGTTTGAGAATGGGATTATAAATTATATTCCCCTAATCAATAATGAATATATCAATAATGGGATTATAAATCAATTTTCTGAGATTGGCAATCCAAAACCATTAAAATTTGTCAATCCAATATTCGACACAGGATAGTAAGCTATATTGTATCTGACTGAAGATGGTAAACATAGCCCTTGTTGGAAGGCAACCCAATATTTAGTTTTTATCTAATTTATCTTTTTAGTTTATTTTCTTTTTAGGATAATTTGAATAAGTTGGAGGGAGAGCTCAAATTATCAAAGGCATATGCTGGACCAAAAATATACTGAGTTAGGTGTATTCTTCCATGTTCTTTATTACATCCTTTATTTGGACAATGTCGATTAAGTTGGGGGAGAAAAATAAAAATTTTAAAATTTTAAGTTCTCAAAAATGTTAGTATTTAGTATTTAGGTACCTAATTATGCTTAAGAATCAAATTAAACTAAGTATTTTTATAAAAAAATTGATGCACAGATCAGAGAATCTGTGAGATATTGAGGAATCAAGTATTAAGAAAATTCAATAAAGAGTTAAGTTTAGAACATAAAAAATTATTTCTTGGAGCATTTCTAATTACTTCTACTAGCATCAAAGAAAAGTCTACTTTTTATAGGCTTGTGTAGGGTAACTATACGTTTCTTCATATAAAAAAAATATTTTAGTAAAATAGTTTTTAAGTACTTCTCACTGAGTAATCGGGCCTCTTTGCCTAAGCAAGCATTGAGTTTCGCATCTAAAGATGGGAAGGACAAAGAAGCTCATTGTAAAGCTAGTCTTAACTCATAGCCTGTTTATTTCGAGCTAGTAAGTTCGAGGGGTATTCTATACCTAGTGCCCTAAAGCCAACTGATTTGGGAGTCATTGGCCCAAGACTCGCTACATGGATCAAATAGAAAGTTTAAGGAGTTAAGACACTCAATAGTGGTACAATATTAAAAAAAAAAAAAAAATTGGTTTCCCACCGAGTAACCGAATCTCGTTGCCTAAGTAAGCAATGATATTTGCATCAAAAAGTGGGCAATGTGAAAATAAAAATCAATAAATGAAGGGCAGAAGTAGCAATACACTTGCCTATATGAAAGTTTACACAAATCATAGATAAAGATGGGATAATTTAGAAAAAATTCTAAAAAAATTAATATTCTTTACTTAATTTTTCTATTGATAAGTATTAATATCCTAATGATATGTCTCATTTAAGCTCTACTGAATATCAATGGCTATTTTGAAAACTGCTTAAGTAAAATTCGAAACTCTAAAGTTAAAAGATATTTAAAACTAAATTCTTTTTTTACTCGAGGATGAGCAAAGCTTAAGTTGGGGGGTGTGATAAGTATCATAAATTCACCAATAAAAGTATTAATTTATCAATTAATTTATATTAATTTTTAAGAATTATTAATCAATTTATATATAATTTTTGAGAAATTCATATTTTTATTAATTAAAAAATTAATTAAAAAATAATAAAAATAAGAAAATAAAATTTTATAATCAATGAAAAGAGTTCATTTTTTTGATCATAACAAAATAAGTTTGGAGCAAAATGGAGCTAAAACGGAAAAGATATGAATTCCTAAAGAAATAAAATAAAAAAATTTAAATGAAAAAAATAACATACGGCTCAAACGGCTCAAGCCGTCATGCCGCAGCAGTCGGCACATCCAAACGTGCCAAGCCAAGTCGACCAAGCCGACGTGCCAAGCCATCCATGCTAGCCGACTCAAGCTCAGAAGCCATCAGCCGGTCTACAGCACAGTATGGACCGCCAGCTCAACAGACATCGATGAATCAGAGCTTGCCACGTGGTGAACCTAGACCCCTAAAGGGTTTACAAGAAATTTATCACGGCTCACAGGGCATTTTGGTCTTTTCATCTATCAATAAAAGGCGCTGATTGGTTGCGGTGCATGATGTGGCCGGTCCACGCGGTCCATGGGAACAGTAAACATGCGATCGTGTGGTGGTGGTTGTTTGTAGTCAAGATCGGATGGTCAGCATTTTTTTCGATTGTCGATTTCACTTGGATCACCATCGGATGGCAGCGCTTGATTCCAGCTTTGATCCGATGGTCCAAAACACTCCTGACGAGGATCAGGACTCCCAATGCATGATTTCCAGCCAGATTTCCTCCATCAACATGCGATCGGATGGTCAAAATTTAATCTGACCTGATCTGGGCTGATACGCATCCGATTTTGATGATTTTTAGACTATTGGATTCCTATTGAATGGTTAGATTTCACCAAACTTACCAGAGTCATATCAGAGCTATTTTGATTCAAATTTTATTCAGATTTCTTTATATTTTGATGATTATAAAGGCTATTAGTCCCACATTGCCTTTAGAAAAAATATCCAGCCCTCCTAGCTCTATAAAAAGGATCTCAAGCCTCCAGAAATCAACATCTTCGGTCAAGATGAAGCTTTGGTATAGGGCAAAGCCAGGCTATGGGTTAAAGACTACTTCGAAGCAATGGGTGCTGAGAAGAAGAGCTAGATTTCTACACGAACCCACCAGCAGGAGTTCTCTTACCATCCAGCATAGTATGGCCCAAGATCGCCGGTATGAACCAAAACCTATCGACATGATCCAGAATCTGCTGGCATGTGTTTTTAGCTTACTAGTTGGCACAGTCCATGGCATAATCCAGAACCTGCTAGCACGATCCAGAACACGTCGATAAGGGTTCTTTTATCCATGGGCACGGCATGGCCCAAGGCCACCAGCCTGGCATGGAATCCACCAACATGGCTCAAAACCAACAAACTAGGGTTCTCTTAGTGCCCGACTGGCCCACGACCATCAGCACAGTCTAAAATCTGCCAGTGGAGATTTTCTTATCGACCGACATGGCCTAGGATCATCCACGATCGCCGACACGGCACAACCCAAGGCCACCGATATGGTCTGACCCAAAATCCATTGACATGGTTCAGAACCAACTGATAGGAGTTCTCTTACCTACCGTGCACGGCCCACGACCATCAGCACATCCCAAAACCCATCGACTAAGTTTTCTTTAAATATTATTATAAAATATTATAAATATTATTATAAATATTATAAATAATAATTAATAAATATTATCATAAAATAAAATTTAAAAAAAATTATACCTATAGCTATGGGGAGGGGGTCGCATAGAGCTCTGAGGGTCGCCAGCAGTGACAGCGGCGACGCCAAAGGGAGGGAGTGGCACTAGAGGTAGCCTGTAAGAGAGATTGATAGAGATAGTGAGATACAGAGAGAGAAGAGAGATAAAGAGAAAGAAGAAGGAGAGAGAGAGAGAAAGAGGGAAGAGAGAGAGTGATAGATAGAGAGAAAGAGGGAAGAGAGAGAAAGAAAGAGAGAAAGAGAAAGAGTAGGAAGGTCGAGGGGGCGGTAGTGGTGCAAAAGGGAGGGGGTGGTGACGGCAGGTCCAATCGAGGGGAGAGAGGAGAGAAAGAGAGAGGAAAAGGAGGTGGTGCCAATTGGGGAAGAGGGAGGCAAGGCTGGCACCCAGGCTAGCCAGGGAAGGAGGAGGTGGGGCTGGTCGGGAAAGAAGGAGGAGGTAGGGGAGGTGGCGAGGCTGATCGAGAAAGAAGAAGGTGTTGGAATATCAGCTACTCTGATACCATTTTGTTAAGGATCTAGTACCAAAATATTATGATAGGAAGAAAGAAGAAAATAAAATAAGAACATAATCAAGTATATGGATCGATCCAAAGGCTCACCTCCATGGGGCATGCAAAGCTTCACTATGAAAGAAAAATATAAGTACAAGAGGAGAACACGCACTCTCAACTCACTGTACATAAATCTCTCTCAATTAGAAGCTATCCTCATAAAAGCTCTCTTAGAATCTTAAGGAGACCATCAAAAGCTACAAGATGCTCTACCCTCACAGCCTCTGCATCGAATGCTATGCACTTGTTACTTCTCTCTCTTACGGGCTGCACGTACTCGGCACTCTACTAAACTCCTCTCGATGGCTATCTGAGCCTCTCTACGTGCCTCTTGTTGGGACAATCGGTACCACTCAAATATCAATTGCAGCAAAAATTCCTGATCTTTAGCATGGACCTAAGAAAATCTTTAACGTTCTCTATGGGCAGCAAACCACTAATCCACCAATTTAGATCTATGATGGGGTGCCTCCCACTTTGGGCTTGAGGGCAGCAACTCTAGAGAGAAGAGAGAAGAAAGATTAGAAAAGAAAAGATCTATATTCCAATGCATAATAAAATCCTAATACAACCTATATATTTATACATAGCTATTAGGCCCGACCAAAAACTCTCCTGACTAACCCAATATATGAAAGCACTTATCGAGCCCATGTACATATGTCTCACATGCTCCCATTCCTTAGATCTAGTTCCGATCCATACATGGGTTAGCTTTTTTAAGACCTTATTAGACCAGGCCTTAAGATCCCTTAGATTAATCCTAATCCAAGATCAAAAAGAAAATCATGTTCAGTTTTGTTCGCCACCATCGAGCCGGCTCTCTCAAAAGCCAAGCCAGCTCAACTATGTCTCGTCCGAATCCTATCTTCTGTCTACCTGAGATAGCCAGCTTAGCTATGCTCTGAGCCAGCTCGACTGTATATTTAAGCCAGCTTGCTTGTGTGTTAGCCCCTATCTTGGCTGATTCTTTTCCTTGGCTTTGGTTTTTTGCTCCACCTTATGTCCCAAGTCTCTAGAGCATCTACCAAGCTCCTCAAGATTCTCACACCTGAACCTTGAGTCCGTGCAGGGCTATACGCCTCCTTCACTTAGGACAACTCCTATCCTAGCCCTAGGACTCACATCCATCCTAGTATCCTGAAGCCAACACCCTGACTCCTCCTGTGACCTCTCAAGACTTGAGAGCACCACATCAAATCCTACACCTCTCATACCACACGTGCTACCTCCTACTCCACAGCACCTCAATCCTTTAAATAGGATAGAAATCCTCTTCTCAGTAGTTCACAGGAGTCCTAATAGGACTTTTTCTTCTAATATGAGTCGAACATAATCTTGATAGAGTCTTGAAATATTTTTCAATCTTTAGATCATGACCGCAGCCCTCTATGGCCGCTAGATCCTATAGTCCACACACAACTCTTGTAGACCCTTTTGATTAATCATAATCTGAGTTCAAATAGAAAACCCCATCCTATTCGATTCATCTCCATCGAGCTGGCTCTGTCAAGGGTCTAGTTGGCTCGATTGTGTCTCGCTCAAACTCCTACTTTCTATCTACCTGAGAGGGCTGGCTTGATTGTAGTTCAAGTCGGCTCGATTGTAGTTCGAGTTGGCTCGATCTCAGCTCAAGCCAACTCGATCCCATATTCGAGCCAGCTCGACTACTTGATGATTTGATTCTCCTATAGTATGGGTCAAATTCAAGGCATCAAATCCTAACAATGTTCACCTCAACTCGATATTCGGCCTCCACCTAACTTTGAGAGCTTGTGATCCATCTTGTCCCCATGCTCTGGGGCACGCCTGCTGATCATGGATGGGCAAACATGAAAGTCGAGCCAGACTGCTCGATCCCACCTCCATCAACTATTGTGATCCTTCTGACCTGAGACAAGCTCGAGTAGCCTCTTGCAGCAATAGGAACTTCACTTTGTGACATCGCATGTCATCCTCTCAATCCATCTCCACCTGGAGCTCCACCTTGCACTGGGCTCCTTCTGGCTCCTAAAGCTCCACCTCGCATTGGGCTTCCTGTTAGAAAGTAATATCCTCTCATTCTCTTCTTCTCCTTCAATATTATCCTATCGTCATGCATGACCTTCAGGATTTCATCACCAGCTACTAACCTATAGCCGTTTGAATCCAGTCTGCTCAGTAAGATAAGATTCCATCCAAAATTTGATATGTATCGGATCTTCCCCAATCTTCTCACTACACCATCATGTGTCCTCCAACTAACCATCTCGATGTCTTTGATCATACAGCTCGATCCATCTGACAGATAAATAATACCCTCACTGCTCTCTAGGGAGTTAAATTGCTCCTCTCTATGATAAACATGATATGTGCATGCAGAATCTAAAATCCACTATTGAAAAGAAGTAGATACCTCATTATATATCTCTAGGACATCATCCTCTGACTCACTACTGGTCGTCACTACAGTAGCCCTAGTTCGATCCTTGAGTTATGGGCAATCCTTAATTTGATGCCTTAACTCATCACACCTATAGCATCTGATCTTGCCTTGGTCCATTATCTTGGACCTGTATCATCCTCCTCATGATTCTCTACTACTCCATCTACTACCTCCTACTCCTCCAAAAATTGCCAAAGCTAAGCTGCCACCATCTGAGCTCGAAGCTGGATTCTTCCTCTTGAGAATCTCATTTTGGAGTGTTGCTATAGCAATCTCGTCCATCTTGATGGTGCTTTTTTTCAAAAAAAAAGCAATCACCAAGGACTCATGCAAAGGAAGGAGCGATGCTAGTAAGACCAATGCCCTGGTCTTCCCCTCAATTTTTTCACCAATGCTGAGGAGGTTGGTGAGGATCTTCTAAAAGTTGGATAGATGCTCCCACATGCTTTGGCCTTCATCCATTCATAGCCATTAGAACTACCTCCAAAAAAATAGCATGTTGATGAGCGACTTCGCCATGTACAACTCCTCGAGCTTCGACCATAGTGCCATTAAAAAAATCTTGCCAAGTACATGGATCACCACATCATTCGCTAGATACAAGCGGATCATGCTCATCACCTACATTTAGATCTGCTTTCAATCCTTCACCAACATGGTAGCTGATATCTCGTTGTTCAAGAGAGCATCGATCAACTCATGTTGGATGAGGACATCCTTTACTCTTGCTTGTCATAAGGAAAAATTATTCTTTCCATCAAACTTATTGATCTCTGCCTTGATGGTACTTACCTTCTCCATATTCTTCAATCTCTATCCACTGCTGTAATCTGCACTCTGGCACTATCTGGCTCTGATACCAATCTATTAGGGTAGTAGCTACTCTGATACCACTTTGTTAAGGATCTAGTATCGAGATATTATGATAAAAAGAAAGAAAAAAATAAAATAAGAATACAATCAAGTACGTGGATTAGCCTAAAGGCTCACCTCCATAGGGCATGCAAAGCTTCACTATGAAAGAAAAAAATAAGTACAAGAGGAGAACACCCACTCTCAACTCATTGTATACAAATTTTTCTAAACTAGAAGCTACCCTCGTAGAAGCTCTCTCAAAATTCTAAGGAGATACTCAGAAGCTATAAGATGCTCTACCCTCACAGCTTTCACGTCGGATGCTATGCACTTGTTACTTCTCTCTCTCACAGGCTGCATGTACTTAGCATTCTATCAAGCTCCTCTCGATGGCTGCTTGAGCCTCTCTATGTGCCTCTCATGCCACATGTGCCACCTCCTACTCCATAGCATCTTAGTCCTTTAAATAGGATGAGAATCATCTTCTCAATAGTTCATAAAATTTCTAAGAGGACTCTTTCTCCTAATATGAGTCGAACATGATCTTGATGGAGTCTTGGAATATTTTTCAATCTTTAAATCATGACTGCAGCCCTCCATGGCCACTGAATCCTATGGTCCATATGCAACTCTCGTAGACTCTTTGGATTAATCATAATTCGAGTCCAAATAGAAAACCCTAATCTATTCTGTTCATCTCCATTGAGCCAGCTCTATCAAGGGTCGAGCTGGCTCGATTGCATCTCGTCCGAACTCCTGCTTTCTGTCTGCCTGAGAGGGCTGGCTTGATTACGATTCGAGCCAGCTCTGTTGCCCAAGAATGGCTTTCCAAGAGGGGTGGTGAAGTGGATATTTTAAATTTTAAGCTTAAGATATAAGTGGATTGATCTAATTAAGTACCAAATGAAATGAGCTATATAATTTGCAGTGAATAAAATCAATAAAATAGTAACACACAATCACAAACACAATGATTTTATAGTGGTTCATGCTAAACTCAACACCTACGTCCACTACCTAAGTAGACCACTTAGAAATTCAACTATAACCACTAGGCTTGATTATAGTCTGATTATTTTACTTGAGCTCAAAATCCAATCTAGTTGATTTTGATCTTGGCTCACCAACCATAATCATATAATGATTATTTTTTTAGGCTAACAATCAATCCCGATTGATTTTTACTTTGGCTTACCAATCACAACCATACAATGTCCAACTCTAGACTTGGACCAACCCAAGTTTCTCACCCCAAAAAACTTGAAATAAAAATGAATAATATAATAAATAAAATAAAAGCAAACTCTTGAAGCTTAGGAGAAAAAAATATGGAAGCTTGGCTTGTAGGCTTGAATTCTTCTCTTGAATGCTTTAAAGAAGTAGGAGTTGATCTTCAATAGTGATGGCCTAACTTCTTTCTGATTGAGGATGTTGGAAGGATAAGGGTAATACTAAAAAATACTCCTTCCTTTTTACTATTGAGCTCACACAATTGAAGGACTGAAAATCTGCTTAAAAGCTCTCTTTTATGGGTTCAAAAGTTATTTTTCTTGGCTCAAGTATTTTCTTAAGTATCCTTAAGATTTTCTACCATTATATGTCATCATCATAGGCTTCTAAAAGTGATCTAGCCATTAGAAGATCCAAAATAGCCATTAGAAGATGTGTGGAGTGAAAAATCTATAAAACTAAAAACTAGCCATTACAGGCACTGGATCGGCTCAGTTTTAAACTAGGTTGGCTCAGTCTAAACTGGGTTGGCTTAGTTTTCAGCTGGATCAGCTCAATCTCAGAAATTTTGAAATACTATTTCTATCTTCTTCGGTTGTTGAGACTAAGATGGCTCACTTTCTGATTGGGTCGGCTTAGTTCCACTAGGTCGGCTCAGTTTTCAGCTAGATTAGCTCAATCTCCTAGGTTACAAAAATTTATCTTTCTATCCTTTTTGTCTTCTGCTTCCACTGAGACTAGGATAGCTTAGTCTTATATTGGGTCGGCCCAGTTTGCGTGCCAAGTATGCCAAAGACTATTTCTGATTCTTTCTTCTTCAAATTATTTTGTAGGTTAGACTTATCCTTTATGTCTTGATTTAATCTTCATTTTGACCTCTAGAAAGTTATATCCATTCTAGTACTTCTTCTCTAAATTTTGAGTGATGAATCTTTGTTTGGATGAATTGGAACACTTGATATTTGTGGGCACTTTGAAATTTACAACTACACATCCTCACAATCAATGTTAGTGATTTAATAATTTATACTCAAATACTTTTATTATCATCAAAATCAAACTAGGATCAGTGGGCTTGATCTTAGCCCGAGCCAACTCGATCCCGTATTTGAGCCAGCTCGACTACTTGATGATTTGCTCCTCTACCGTGGGTCAAATTTGAGGTGTCCAATCCTAACAGAAGGAGATGGGGCTGGTTGGGAAAGAAGGAGGAGGTGGGGCAGGATGGGGAAGAAGGAGAAGGTAGGGGAGGAGGCGATGCTTGCTGGGGAAGAAAAAGGAGGAGGGGCTAGTCGATAGATGCTGGGGATGGGCATGCCGGCGGTGGTGGGCTAGAGGTAGAGAGGATGGAGAGAGAGAGAGGGAGAGAGGGAGGAGGACCTCACCAATGGTAGAGAGGAGGGAGAGAAAAATGAAAATGAGGTGGATTTGGTGGAGAAAAATAACCTAACCTATGGTAGCGGTTACCAAAATTGCCGCATAGGCCTATTGCAGTGATTACAAAATTAATGTCATAATTTAATATTTATTTTTTTTTATTTTTTTAAATATATTATAATTCTAAAATTTAATATAAATCTTCATCATTCATTATCTAAATAATTATTATTAAAGTATTGTTACAAAATATTGCCTTGATTCGATAGTCCTAGCTTCATCGATTAGTAAAATTTGATTTTGACGATCATAAAAGATGGCATGATGATCTAATAGATGAAGACCACTAATGGATCCAAAAATCTACAATGATGATCTCGATAATGTTTTTAGCATACTATCAAAGTTTTACTTCAGTCGAATATCGTTATCATGGTTAATTTAGTATAGAATGATTTTCGTTGTTAAATGAGAAAAAAGTGATCAAAGGATCAAATGATGTCCAATTATGAGACTTTTAAGATAAATGGTCTTAACTACTATTTTAATCATTTTTACCATTGTAAAATTCAAATCATGCATCTCAAAATGATCTAAAACTATATGTCGCTCAATATCGTTCTTAAACTCCTTAAGTAATTATGCTTGTGCTTTTGTAAGATCTGCTTAACATGAATAGTTCATATATAAATAATTTGAATTTATGATCATCACTATATAAAATGATTAAAGATATAGCAAATATCATTTATCTAAAAAATTATCTTAATTGGATGTCGTTTGTATGAGCTCAGGTGTGGCATTTTCAAGTCTTGAAAATATGAGAAGAAAGATCATGGAAAGATGGGAGCAGGCCAGCAAAGAAATTAGTTTGGATAAGTAAGCTGCAGAAACTTAACCGGCTCACCCTGAGACTGGGTCAGCTAAGTTGAAAGCTAGGTTGGCTCAGTCCAGGACTTGATTGACTATATCTTAAAGAAAATTCAGATAGAAAGTAGTATTTTCGAGACTGCTGGCATGGTACACAGCTTGGTCGGCTCAGTCTTAGATGGAGCTAATCCAGTCGCAGGTTAGTCGGCTCAATCTGAAACTGGACTGGCTCAGTATCATGGGATTAGTTTTGTATATATTGGTTGTTTGGATTTGAAAAGTTTTTCTATGAGCTTGGTGTTTGACCCTTTTGTAAAGTATTTATACTGAAAATAGGTCAAGAATTGTAATGATGCTGAATACAAGAAAATAAAAGCTTTTTTCTCCTAGAAATTTATGTGCTCTCTTTCTCTCTTTTCTCTCTTGAATCCATTGGTTTTGCTTCCACATTGATTCTAGGAGTTTGTTCCTTATTGCTTGGCTAATCACCAATGGCCACGTCGGTCTTAGTGAGGGTCTCATTTTTCAACATCTGGTATCAGAGCAGTGTTGCATGGAAGGAAGGAAGACACCTACGATTTCTATATTTAGGATCTGCTGCACCAAGTTTCATTCTAAAATCTTCTAGTTTTCTTTGTAGTTATCTCTAGATTGAGGTGGAGAGTTGTCGCATGATGGAAAGGTGATATAGGAGGTTGGAAGGAGGATCTAAGGCCTATAGATCTTCATTGAAGCATAGTTTTGCTGGTGCATAATTGAAAATGGATGTTAGGGTTTTGCTCTTAACTTGATTGTAGTCATGGGATCGAGTAGATTCAAGATGGATTTTGAGAAGTTCAATAGAAAAGAAAATTTTATCTTATGGTAGCAAAGGGTAAAGAACTTGTTGGTTCAATAAAGGATCTACAAGGTCTTGGTAAGAGAAAGGCCAAAAAAGATTGGTGCTAAGGATTGAAAAGAGCTAGAAAAAATTGCTTTTAGTACAATCAGAATGTACTTGGTCGATTAGGTATTATCCAAGGTTTGCACAGAGACCATGGCAAAGGGGCTCTAGATGAGACTGAAGAATACATACATGGAGAAGAACATGACCAACAAACTATGGTTGAAAAAATAGCTGTACAGTCTGAGGATGCCTGAAGGTGGAGATCTTGTTGCATATATCCAAAGATTCAATCAAGTGTGTTCTAAGGTGATGAGTTTGGATGTGAAGATTGACAAGGAAGATCGGGTGTTGCTGCTACTTTATTCTCTTCTGGGTTCTTATGATGGTCTCATAACAACTTTAGTTTATGAAAAGAAAATGCTAAACTATGAAAAAGTTATTGGTGTACTCAGATCAAATGAGCAGAGAGAAAAGATCTACAAGGAAGATCCTAAGTCTAAGGTCTTGGCTGTGAATGAAAAATAGAAAAGATCAATAAAGAAGGCAAGAAAAAAATTCAAAGGTAGATCAAAGTCTCGAGATTAGAAGAAGACATTGAAATGCTACAAATATCATCAACCTGAACACCAAAAGAGAAATTATCCTCTTTTAAAGTCAAAAAAAGAGAAGGCCAGCAAAAATGATGATACAACTTCTATGAGCAGTGGAGATGACCTACTAGTTATATCAAATGGGTCCATAGAGTGTGATACTACGTGGATATTAGATTTAGCATACTCACACCACTATACTTCTCATCATGAGTGGTTTGCTACCTATCAGAGAATCGATGGTGGAAGTGTCAGCCTTAGAGATGATCACCCATGCAGAGTAGTTGGAGTTGGCTCAATCAGGGTGAGAATGTATGATGGGATCATTAGTACATTATCGAATGTCAGACGTGTATCGAAGCTGAAAAAAAATCTGATTTCTTTAGGCTACTTTAAGGAGCAAGGTTATGCTTTTAATAGCCAGACTGGTAGTGGATGTCTTAAAATTTTTAAGACAGCTTTGATGGTGATGCGAGATAGAAGACTGAGCAACAATCTTTATAGAAGGGAAGGCTCAATTGTGAACGATAGTGCAAAGATGCTAGCAGTGGCATAGGAGGAGCAGCTCTTATATCGGATGTGGCACTATTGGATGGATCATGTGAGTGATAGAGGGCTCACAAAACTTAGCAAAAGAGGGATGATCCCAGTCCTGAATGATGGAAAATATGCAGGTTTTCATGCATGAATTTCAAAACTTTTTGAAATATAATGCAACAAAAGTTATAAATTAAATCATTTAATTTATAAATGCATGTAATCTAATTACTAAATTCTATATCTAGGACCTATAACATGTCATAATGGATGCATAAATCTGAAAATAAATATTTTGGTATTGATCAAATCAATATTCTAGATCTAGAATAATTCTAGATCTAAATCCTAGATCACATCTAGGTGAGAGAAGAGATCAAATCTCTTACTTTTGCATGGGTCAAGAACTTCGTAGTTGATTTTTATTATTGCCTTTGGAGCCGCACACGCATCCAGCCTCTACAGAAAATCCTCACGAGGCTATAATAAAATTGAAAATTCATCGAACGAAGATCCACTCGAAGTGCTAGCTTCTCGTGGATCCCTCCAGATGGTTAATCTAAAATTTATTTTTTTGATCTCTTGGATACTCCAATAGATGAAGAATATGAGAAAGATTAAGGGAGAAATCCAACTCTTGGATCTCCTAAAAATTAAAAAATAAATAGTTAAGAAAGATCCTAAGAGAAGACACATCCTCTCTTTTTAGGACATCAACCGTTGATGTCCTAAATGGATCTCCATACGTGAACAAGAGGAGACTTTCTTCTCTAGAAATTTCACACATCCAGATCTCTTCCATTTTGATTTTTGTCATAGAAAAAATCATACAAAAATATGAAGAAGAAGGATTCTCAAGGAAACCCTAAGAGAAGACCTTCTTCTCTTTTTCTTCTCTCATCAAGATATGATCAGATCATGTCCAAAAATGATCATCCTACCCCAACACCTTGGAGCACAGATCCCCACACCCTCTTATTCTCTCTCTCTCATATTTTTATCATATAAAAAACATATATTATCAAAAAGAAAAATGGCTTGAAAGAAAACTATGAGAGAAGATAATCTTCTCTTACCTCTATCTTCATCAGGATATCAACTTTTATTATCCAAATAAGGGGCCTCCTCCAAGATATTTGGAGCCCATAACCCCCCACACCTCCTCCTTTCTTTCTTCTCTTTTTTCCATAGAAAACTTTAGGTATTTGATGCCATCCTCCTATCTAATAGGAGGCGCCACAAAATAAGGGAAGACTAGGTCAAATGACCTAGTCTAACATGGAAGTTATGGGACGTCCAACTCTTGGATGCCCCTTCCCCTATTTTTTTGTATGGAGACTAGGAAACCATGCACAAAAGAGAGAAAAACGTGGCAACAAAAAATAAGATGGGCATGAAAAAATTTGGCGCAAGAGATGGGAACGAAATTTGGTTTCATGGCACTCTTTCTCATCTTGCCAAGTTTGACCAATTCAAACAAGATTTCATATATAAAATTTAATTTCCAAAACCATCAGATGTGGGGCATGGGAAATCAATATTTAAGCAAGGAAATCATAGAAAAAATCTAAAAATAAAATTAGTGGGCGTGGAGATTATTTTCGCAAGGAAGGAAACAAGGAATCCTAGTCTAACTTGGATTCTCATGTATTGACTAAGTCAAATCAATTTTTAATCCAATTAAAATATGATTAGTGCAAGCCTAATTATGGATGATCCTAGTCCAACTAAAAATTCAATTAAGTCAAGTTTAAATTATATTTAAATTTGATTTAAATTCTAACTTAATTAGAAATTAGGTGCACTCAAATCCTAGTCCAACTATGAATTATTTTTTTCTTGAAATTGGCTCATCTAATAAACCAATTAAATTTAATCTAATTAACTCCAAACCAATTCTAATTGAATCTAATTCAATTAAAGTTGATCTCAACCTAATTTCTCAATTAGATTGAGCCAGTTAGCAATCTAATTGCTAATCGATCCTCCTAAAGTACTTGCATTAGGTCAAACATCAATCGCATTGAATGTTTGACCTTAGAACGATTCTCAATCATCGATTAACCATCTGATCTAGTTACAACCTCTAATGTATGTGACCCTATAGGTTCGAACCTAAGCTGGTAGCATAGGAATCAATTTTTATTCCAATCGAAGTAACCATCTAGTAATGATTCCCGATGTCCAAATAGGTCGAATGTATGCAAAGCAACATTCTTAGAACCTTGGCCCATGGTTACCATATAATTTATTCCTTTGATCAATAATGCTCAAGACAACTTTGAGTATGTTGTCAACACTCATACAAGTCATCTCTATTGTATCTCAAAATTTTACAAATCCCATGACTTCTCATAAGAATTACCCAGGCCTAGGTTTTGCTAAATTGAAACACAATGAGTCATTCTCTTCCTGAAGTTAATCAGGAGTAGCCAATCCCATCTTGACTCACACACTAACTTCACAAGTACTTGACTGTATCCAAAAATCTTTCGAACCTATATTAGAAATATAGGCAGTCTAGCATCAAAGTACAGTGAGTTGCTTGCAAGTCATCGTGGTGATCTCAGATCGAAGGGACACTTATATCCATTAGCCTTAGCTAGCTACTCTAGACAGTAGGGTGCTACATTAGTCATGTTCAATATAGATGTATTCCTATATCTCACCTGGATGCCATACCAATATCTTCACACCACTTGGTTATGAGAACAACCAATGCATATGGCATACAACAATCTACACTCGATAAGTTATTATCCTTGTTAATAACTTATCATTTGATCATGAATAGTTTAAGAACCATCTGATAAATCTTCTTTATCGATTAAATGTGGTTCTAAGAACTTCATTATAATTTAGAAGTTCATTTAAGGAAGATAGAACTTCTATGATGAACCAGCCAAATAACTATTATTATTAGATAATCATATACTAATTTCAATCATCTATGACTTAGTTGATTGGCTTTAGGACATATTTTCTAATAACTTCTATTTAGACTAAAGCCAATCAAAATGATATAAAATATCCTATCTTCCACTTGAGTTCATAGAACTTCTTAGTTCCGAAGCCTTAGCAAATGGATCAGTCAAGTTCTCCATTTCTATCAATCTTCCAAAAATCGACATCACCCTGATCGAAAATTAAAGATGGTAGCGATGCAGAATATACTGGTCCTTCGATTCTTTAACCTGAGCTATGGCTCCTATGCTATGATAAGACTGGACCATCAGTGAAGGGGGCCACTCCTAACCTGCTATTGAACCTCAGCTACTACATAGCTTACATGGTAGCAGCATATGCCACGATGTACTCTATATTACTTAACTGAATAGGCTATAATATTCTACTTGGAATCTTTCCAGCAAATTGATCCTGCAATTAGGGTATGACCCGACAATCTCTTGTTGTCATCTTGATCTGACTAAAAATTAAAATTAAAACATCCATAAGTTTTAAGTCAGTATCTCCATATTTAAGTCACTGGATCTTAGTATTTTTTAAATACTTAAGAATTGTCTATATAATCTTTCAGTGATTCTCACTTAGATCAGACTGGTATCTACTCACTATCTTTAATGAGTATACCATATTTGTTCTTTGAACATGGAGAAATTAGATGACAGCTAATCCTTTATTTCTTGCAATGCTGGAATGTCATTCTTGATTAAGAGAATTTCATCCACAGAAAATATAAGAAATAACACTATAGAATATTTTGCCCACTTATAAATATAGGGTTTGTCTTTATTCATAACAAAGACATACGTTCAAAATGTATGTTCCAAAACTAAGATAATAGCCAAATGGGCTTTACAGGTCTTTACCTTTCCATCTATGCTATTCTGATCCTTTTGAAAGTTCATTCACATTCAATGGATTTTATCTCTTTGGGTGAATCATTTAGTATCCACACACTATTAATTTTTATGGACTTCAATATAGATTATGTGGCTCCAAGCCACTTCTTAGAGTCAGATCATTGCATTGCATCCCTATACATAATCAGATCATTGTTGTTCTCATCGAGCTCAATAGGATCATCATCTCGGACCTAGACACTGAAGTATCTATCCGACTAACATGGTACTCTATCGGATCTCCTTAAAGATGCCACTTTAATGGACTCCAGATTTGATCTGATCAAATTCAGTTCTGTAGATTTACTAGATTATGTCGATTCTTTTCTACCAATCAAACTTCTCTAAGTTCAACTTGATAGACATCAGTTCCTTCCTTCTTTCTAAAAGGAATGTCCTACTACTAATGAACATCTTATGTTCTTTAGCATGGTAGAACTAATAATTTTAAAATATTTATTGGACCAAGATCCAAGTTTGTCTGTGTGCAAATCTTTGACATAGACTGATCAACTCCAAATTTGAAGGTGAGAGAGTTTAGGTTTATGCCCAATCCATATTCCATATGTAGATTTATAGCAGATTTACTCGATATATATTTTCAGAGTAAAATTAGTCATAAGAGCATAATCCTAAAATAGACAAACAAGTAAACCCTATCATGGATTGAACCATGTCTAATAAAGTTTAATTTCTCCTTTCAGATACACTATGTTCCAAAAAAAATCTACTGAGAGAGAATCCTATTCTCTCCTAGATATATCACAAACTTACGGAATAAGTATTCACCTCTTCGATCTGATCGAAGAGATCCAATATCATTTTTAGTTTATTTTTTTATTTTATTATTAAATTGTTTGAATATTTTAAATGATTCAAGCTAGACGCATCCATGCCCAGATAGATCATCTATAATAAAATATTAATATCTTTTTTTTGCACTTAAGTTTATAGGTCTACATACATCACTATGTATGAGACTTAGAACTTTATCGGCTCCTTCATCTTTTTTATTAAAAGATGATTTTATCATCTTTCCAAGAAGACAAGACTCATAGGCTATCAATAATTCATAATCACTGATGTCGAGGTTTTTCTCTCAAGCTAACCCGTTTATCCTATTCTTATCAAGATGGTTAAGCCTATAATGCCAAAGATAGACATCCATGATATAATCTAACTTGGATATTTATTAAATATAAATATTATACTTAATAGATTATATAAATATTAAATATTATTTTTTTATTATTCATGTATTATTATAATATTATTTATAATAATATCATAATAATCTTCTTTATTGATAAATGATAATCAAAAGGCCAACTGAGATCACATTTATCATAAACGATGGATAATAGTAATAATCACTCAAAATGACATCTTTTAAAAATAAGTTTGATAATTCTTAAAGCTAGAATTGGAACAAAACTTTCTTTCCTAACATTTAGAAATCTCTCACTATTTTCAAATATTCCATTTATCTAAAGTCCTTGCAATAAATTACATAAGACCATCGGTATCTAATACCCAGGTAGTAGAATTATATATAGAGAACCTTTAAGATATTATCATATAACATCCTTGATGAGCAACTCTTGCTCCTTTCTCTTGTTTAGCATGTTATGGTCAAGAAAAGCAAGATAATTCTTCTTCCTATGACCTCGCTTCTAATAATAGAAGAATTATGCCTGATCTGGATCAATATTGGACTAATTATTTTGACTGGACTAAGAAGTTCCAGTATGAATTCATTCATACTACTGAACCAAATTTACCTTTCGATACTAATTATCAAAATTGAGTCCCATAAGTCATCACTATCTAATAGTGATTGGAGCAATTAGGGTTTAGCCTTTATTTTAAGTAAAGAGAATAATGACCCAAGTATATGAATTATTTTAAGCCTATAGACTTGGACTTTAGTCTTAAGGTTCTTCCACTATTTTATTCAAATTGATAGTCTCTACCTCTAATTCGGAGAATTACTTTAATTTTCTAGTAGGTACTAGAATCCACATAGACTACACACAAGCTCAACTTTGGTCGGCCAACTCATGTGCTTCTATGGATAGGTTTATTAATCAATTATTTTTTTAAATAATTTTTAGTAATTTAATTTTATCCCAAAAATCTAATTAGTAGGCTTTGGCCTTCACTATAAAGATTCGATTAGGTCCAACCATTAATAAGACCATACTTGATGCATCTAACCAACGAATAATTAAGACCAATTTTGGTTGGCCAACCGAACCACCATTAGAGAAATACTTTCAAGTTATCATAAATGATAATTTTATTAGTCAATAAGCACCAGATCTTTGGACCTTCAATGATTATTGAGTTAACGGATCCATTATTATCCAACTTAATGAGAGACTATGACTCAATTATCTCCATAACTTTATCATTTTAAAGATCTAATAATTTTAGAGAATTTAAATTATTAGTGATTTAAAGATAGAAAGGACATGGATCAATTTTCTTTCACTGACTTCACCAAGTCAAGTTCTCCCACTGACTTCTCAAGTCTTTGACAAGGACTAGGATTAATATTGGTCCATGGGCACCTAGATCAGTCTCACTAAATAAAATTAGTCTCACTGATTTTCTATGTAACATGGGTTAGCACGAATCAATGAGCAACCTCAAGACCAGATTAATCATATTGGCCAGGTAAATGAGATCGATGGGAGGGTCTGCCAAGACTTACCTAGACACCATCAAAAATGGTCAGATAAGTGGGCTACCAATTAAAAACCATCAGTTTAGGATGCCAGACTTACCTTAGATACTAATCAATTTATCAATTTTGATTTGATCTTCCTAAAGACTCGAGCTTGACCACTGAGCCACGATCAGTATCCATTTGTTAGATGTATAGACTTTGATCAACTATAACTATTAAAGTGATCTATAGAAATAATGTAATCCTAATTAACTATTAATTAGGTTTGATCAATTTCTTAACTTAGTCCATATTTAATCTAACCCTAGGTCTAACCCAGTTTAAGGACCTAATCAAAGCTAACCCATTATTCTTTAATCCATATTTTATGAAATTATCTTATAATCTTCAAATCACAAACCTAGATCCTAAACAATCACTTAATTATTAATTAAGTTCAAGACTTATGGGTTTGGATTTATAAAATCTCAGAACTAATTTTTGATTAGATCATTTGAAATATTTTCAAATTATAAATAGTTTACATTGAATCATATTCAATATATGATTTTAGATCTGATTTGTTTTAATGTTTCGATCATGTTCTATGGTTTTGAATTTAGAATTTTATAGAAAATGAGTTTTTAATTTAAATTCTATAAAATAAATATATCATATACATTCTAGATTCAAAATAAAAATTATATATCAACATATGTAATAAAAGGATCTAGATCTAAACATAAAACACATCATATGGATCAGATCATAAACCATTTAAAATTAAGTTTAAAATTAAAAAATAAATCATAAATTATGTTAGATCTCATCTAATATATTTATAATTTAAGTTATTTGGATCAGCACATATTAGGACAACCTCTCTACTGTAAGTGATAAATCTTACAGTAGGACAATCTTATAGCAGTATGTGTAATCCGATATTATTTAGATCTAATCTAAATAATCTAAAATAGATCTAATATCTATTTAATTTTATATTTAAAATTAAAAAATAAATTATAAAATTATTAAGATCATATCTAACTTACTAATGATTCAAGAATAGATCAGCACATACTAGAACAACCTCCCCATTATAAAGGGTAAACTTACAGCAGGACAACCTTATAGCAATATGTGCGATCTTCAAAATTTTATTTTTTAAATTTAATTTAATATAAATATGATTATATTATAAATGAACCTAGATGCTCTGATATCACTGATGAAAAATATTCAGAATTTCATGCATGAATTTCAAAACTTTTTAAAATATAATATAGTGAAAGTTATAAATTAAACCATTTAATCTATAAATGCATATAATCTAATTACTAAACCCTATATCTAGGATCTATAATATATCATAATGCATGCATAAATTTAAAAATAAATATTTTGGTATTGATCAAATCAATACCCTAGATCTAGAATAATTCTAGATCTAAATCCTAGATCACATCTAAGTGAGAGAAGAGATCAAATTTCTTATCTTTGCATGGATCAAGAACTTCATAGTTAATTTTTATTGTTGTTTTTGGAGCTACACATACATCTAGCCTCTACAAAAAGTTCACACAAGGCTGCAACAAAATCAAAGGTTTGTCAAACGAAGATTCGCTCGAAGTACTAGCTTCTCGTGGATCCCTCCAGATGGTTAATTTAAAATTTATTCTTCTGATCTCTTAGATATGCTAAGAAATGAAAAATATGAGAAGGATTAAGAAAGAAATCCAACTCTTGGATCTCCTAAAAATCAGAAAATAAATAGTTAAGAAAGATCCTAAGAGAAGACACATCTTCTCTTTTCAGGACATCAACCGTTGATGTTCTAAATAGATCTCCATACATGAACAAGAGGAGACCTTCTCCTCTAGAATTTTCACACATCTAGATCTCTTCCCTTCTAATTTTTCTCATAGAAAAAATCATACAAAAATATGAAGAAGAAGGGTTCTCAAGAAAATCCTAAGAGAAGACCTTCTCTTTTTCTTCTCTCATCAGGACATGATCAGATCATGTCCAAAAATGATCATCCTACCCCAACATCTTGGAGCACAGATCCGTACATCCTCTTTCTCTCTCTCTCAAATTTTTATCATATAAAAAAATATATTATCAAAAAAAAAAGACTTGAAAGAAAACTATGAGAGAAGACAATCTTCTCTTACCTCTATCTTCATCAGGACATCAACTTTTGTTGTCCAAATGAAGGGTCCTCCTCCAAGATTGTTGGCGCCCATAACCTCCCACACCTCCTCCTTCTTTCCTCTCTTTTTTCCATGGAAAACCTAAGGTACTTGATGCCATCCTCCTATCTAATAGGAGGCACCACAAAATAAGGGAAGCATAGGTCAAACGACCTAATCAAACATGCAAGTTATGGGGCGTCCAACTCTTGGACGCCCCTTCTCTTATTTTTCTACATGGAGACTAGGAAACCATACACAAAAGAGAGAAGAAAGTGGCAACAAAAAATAAGGTGGGCATGGAGAAAATTGGTGCAAGAGATGGGAAGGAAATTTGGTTTCATGGGACTCTTTCTCATCTTGCCAAGTTTGACCAATTCAAACAAGATTCCAAATACAAAATTTAATTTCCAAAACCATCTAATATGGGGCATGAAAAATTAATCTTTGGGCATGGAAATCATAAAAAAAATTAGAAATAAAATTAGTGGACATGGAGATTATTTTTGCAAGAAAAGAAACAAGGAATCCTAGTCTAACTAGAATTCTCATGTATTGACTAGATCAAATTAATTTTTAATTTAATTAAAATATGAGTAGTGCAAGCCTAATTATGGATGATCCTAATCCTACTAAAAATCTAATTAAGTTTGGTTTAAACCATATTTAAATCTGATTTAAATTCTAACTCAATTAGGAATTAGGTACACTCAAATCCTAGTTTAACTAGGAATTATTTTTCTCTAGTAATTGGCTCATCCAATAAATTAATTAAACTTAATCTAATTAAGTTCAAACCAATTCTAATTGAATCTAATTTAATTAGAGTTGATCTCAGCTTGATTGCTCAATTAGATTGAGCCAATTAGCAATCTAATTGCTAATCGATCCTCCTGCAATACTTGCATTAGGTCAAACATCAATCGCATTGAATATTTGACCTTAGAACGATTCTCAATCATCAATTAATTATTTGATCTGATTACAATCTCTAATATGTGTGACCCCATAGGTTCGAATCTAATCTAGTAGCATAGAAACCAATTTCTATACCAATCGAAGTAACCATCTAGCAATGGTTTCCGACGTCTGGATTGGTCGAATGTGTACAAAGCAACATTCTTAGAATCCTAGCTCATGATTATCATATAATTCATCCCTTTAATTAATAATGCTCAAGATGACTTCGAGTACATTGTCAACACTCATATAAGTCATCTCTATTGTGTCTCAAAATTTTGCAAATCTCTTGACTCCTCACGAGGATTATCCAGGCCTAGGTTTTGCTAAATTAAAATATAATGAGTCATTCTCTTCCTGAAGTTGATCAGGAGTGGTCAATTCCATCTTGACTCACACACTGACTTTATAAGTACTTGACTATATCCAGAAATCTTTCGAACCTATATTAAAAATGCAGGCAGTCTAGCATCAAAGTACAGTAAGTTGCTTACAAGTCACCATGGTGATCTCAGATCGGAGGAACACTTATATCCATTGGCCTTAGCTAGCTACTCTTGATAGTAGAGTACTATATTAGTCACATTTAGTATAGACGTACTCCTACATCTCACCTAAATGCCATACCCGTGTCTCCACACCACTTGATTACGAGGACAATCAATGCATATAGTATATAGCGACCTACACTTGATAAGTTATTATCCTTATTAATAACTTATCATTTGGTCATGAACAATTTAAGAACCATCCGATAATTTTTTTTTTATCAATTGATTATGGTTTTAAAGACTTCATCATAATTTAGAAATTTATTTAAGAAAGATAGAACTTCTATGATGAACCAGCCAAATAACTATTATTTTTAGATAATTTATATACTAATTTCAATCATCTAGGACTTAGATGATTGGATTTAGAATACATTTTCCAACACTGAAGGAGGACATTGATTTATGTGAGCCATGCATCTTTGGCAAACAGCATAGGATAAAGTTTGGTAATAGTACCAAGCACAGCAAAGAAATGCTAGATTTAGTGCACTTGGATGTATGGGGACAGGCTCCTATATTATCTAGACATGGGGCAAGATATTTTATCACTTTTATTAATGATTACTCAAGAAAGATGTGGATTTATCTGATTAGAAAAAAATCATAGGTGTTTACCTAGTTCAGAGCCTGAAGAGCTGAAGTTAAGAAAGAGTCGGAAAGACAGGTGAAGTGTTTGAGGTCGAATAATGGAGGAGAGTATACAAGCCTGGAGTTTAGAAGACACTGTAAGAAAAATGGCATCAAATATCATTACACGGTGAAGATGACTCTCCAATAGAATGGTGTCGTAAAGAGGATGAACCAAACACTGATCGAGAAGGCACGAAGTTTTAGGCTGCAAACATCACTTTCAAAATCTTTTTGGGATGATGCTTTAACTTTTTTTTATTTTCTTATCAACATGTCCCCTCACCGCAAGCTGAATGGAGGCATTTCAAAAGAGGTTTGGAGTCGAAAGAAGGTGGAGTTTGACTATCTGAAGGTTTTCAGTTACACAACCTATGCACATGTGTAGACAATCAAGAAAAGTAAGTTGGACCCTAAATCTCAAAAGATGACATTTATAGGATATCCACAAGGAGTCAAGGGATACCTGCTATGAAATTCTGAAGCACAAAAGGTAGTGATCAGCAAGGATGTTATTTTTAATGAAAAGAGCATCTTAGAGAGGCCTGAGAGTATAGGAGCAACTAGAGAAACAAAGATGAACAGTGGTGGTCAGTCAGAGAATGATGGCATGCAGGTTACATCCACTTACAGAAGTATTCCTGTTGAGGTGGAGCTAGGCAGAAAAATTATCTCAGATTGAAAATCAACATGAAGGGCCAGTAGTTCAAATGGATATGTAGGATCAATCATAGATTTTAGGAAGAGATGTGCCAGTAGGAGTGCCTTTGCACAAGCTCTAGCATACTATTAGAAGGCCGGTCAGATATGGCATTGATAAGGTTATCTTCTATGCACTCCATCACTACTAATGAAGATCCAGAGAATTATGCAGAGGCCATGGAGAGTGAGAATCATGATTTATGGATGCAGGCCATGATGGAGGAGATGGAATCACTAAATAAAAATCAAACATGGCAATTGGTGGATCTTCCAGAAGATGCTCAATCAATTGGCTCAAAGTGGATGTTCAAAAAGAAAGAAGCACCTTTAAAATAAGGTGGAGTTGGATTCAAGGAAAGGCTAATAGCAAAAGGATACTCACAAAGGAAAGGGATGGATTATACAAAAGTTTTCTCTCTTGTAGTGTGTCATACATCTATTCTGATTTTGCTGTCATTGGTGGCAAAGTATAATATGGAGTTGGAATAAATGGATGTGAAGATGGCCTTCCTTCATATTACATTGGAGGAAATAATCTATATGAAGCAGCTAGATGGTTTCATAAAGATTGGACAGGAGGAAAGGATGTGTTTACTGAAGAGGTCACTATATAGCCTAAAATAATTTTCTCATCAGTGGTATCATAGATTTGATAGCTTTATTTTGAGTCTAGGATTTATCAGATGTGAACATGATAGTTATGTCTACATTAAGGATATAGATGAAAAGGATGCCCTGTTCCTGCTATTGTATGTTGATGATATGCTCATAGCCAACAAGAGTATGAAGGCTGTGAAAGGGCTGAAAAAGGCATTATCAGCTGAATTTGAGATGAAAGACCTGGATCCAGTACTGAAAATCCTTAGAATAAGGATTTATAAAGATAGGTGCAAAGGAGTGCTCCATTTATCATAAGGAGGATATATCCAGAAAGTTCTAGAAAGGTTTGAGATGGAGAAGGCCAAACCTATAGAGACACCATTGTCGAGCCATATATCTCTCTTTAAGTATCAAAGCCCTAAGTCAGAAGAAAAGAGAGAGTACATGGATGAAATCCCTTATGCAAATGCTATGGCAGTGTGATGTACACTATGGCATGCTGTAAACCAAATATAGAACATGTAGTAAGCACGGTTAGTAGATACATGGCTAATCCTAAAAAGAAATACTGGAAAGCATTGAAGTGGATATTAAGGTATCTATAGAAAATAAGAGATTATGGTTTGGTGTTTGGTGGGCAGTCGAGAGAATTTGAAGATAGAGGTTTGGATCCTCTAGAAGAATTTATAGATGCGAATTATGTAGATGATCTTGATACAAGGAGGTCTACTACTGGATATCTCTTCTGTATGTATGATGGATCGGTGTCTTGGATATCAATCCTTTAACCAATCACGGTCTTGTCTACCATAGAGATCAAGTACATTGGCATTACTAAGGCTGCAAAGAAATCACTTTAGCTTAAGAGACTGATTGTTGAGATGAAAGCGGAGTAGAGCAAGGTTAAATTATACAGTGATAGTCAGAGCGCTCTGTGTTAGATGTGTATTCTAGAAGCCAGATTGGCTATCACTTATAAAACACTTCTAAGGATAATTTTATAATTTTGATCATAAATTAATAAATAGATTATTTTCTATCATAGTATGTATTTAAAAGTGTCTATGATACATCCTTTGAGTTAATGGTAATGAAAATTCATATTTTTGAAAGTTAAAAATTTAAGATATGAATTTTCATAATTAACTCATAAACTGCTCCCGATCGTAGGATCATCATGAGGATGGTGATTGATCTAGAAGGTTGGTGTATGATTACTTTCTTAGGATAGACATATCTTGAGTCTATGGTGTGAAAAAACTGAAGTGAGAGTACAGATACTCATTAGAGAATGAGGGCACTAAATGTGACCATCTCGAGTAGTCGTAAGGAAGTCTACCTTCTCATCGATGACTGATTCGATGCTATAATGGTGTGTCTGGTTCTTTGACCTGAGGTGCATCAGTAGTTCACCTTGAGGATGTTATAGTTTGACTACACCATAACTCGATCTTCTAGCCATTCAGAATCTTGAGGTGTATGTTGGCTATAGCATGCTCATTGTAGGAATTGGATTGCACCAATAGGGGATCTATCTACCTCGGTAGATGAGGAGTAGCCCTATGATAATCATGAGATTGAGTCCATAAGCCCATGGCCATGGTAGAGTGAAGATGATAGGAAGAGTTTCTATTATGATTTCATATTAGACTCAAATCGAATGATTAATTCATATGATAGACATTGGGTTTGACGAGTTCACCTTAACCATAATCCTGTCGGGGCTCAAGATAGAAGAACCCAATCACACAAATAACTGTATCAAGAAGTTCACTTTTAGTTCTGATGGGTTGCCATCCTATACTGCTAGGTATCACTAGTGGATTTTGGGAGTAATTAGGATGATTTTGATGATTAATCATTCTAATTATATGAATCAAAAAAATTCTAGTCCATCGAAAGATATTTTGATGATGGAGATCGTGACATATCTCATTACCATATAGAATTGAACCTAACTGGATCACACAAACAAGGGTTTAGGTCTAAATATCATCAATTGAGCGAAGCCAGTTTGATTGATTTGGATTAGATCCAATCAGATTCAAGGTAATCGTACTAGCACATGATTGAGCCTGACTTTCTTCTTCTAAAATCTTTCTAATTCATCACAATCGAGTCAAATTTAATTTGACTCATTCTTGTATTTTGAATGGGTTTACTTTTATCTAACTAGAACAAGTCCAGGTTAGATTAATTATAGAAATTAAATCCATTCATAGTCAAATTGGACTAGGGTCAAAGTTTTACCTATTTGAGAGAATTGAGGGTCACCTGATCAGATACTTTTAGAAAACTTTTTAGAAATTATTTTAGTCTAATTTTTGGATATGTGATAGAACATGAGCTATTCATTAGGTGCAACAAATTTTGTGATTTTTGGAGGTGTCTAGACTAAGTTATGATATAGTTTTATTTGGATCAAACCCTTAAGGGAAGAGTCCTAGGCATAGTGGACTCTTCCTTATCTACTGATGATGACATCTTTTTGAATCATTTTTAGCAAAAAAAATAGATGAGATCTGATGGATTTTCATGGAGAATAAGTTCTAGAATCTTAATGATAAAATAAAGGAGTTATTTTGGTCAAAAGGGACTCTAAGTAGGCATTGGACATAAAAGCCTTTTTCACATCAAAGTGCATTCAATGCAAGAAATATTTTTTCATGCTCAAAGTCTACCATCCCTAATATTTTACACCCCCTCTATCCTCTCTCTTCTTCTCTTCTACAAGTCTAAAAAGTTAGGCACAAATCTAAGAAGAAGGTCTAAGGTTTTTGGCATAATATTTAAGATCTATGCGATGGTGTTCGTGTCGCAGACGGGCTGCCTTCAGAAAAGTTTTAAAGGTTCTTCGGATCAGATCCATATCTAAATTTTGAAGAAAAGATTTATGAGAAGAGGACATTCAGATCCTGCCTGAGTGGATACCAGTAGAGGCCAGATGCCTACGTGGCTCCTTCTAGAACCTCAGGAATCAATAAGATCATTGCAGGATAATTAGATTACCCAATCAGGTACTTTAAATTAAATTTGATTTAATTTTAATTTTTAATTTTAATATCAGATCACTATGATTAGATCTGAGAACTCTTAAATTTGATCAAATTATTTAAAAAGTTTTAGAAAAATTTTTCTTAGATCTGATTAGATCTACACGATCCTGTGGTCAAAAATAGTATTTTTCCTTCACTCTGCTGCTTGCACAGAATCCAATCTATTATGCACGCGCAAAGCATAAAGACGTAAGGTACCATAGGATCAAAGAGCTAGTGAAGGAAGGTAAAGTAGAACTGATGAAAGTCCATATAAAGGAGAATCAGTCTGATGCACTCATGAAGGTATTCCCTAGAGAGTTTTTAGATGTGTGTGGCATGAATGAATTTGCAAGGAAGAGATGAGTTCACAAGGACTTGGAAGCACCAAGATAGAGAATGTGAGCTTAGAAGTGATGCTCCCAAGTCTTGAAAACATGAGATAATAGGTCATGGAAAGACGGAAGCAAGCTGAAAGAGAAATCAGCTTCAGTGGCAAAGTTCAGAAACTTAGCTAGCTTACCTTGAGACTGGGTCAGCTAAGTTGGAAACTGGATCAGCTCAGTCCAAGACTGGGTTGGCTATATCTCAGAGAAAAATTTAGATAGAAAATAGTATTTTTGGGTTATTGGCATGGTACATAACTGGGTTGGCTCAGTCTGAGACTAAGCCAACCTAGTTGCAGGTTAGCCGACTCAGTCTGAAATTGAGTCGACTCAGTTTTTGCGGGTATGTTTTGTGTACGTGAGTTATTTTGAG
This sequence comes from Cocos nucifera, assembly GCA_006176705.1. Lineage (NCBI taxonomy): Eukaryota > Viridiplantae > Streptophyta > Magnoliopsida > Arecales > Arecaceae > Cocos > Cocos nucifera. Next base: position 158,646 of record QRFJ01001373.1, on the reverse strand, counting down.
TTTGGAAAGTTTTTCTATGAGCTTGGGGCTTGACTCTTTTATAAAGTATATATACTAGAAATAAGCTAAGGTTGTATATTATACTGAATTCGTTGAAATAAAGCTCTTTTCTTTCAAAAATCTCTAATACTCTTCTTCTCTATTCCTTGAATCCATTGATCTTGCTTCCGCTGTAATCTTTAAGGAGTTCTTCCTTGTTGCTTAGCTGATCATTAGTGACCATATCGGTTCATGTGTGGAATTAATTTTCACAACAAAATCTATAGAGACACCATTACCGAGCCACATATCTCTCTCCAAGTATCAAAGTCCCTAGTCAGAAAAGGAGAGAGAGTACATGGATAGAGTTCCTTATGCGAATGCTATAGATAGTGTGATATATACAATGATATGCTGTAGACTAGATATAGCACATATAGTGAGCTCTGTTAGAAGATATATGGCTAATCTAGGGAAAGAGCACTAGAAAGCATTGAAGTGGATAATGAGATATCTACATGAAATAAGAAACTATGGTTTAGTATTTGGTGGGCAGTCGAGAGGATTTGAAGAATAATCTATTAAGATATGTGAAAGTTTAGGTCCTTTGGAAGGATTTGTAGATGCGAATTATATAGATGATCTTGATATAAAGAGGTCTACTACTGAATACCTCTTCTGCATGTTTGGTAGATCAGTGTCTTGTAGATCAATCCTTCAATCAAACACGGCCTTGTCTACCACAGAGGTCAAGTACATTAGAATGACTAAGGCTACAAAGAAAGCTCTTTAGCTTAGGAGGCTGATTATTGAGATGGAATTGAAGCAAAGCAAGGTTATACTATATAGTGACAGTCAAAATGTACTGCTGCTTGCATAGAATCCAATCTATCATGTGCACACAAAGAATGTAGATGTGAGGTACCATAGAATCAAAAAACTAGTGGAGGAAGGTAAAGTTGAACTGATGAAGGTCCATACAAAGGAGAATTAATCTGATGTACTCATGAAGGTACTCCCTAGAGATAGCTTTTATATGTGTGCGGCATGGATAGATTTGCAAGAAAGTGATGAGTTCACAAGGACTTGAAAGCACCAAGTTGGAGAATGTGAGCTTAGGTGTGGTGCTTCCAAGTCTTAAAAATATGAGAAGAAAGATCATGGAAAGGTGGGAGCAGACTAGCAGAGAAATCAGTATGGATAAGCAAGCTGCAGAAATGTAGCTAGCTCACCCTGAGACTAGGTCGGCTAAGTTGGGAGCTAGGTCAGCTCAGTCCAAGATTGGATCGACTATATCTCAAAGAAATTTAGATAAAAAGTAGTATTTTTGGGACTGCTAGCATAGTACACAACTAGATCAGTTTAGTCTGAAACTGGACTGGCTCAGTATCACGAGATTAGTTTTGTGTACGTGGATTATTTGAGTTTGAAAAATTTTCTATGAGCTTGGGGCTTGACTCTTTAGTAAAGTATTTATACCGAAAATAGATCAAGAATTGTAATGATGTTGAATACAATAAAATAAAAGCTCTTTTCTCCCAAAAATTAATGTGCTCTCTTCCTCTCTTTTCTCTCTTGAATTCAATGGTTTTGCTTCCGCATTGATTTTAGAAGTTTGTTTCTTATTGCTTGGCTAATCACCAGTAGTCACGTCGGTCCGAGTGAGGGTCTCATTTCCTAACAATTTGGCCTTTTTATCACTTATTTCTCATTTAATGGCCGAAACCATTCCATGCTAAATTGACCATGATAACAAAATTCGATTGAAGTGAAACTTTGATAATATGCTACAAATATCATCAAGATCGTCATTGTAGGTTTTCAGATCCATTGATGGTCTCCATCTATCAGAACATCACGTCGTTGTTCATGATCATCGAAATCAAATTTTATTGATTGATGAAGCTAAGGCTATCGGATTGAGGCGGTCTTTTATGATGATACTCTAATGATAATTATTTAGATAATGAATGATGAAGATGGATATTAAATTTTAAAATTATATCATATTTAGAAAAAAATATGAAAAAAAATATATAGTAATAGTTACAAATAACTGCTACCATAGGTCCGACCTGTAGCAGCGATTACTGATAACCACCATAATAGTCCTAATCTATAGCAATGATTAAAACAAACTACTGTCATAAGTTATGTATAGTAGTGGTTACGAATAATCACTACCATAGATCTGATCTATTGCAGTGGTTATATATAACCACTATCATAGGTCGGATTAACAGCAGCGATCATGTTCAACTGCTATCATGGATCGAGACTATAGAAGCGGTTAAGTAAATGCTACCATATGTCCAACCTATTGTAGTGGTTATCTATAATTACTGCTATAGGTCGGACTTATGACAGCGGTTATTCATAACCGCTGCTATAGATAACCTATGACAGTAATTTCTTTTAACCGTTGCTATAGGATAGACATATAGTAGCGGTTTCAACTACTTTATGGCAGTGATTTTCAAACCACTACCATAATAAGCACTGTCGTAGTCCCATTCTCTAGTAGTGATTGCAGGAACCAAGTGCAATTAGATCACATCAAACTCCAAGATGGATAACATGCTATGCTACTGTTGCCCAGAGGTAGCAACTTAAGAGGAAGGGATGAATTGGGTTCTTATAAAATTTTAACCAAATTTACTTTCTAAACAAGTATATAGTTTGATTTTAACCAAAGTGGTGTAATGAAATATATGCAATATAAGCAATGAAATTAAGACAACAAAATCAAACTATGAAAGTAAAGCAAGAATTATAAACATGTAAAGTATGCAAAGGAAAAGAAGAAAAGAGCACAACACAAACATACAAAGATTTATAGTGGTTTGGTACAATCTGTACCTACATCCACTCTCCAAACTTTTCTTAGAATTTTCACTATAATCTACTCTTGATTATAGTGTATTTATTTTTCAGGCTCATAAATAAGCCTAGTTGATTTTCACAGGAGCACCAACCAAAATCTAACACCGTTAGTTTTCTGGGTTTACTAACAATCCAGTTGATTTTTCGGGCTCACCAACCAAAATCTACAATATCCAATTTTAGGCTTGGACGGGCCTAATCCCCAAATTTTTTTTTCTAAAGAAACTTATAAAGAAATTAAAATTACAAATGAAAGTTTCAACACAGTATAAAAAAAAAAGTTTAAGCTCTTTTAAATTCTAAAGAAGAAGCTGATGATGCGCTCAATTGAAGCTTGGCTTTTCTTCAAATTATGCTTGAGAGGATGTGGAAGATGTTGGAGAAGCTTACTTTGAATGCTCGCTGAAATCTATGCACAACTTTTCTCTTTTTTTACTTTTCTTTGGATATTCAATGTTCCTCATTAAAAACTAATAGAAATTCTCTTTAAATCCCTTTATTTTTCTTTTTCAATTGATTCTCTATCTTTTAAATACCTTTAGAGATGGTTGGAGGAGAGTTCTAGCCATTGGGAGCTCTAAAATAGCTGTTGGAATTGAAAAATAGCTGTTGCAAAATTATCCATTGAAGGCTATCTATGCAAAATGAAATCTCTCAATTTTTTATGAGACCTCTCATCAGATTTCGAGTCTCTCAGTTTTAAATTAAGACGTCTCATCGAAAACATGAGACCTCTCGAGAATTCTACGAGATCTCTCGCTCTCAAAGCACAAAAACTAAGTTTCTATCTCTTGAGATCGAGATATCTCGAGTTCAACTCGAGACCTCTCGAAATCATGTCAGAACTGTATTTGGGCATGCCAGTCCACTCGAGAGCTCTCAAAAAAATTTTGAGACATCTCAAAAATTACTTCAAGACTATTTTGAGGAATTTTTGCTTTCAATCAAGAAGATTTGATTTTTATTTAAATTTTATTTTATATCTTTCTTATTTTGGTCAAAGAGCTCTCTTTCTTCTGATCTTTGAAAGCTTAAGAAAAATCTTTTCTTTAAAGATCTTGACTTGATGAATTTTTGTAGATTTTTTCTTGAAATGATTCTTTAATTTAAATATCTGAAAAGACCTACATCCACTCATGAAATACATGGTTAAATACTCAAACACTCAAAGTTTGGCAATTATCAAAATCAATCATTGGGTCAACAATCTTTTCCTTTTAGATGATGGCAAAAAATTTAAGTATATGTATAAAAATAAAATTTAATATATTTCAATAAATTGACTAGTATAAATCATGAAATAATGATATACATAATTACAAATACACTCTTCATGAAAGCTAATACCAAAACTCTTTTAACTTAAATTTGAATGTTTCAAGCAATATCATGAAATGTATAGGCTTAAGCATATTTAAATAGCATATGCTCATATAGCATATACTCAACAAATTTTCTCTTCTTTTTTGACAACATCAAAAAGCTCATGAGAAGAAACAAGCAAAATCATCAAAATCATCATCAAAGTTTTAAATTGAGAGATATATCAAATTTATAAAGTCAAATCAAAAAAATCATCTCTCCTTTTAAAATAAAATAACTTTTTTTCTTCAAAAACTTAGCTTGAGTTCAAATAAAAAAGGCTCTCTTCCTTTATAAATGAATATGATCCTTTTTAATCTGATTTTCAAATATACAGTTTTAAGCTTTAAGAAGAATAGAGCTTTTCAAAGGATTTAATCATAAAATCAAGCATAGTATATACTTTAATATTCAACCTTTTTTTCTTAAAAAATTTCAGTCAATTAAGTTAAAAAAGATATGTATCGAGAATGTATCGAGCAAAATAAAATAAATAGAATCAAAGCAAAAGATAGTAATATTTTTAAATTTATTGCTTTGAGTAAAGATTACTTCAATACCAATTATTCATAAGAATTTTGTACTGTACATCAAAAATTTAGAATTAAATTTGAATTCTCAAATGAGTTTCAAAATTATGTTTAAAAATTTATTTCTTGAAGTAAAAAAATATTTTTAAATTCAATTTAACTCTAATTATTTATCAAAAATAATCATGCAAATCAACTTTAAAGTTTGGCACATAAAAAGTTCAGTATTATATTTATCAATGAGCTTCAAAATTATAAGAATATATCAAAATCAATTTGTTTGGAGTAAACATATGTCTCAAACTTCTTTTCACTCCAAATAGTTTTTAAAAATGATTTGACAATCAAATCAAAAGTGTATAGATCAAATGAAATCATTATATTAAGGCTCAAAAGTATAATAAAATCAATATTCATTTATCTTAATATAAGCTAATTAAAATTTTTAATCAAAGCTAGATAATATCACCCTCCTTATTTTTTATAATTAATGCTAGATAAATTTACTTTTTTATTTTTTTCTCCTTTTTATTTGAAATCAAGCAGATTAAATATGAATTTAACTACTAAATTTAGATTTTCTAAATTTAAAAGATATTTTTAATTTCAAAATTCTTTTCAAATAATTGATCATTTTTTCTTTAATATTTTTTTTCTTACTTTAGCAAATAATTTTATTTTAAAATTAAATAAAATTTAAAAGTACAAGCATCAATTGAGTGAAATAAGCATTAATCAAATAAAATATTTACTCAATTAAGTTCAGAAAAATATATGAGATTTTTTGGATTTGTCTCAAGAGATATCATATTAAGAGTATATCAATATAAAATAGATTTAAGATATTATATCCAATTCTTTTGTCAAAAATAATATAATAAAATGCAAGGCAAGAATGATACCAAGAGTAAAAATTTTCTTAGGAAGAAACTTCTTGATACCAATTAAACTAAAATTTAGACCAAATCATGATTTTCTTAATAATTCAATACCATTTAAAGATTAATTTGCAAATTCAGCTTGATACCAATGATTTTAGTTTTGAATTGATGAAGATGAATTAATTCAAATTAAATAGTTTTGAGGATTTTGAATGATAAATCAATTTGAATTGATATCAGCAAATCAATCAAGATAAATCATAAAGAAATTTTCAGTAATTCTTTAAAAAGATCAACTCTTCTTTTTCTTAAAAAATATCAACCAATCATAGGTTCAGAAAAGATATATATTTTTGAATTTATCTCAAATAATATTATATCAAATGATATAGTAGTGCAAAACTAGATTTGAAACAAAAATATTTCTTTTTTGCCAAAAGATAAATTAATCAAATACATGGCAAATAGCAAGCTGTTTGATACTAATTACTTAAAATTGAAGTCCCCTTTAAAAGTTTAGCTTTAAAGATAAATAAAATTTTCTTGAAACATCTTGCTAGATATCAACTTCAAAAGATTCAAGAAGATCATTTTTCAAATTTAATTTTCAAAATCAATCAATTAAAATAAAATAAGAATGTTCATCAATAAATTCTCTTTTAAAATAAGAAAGGACAATCAAATCAATAATCAAGAAAGATATTCAAATCAATTTAAAAAATCAAAAATTAATCAATTGGGGGGATTTCGATAATCAAATACGATAAGATCAAATCAAGAGAAAACTAGATGAAGGCTCTATGAGTTCAATTCAACTAAAGAATTTTGAAATCCTTAGGGGTTAACCTAAGATACAATTCAAATTAACACTTCAAGTACTTGATCTTGTATTAATCGAATATCTTATTTTCGAGTACTTAAGTCATGCAATTTTTTTTAAAGAATTTTAATACTTACGTATCTTATGGGGGAATGTCAAAATTTGTTTAATTTATAAGTTTAGCATTGAAATAGTTTCACAAACAATCAAGCTCATAACAATTTAGGCTTCTCAAATAATTAAAACTCAATATAGCATGATATAAAGAATTGAACAAGCATGCTGAATTTAGAATAAAATAATAAGCTTAAAATAAATAATCAATATGATATACGATCAATACATCAAACTTTCAAATCATGGAGTATAATCATTATAAGCAATAATAAATCATCATAATCAATCAAACAAAGTATATTTAGTAAATAATAATTATTATAATTATGCTAATTAATAATCAAAATATATTTAGCAAATAATGATCGCATGATGCAAAAAAAAATTTAGATTTTATCAAATATTATCACCCATCCAATTTCATTTTTAAGGCATCCATCAATAAGAATTTTTCTCCTTTAGTTTCATTGGATCCTTGGTGTACCTACAAACTTATTTACTAGATTTTGGTACCCAAGCCATCCTGGATCCATTGAGGTTAGAGCTTATGGTTCTTTTTGAAATCCATATTTGCTTAATCAAAGTATGACCAATTTTTTTAGTATCACATTCAAGAATTTTGTAGCCAACTTTATTGCATTTAAAATAAACTATAGAGTGATTTTTAGAATAAGCTTTTGTAAATATATTCTTAACAAGTTTCTATTTTCTTAAGGAGTTATATCCAATTCCAGCTTTATTGAAAATAGCTTTTTGATTGTTCAATATTACTTGAAGCTTTTATGATCCGATTGTAAACTTTTTGAACATAGACTTCAATATTTTAATTTTTTTCTTAATTTAGCATTTTCTTCTAAAAGAGATTTTTTAAATCTTAGGAGTTTTTCTTTTTTTTCAATGTAAAGCTTTGATTTTTTAAATTCCTCTTTCAACTTAATATTTCTTCAATTAAAGATTTTTTAGATTTGAATGGTACATCCTTTTTTTAGCCAAAAAATTTATTTTTTTAAAATATCATTTTTTATTTAATAATTTATTCTTTTCATTAGTTAAAAGAAGATTAGACTTTTTGAGTTCTTTATTTTTGAGCCTTAATTTTTTAAATTCATCCATTAAATCATTGAAGACTTTAAACAATTCATCAAATATAAATTCAAAGAAATTTTCTATGTTTACGTCATTATTGAGAGCTATGAGGCAAGGATTTATAATACCTTCTTCCTCTTTCTCATTTTCTTTTCTTTGCTATGCTTTCCTTTTATCAATGCATTCTTTTTCTTTTGTTTCTTCTTTTTCTTTTTCTTTTCATCCTTATGAGCCATGAGGAATAAGTTGGGATGAGCTTTTATTTTTTCTTAGGAGCTTGATGTTTCTTCTTAATTTACTCCCTCAAAAATAGTTTTCAATTTCTTCCATATCGATTTTGCTGAAATACATGAAGAAATTATACTAAACTCATTAATATCCAAAGAGCAATAAAGTATATTCATGGCCTTAGCATTAAGTTAGGCCATTTTCTTATCATGCTCTTTCAATGCTTTGGGGATGTGTGAGCCATCGATTATAATCTTTCATAAGTTATAATCATGTACTTGTATGAAAATGCACATTCATACTTTTCAATAACTATAATTTGATTTATTTAATAGGGGGTGTGTTAGAAATATGCGCTCTTTCCACATGGATTGGCATGGCCGTCTGTGATTATAGCCAAGCAATAAGAAAATACTTCTTAGAGATCTTTATGAAAGCACGATCAAATAAATCAAGAAATAGAGAAGAAGAGATTTTCAGAAGAAAAGAGCTTTTATTCGGTATATTTCAGCATACTTATAATCTTGACCTATTTTTAGTATATATACTATTGGAGATAAACCCCGCTCCTGTCGAAGTCCAGTTCGATGCTCAGTCTAATGCAATCGATAGCCACGGAAGAGCTTTAGCGAACGGATCTTAGCCGAACTCCTTCAGTCGATCGAACTCCTCAGTGATCGAGCTCCTTCCAAACTCTCCAGCGGTCGGACCTTAGCCGAACTCCTTTAGCCTCTCAAGCTCATCAGCGGTCGAGCTCCTACCAAACTCTCCAACGATCGAGTCTTAACCAAACTCTTTCAGCTAGCCAAACTCCTCAGCGGTCGAGCTCCTTTTGAACTCTCCAACGGCCGAGCCTTAGCCGAACTCCTTCATCCGATCGTACTCCTCAGCGACTGAGCTCCTTTCAAACTCTCCAGCAGTTGGGTCTTAGCCGAACTCATTTAGCCAGTCAGACTCCTCAGCGATCGAGCTCTTTTCGAACTTTTCAGCGATCGAGCCTTAGCCGCACTCCTCCAGTCAAATGCCTATGGGAGCCAAACTCCCTCCGTACTCCTCTGGCTGAACTCCTTTCGAGCTTTCCCTCGGCCAAACTCCTCCAAGAGTCTAAACTCTTCTGAAATTGATACATGCCGAAGTCCACCAATCAATGCCTGCTTTCTTAGAGCCACGGCTATTAAATCTGAACGAATGATCGCCATCAATCCACTACAGGTGACAACGATCCGCTACCAGGCAGTGATGGCTGTCACCATCAATCTACGGTAGGCGGTGCTATAGACGGTGCCTTCCTCCATGACTGACCCCATCGAACCTCGAGCGACCCGCTATCAGGTAGCTGCAGCTGTCACCATCAAGCTCTGCCTATAAAAAGGGATCCTCCAGATACGCTAAGCTCTAAGCTCTCCTCTCCTTCTCTAAACTCTATCAAACTCATTTCAGGGCACTCCATTTCTGTTGGCCAGAAGAGCTGACTTGATCATCGAAGGATCCTGTCGGAGCCACCTCCACTGGCTCTGGATGGAACTTTATTTTGTAAGTCACTGACGGCGATCTCGTCTTCCTCCACTCCAACTGGATCCAGTGACAACCAGATTCTGTACCAACAAATTTGGTGCTAGAGGAAGGGCGCCTTTGTTCTTGAGATGTTCTTGAGGCCCCCTTATTCTTAAAGGAGTGCTCAACAACGATCTCTCTCTAGAGATCTCCCTCCTTCCTCTCTAGAGTTATTTTCTAAGAGAAAATGCCCCCAAGGAGAGCTTCGACCCGACAATCGATGGCCTCCATGGCTCGATCCCATCTAGATCCATCTACTCCTGCTTCAGCCTTGGCAACTCAGGTTTTATCTATACCCATGATAGATGTGGAGCAATTCAACCTGCTTGTCCAGTAGATCTGTAGCCTCACAGAGGTAATGCAGGCCATGCAGTAGCCTTCGACGGTGACTCCATCAGAAAACCCACCATTAGGATGTCGAAAACTAGCCCCAAGAAAGAGTACTCGGGCGAACGTACCCATAGCCCATAGGAAGGAAAAATAGAGGGTCGAGGATCCATGTTCGGATCAAGGTTCTCCTTTGGGAGAGACCTTTTTTATTTATAGCTGGAAGCCCCCCAAGATCTGCAACCAAGACGATGCCCTCGATCACAGACTATGGAAGATGGATCGACGGATTGAAGAGCTCGACCATATCGCCCCAGCTCATCATGCCGACGTCCGCACCGATCCTCCTTTTTTTCTTTGAATTATGTAAGAGCCCATCCCGCCAAACTTCGAGCTCCCTCAATTCGAAAGCTACGACAAAACTTCTGATCCAGTTGATCATCTAAAGGCCTTCCGAACCATGATGCTACTCTACGGTACTTCAAACACCATTCTGTGCTGAGCTTTTCCATCTACCATAAAGGGAGTAGCTAAAAATTGGTACTCGATATTGAAGTTAGGTACGATCTTCTCTTTTGACCAGATGAGCCATCAGTTTATGGTCCACTTCATCAACAGCCGATATTCGTGTCGAAGTTCAAATTCCCTGATGAATGTTAAGCAGAAGCAGGGAGAATCCATCCGAGCTTATGTCACCCAATTTAAAGCCACGACATTGGAGGTCCGAGACCTGGACCAGTCCATTACGATGGTCGCACTTAAGGACAGCCTTCAGAAGAATGACTTGCTGTTCTCCTGGGAGAAGAAATATCCCAAGAATTTCGTCAATCTGCTAGCTCGAGCTAAAGGTTATGCCCGGAGTGTAGAGGCCTTCAGGGCCAAGGATGATGAAGAAAAGCCAAGTGAAGCTCAGCCATATTTTTGGACTCCTTCTGGGTGCAAGCGAGCCCAAACTTGGGTCCAGGAGCGTGAAAGCCCCGACGGAAGGGCTCAAAGAAGTCCTCCTCCCAGGAGCTAGAACCACCAATGAGGGAGGAACGACAAGAAGATCGGCCGCCTCCCAGCATCAAAGCTAAGAAAAACTTGCTCTGAATTGAGAAGGCCAACATGAGATAGAGGACTTACTGTCCAAGAAAACCAAGAGGAACAACACCCCCACGCCCCTAAAGCATAAAAAATTCGAGGACGTGCTGCCAGTAACTTTCCTTCGGTAAAGTTTTTCCATTTCAATAATATTGTTTCTAGGTGCAAAAACTACGTGATGATAGGAAAGAAGTAGTCAATAGTGGTCGTGTTAGGAATAGGAGTAGAACCTCATCCTAACATGAATAGGTCAAAGATCTTCAACCTCGACTGTAGGAGATAAGATCTCCCCCGAGGGTCCGAGCCAACCTTAGCTGCAAGAGACAAGATCTCCTTCAAGCGCCAGCATCAACCTTGACCGTAGGAGATAAGATCTCCCCGAGGGTCTGGGCAACCTCGACTGCAGGAGATAAGATCTCTCCCGAGCACCCGCATCAACCTCGACTATAGAAGATAAGATCTCTCCCGAGCGTCCGGACCAACCTCAACTGCAGGAGATAAGATCTCCCTCGAGCGGCCACAACAACCTCGATCGTAGAAGATAAGATCTCCCTTGAGAGTTCGGGCCGACCTCGACTGTAGGAGATAAAGATCTCTCTTGAGTGTCCGCATCAACCTCGGTCGCAAGAGATAAGATCTCCCCCGAGGATTCAGATCGACCTCGACTGCAGGAGATAAGATCTTCTACGAGCACCCACAACAACCTCGACCATAGGAGATAAGATCTCCCCTGAGGCAACCTCGACTGCAGGAGATAAGATCTCCCTTGAGGGTCTGGGCCAACCTCGACTGCAGAAGATAAGATCTCCCCTGAGCACCCGCAGCAACCTCGGCCATAGAAGATAAGATCTCCTCCGAGGGTCTAAGCCGACCTCGCTGCAGGAGATAAGATCTCCCTCGAGTACCCACAACAACCTCAACTGTAGGAGATAAGATCTCTTCTGCGGCAACCTCAACCGCAAGAGATAAGATCTCTCCTGAGGGTCTGGGCCAACCTCGGCTATAGGAGATAAGATCTCCTCCGAGCGCCCGCAGCAACCCTCGACTACATGAGATAGATCTTCCCTGAGGGTCCGGGCCGACCTCGGCTGTAGGAGATAAGATCTCCTCCGAGCATCTACAACAACCTCGACCATGGGAGATAAGATCTCCTTCGAGGCAATGTCAGCCGCAAGAGATAAGATCTCCCCAGAGGCAACCCGACCGTAGGAGATAAGATCTCCCCTGAGGGTCTGGGCCAACCTCGGCTGTAGGAGATAAGATCTCTTTCGAGCGCCCACAACAACCTTGGCTGCAGGAGATAAGATCTCTCCCGAGCCAACCTCGACTGTAGGAGATAAGATCTACCCCGAGTGCCCACAACAACCTAAAGAAAATTCTGATTTTTTCGGATCAAGTTCGTTCAGATCTGATCGGATCAAGAGATATATTTCAAAAATATTTTTCTCTGATCCTAATCAGATCTGGGATGTTTCAAATCTGATCCTTATTATTCTAATAATAAAAATAAAATCTAAATTAAATCAAATTTAATTTATCTTGATGTAGGATAATCCTATTATCCATTGATGATTCTGTAAGTAGCGGAAGATTCTAGATCTAGCCACACAAGTGTCTGGCCTCTACCGATATCCACTCAGACTGTAACTGGAGATCCTCTTCTTCTCTATCATGTCTCCAAAAATTAGATCTGCATCTGATCTGGAGGATCTTCAAAATACCTTTCGAAGATCAGCAGTTGTTCTTTGCAGCAGCGCAGCCTTCTAGCTTTCTGTCGCCTTTCTCTCATCTGGATTGCACCAACCAAGAACCCAAACCACTTTGGGCATGGAGAGGAGAGGGAGAAGATGGATTTGGCATGTAGGAGGGGAGAGGAGAGGAAGCCTTAGGCATGGGAATTTTCAAATTCTTTTCTAGTGCCATTGGAGTTGGGCGCAGGGTCTTATTTATAGACTATTTGTGATCCAACTCCTCTTCTTTCCAATCAATCACAATCCTTTATGAAATCAGATCTAAATCTGATTGATGGGAATAGAGTCCCTTGGATTCCTCCTTAGATGGTGCCTAAGATTAGTCAAACTTGATTCTTAGGAGAACTCTAATCGAAATCCACAAAGGAGATGGAGTCCCTGTCCCAACAGGGACTCCTAGGCATCTCCAACTTAGGCACACACCAAGGGTGGCATGCGCCCTCCTCCTTGCTAGGTTCTGGTAGCGAGATAGGCCCCCACCAGCTCTCCAATAGGTGCATGACATGTGGATAGAAGTCAAAGTATTGATGGTCAACATTTGATCAGTCAAAGGTCAACTTTTGACCAAAGTCATAGGATGAGAAATGGTAGGTGACCAAAAATGATAGGTATTATCTTACAAAATAAGACAATCCTTTTTCTGACCTGGACAGGCTCTAGTCAGACCAGGTGAAGGCCTCTGATTGAGCACAAACTTCTTTGGCTCAGTCAGGATAACTATTTATGATAGTAAAAGAAGAACGTTAGATTCAATCGAGTGCTAGCACGATTTTTTTGAACCTAATTGAATCTCATTCAGATCAATTGAACTGAATTAGTTCAATTGATGATCATCAGATTCAAACCCTTATTTATGTGACCTAGTTAGGTTCAGTTCTGTATGGTAATGGGATATGTCATGATCTCTATCATCGACATCATCGAAACTCCTTTTGATGGATCAGAACTCTTCTAATTCGAACAGCTAGAATGATTGATCATCTAAATCATTCTAATTGCTCCCAAAATCCACCAGTGACACCTAGCAGTATATGGTGGCAACCCATCAGAGCTGAATGCGAACCTCTTGGTGCAGCTACCTGTGTGATTAAGCTCTTCTATCTTGAGCTCCGATCAGATTAGGGTTAAGGTGAACTCATAAAACCCTAGTCTCTGTCATATGATGTAATTATTCAATTCAAGTCTGATGTGAAAATCTAAATAGAAACTCTTTCTATTATTTCACTCTGCCATGGTCATGGGCTTCTGGACTTGATTCTCATGATCATCATAGGACTGCTCCTCTACCACCGATGTAGATAGATTTCATCTTGATGCGATCCAGTTCCTACAATGAACACGCTATAGCCAGCATACACCTCAGGGTTTCGTATGGCTAGGAGACCGAGTTATGATGTAGTCAAACTATAACACCCTCAAGGTGAACTGTCGATGCACCTCAGATCAAAGAACTAGACACACCACTGCAGCATCGAGTCAGTCATTGACGAGAAGGTAGACTTCCTAATGACTACTCAAGGTGGTCACGCTCAGTGCCCTCATTCTCTAACGAGTATCTGTACTTTCATTCTGGTGTCTCCACATCATAGATTCAAGACTCATCTACTAAAGAAAAGCGATTGTACACCAAGCTTCCGGATCAATCACCATCCTCATGATGATCCTATGGTCTGGAGCATTTTATGAGTTAATAATGATTTATTCATGTCTTAAATTTTCAACTCTTAAAAATATGAATTATCATTACCATTAACTCAAAGGATGTATCACAGACACTAAATATACATATGTGATAGAAAATAATCTGTTTTATTGATTTTAGTCAAAATTATAATTTTGCCCCTAGAAGTGTATTACAAGTGTCAGCCAATTCTGGCTTCTAGGGTACATATATCTAACAATCTTCCATTTGTCATAAAGTCAATTGGCTATAAGTCTAAGTCCCATTTTCTCAAGGTGGGCTTCGATCTTCTACTGGCCCAACGGCTTTGTAAGCGGATCTGCCACATTGTCTGTGAAGTCAACTCTCTTGACCTTGACGTAACCCTTCTCGAGGTAATCGTGAATGAGGTGGTATCGCCGTTCAATGTGCTTGAATTTTTGGTGAGACCATGGCTCCTTAGCAAGGGCTAGGGCGCCATTGTTGTCGCAGAATAGAGGAATGGGCATCTGATGGCATTACTCCAATTTTCGTAGCAAACTTTTTATACCAGAATGCTTCCTTCGCAGCCTCTGATGCAGCGATATATTCTGCTTCCATGGTGGAATCTGCTATCACGATTTGCTTGGAACTCTTCCAGCTGACAGCACCACCATTGCACACAAATAGACTGCCAAAGGACCTAAACTCTAACTTATCCGCTTGTTGTCTTTTGACATAAGCCGAACAACCCCAAATTCTGAGATGACTCAGACTTGGTTTCTTACCATGCCATATCTCATACAGTGTGGTAGGAACGGTCTTAGAGGGAGCTCTATTCAGTAGATAAATTGAAGTTTATAATAAGTGTCCCTAAAGATAATCAGGGAGGTCTGTAAAGCTCATCATGGATTGGACCATATCCAATAGAGTCCGATTTCTCCATTCTGAAACTCCATTGAGTTGAGGTGTTCTTGGTGGAGATCATTGAGAGACTATGCCATTTTTTTTGAGATAGTCTAAGAATTCCCGGCTAAGGTATTCACCTCCTCGATCTGATCGAAGAACCTTAATGGATTTTTCAATTTATTTTTCTACTTCATGTCTGAATTCTTTGAACTTTTTAAAAGCTTCAGACTTGTGTCTCATAAGATACACATACCCATACCTAGATAGATCATCGATAAAGATAATGAAGTAGACAAAATTGCCTCTAGCCGACACATCAAATGGGCTGCATACATTAGTATGTACTAGGGTAAGAAGATCTGTGGCCCTCTCCCCATGTCCAACAAAAGGAAGTTTAGTCATTTTGCCTTGAAGACAAGATTCACAAGTTGGATATGACTCGGAAGTCAATGGACTCAATAGCCCATTTTTCTCTAATTTGTTGATCCTATCTTCTGCTATATGACCTAATCTCAAGTGCCATAGATATCTATCATTTGGACTATCCTTAGGTCGTTTGGCATTCATATTTTGCTCGATAGTTAGAACAGGTACATCAATATGTAGTTGATAAAGACCGTTAATAAGAAAACCATTTGCAATTTTATTTCTTTCATAAAGAATGTTACAATGGTCCTTAAAGAAGGTAATCACATAGCCTTCTAGTGCTAAGCATGAAATAGAAATCAAATTCCTACTAGCTGCAGGCACATAATAGTAGTCTTTCAAAACTAAGTCTAAACTAGATGATAATCGAATAGGGTATGTTCCCACCGCCACTGCAGCAACTTTTGCTCCATTATCGATGCGTAGGATCATGTCTTGATCCCTCAGCCTCCTGCCATCCTCAAGACCCTGCATGGAAGTGCACAGATGAGCACTAGAATCAGAGTTAAGCATCCAACTGGATACAGAAGAAATCGTAAGGTTAGACTCAATAACGAGCATACCTCCAGAAGGACCTTCCTTTTTATTCTTCAGGGTGGCCAGGTAAGTAGGACAGTTCCACTTTTAGTGGCCATCGCTGTTGCAATGGAAACACTTTCCTTTGGCAGTGGCTTTCATGTTCAGCTCTGCCTTCTTCTTCTTTCCTCTTTCCACCTTTTGCTTTTTCGCAGACTTCTTTTTCTTTCCATAAGACTTTTTTTTGGAAGAAGACCGTTCCATAGCAAGAATTGAGCCTTTAGAACCTTTCATAGAAAGCTCAGCGGTGACCAGCATATTCATTAATTTGGCCAAAAAATTTTGAAGTTTATGCATGTGGTAATTTATGATGAATTGCCCATATGCATCAGTCAAGGATTGTAGAATAATATCATTCTGCAGATCCAACTCTAACTTCACGCCGAGCTTCTCAAGCTCTTCCATGTCCTTGATTATCATCAGACAGTGATCTTGGACTGACTGTCCATCACGCATCTTAGCCTTAAAAAGTCGTTTCATGACTTGATACTTGGCTGTGTGACTCTGTTCACCAAACATCTCCTGCAGGTGAGCCAACATTTGGTGAGCAGTCTCGATATCTTCATGTTGGCACTGGAGCTCATCAGACATCAAGTCCAACATATAATATCTGGCCTTATTATCTTCATCTATCCATTTTTTTAGAGATGCTCTCTGTTCAGTGGATGGACGGGCTGGTAAGGTGGGAGGATCCTGGTCCAATACATGAATTAACTTCTTAGAATCCAAAATGATTTTGTAGTTTCTATGCCAATCTTTATAATTGGATCTGATCAGTCTATGTGTGTCTAGGATACATGCTAATGGGTTGGACGCAGATATTTTCCTGTAGAGAGTCAAAGATTCAAGTTAGATACTGTAATTATGACTTGACCAATTTATTTAGTAATTTTATTTTTAAATAAATTAGCTTCCACTATTTTTTTGGATCCCTACACTCCCTCTGTAGAGATGCAAAAATCTTCATGATTAATAATTTCTAGTGGTTGGTGCGGTCTCACCAACTAACTCATCACCTCACCTAACAGTTATTGGTGATGGATTAGCCAATAAGTGAACAACTCTTGTTCAATGATTCTCTAATCATGGTGTACCCAAACTTAATCTCTAATTCATGAATCTCACCGTATTTGAAATATTGATCCACTCCTTAGTTAAGTCAGACCCACCATTTGCACAGACTGGATTTCTAATTGAGTCTCTTACTATATCCGAAATATTGAGCCCAACTCATCCTCCAGCCCATAGCATCCAATGCCTAATAGATATAGTTGCGTCTTTCAAGTGCAACTAAGCCACTATGTCCAACTGAGAACAATCAACCTCGGAAAGGGTCCGCACATCTACAATGGTGGAAGACCTCAGACTTAATCTTTTCTTAGGAAGAATTGATTCAGATCTCATTAAACTAGACTTGTCATAGTCATAACAATTATGACTAACCTAGTGGCATGGATTAGCTCGGATTATTGACCACCTCAAATTAGAACTGGGTTAATAGATATGGCCAGGTAAGTGAGACCGATGGAAGGGATATGCCATTAACTCGTACAAAAATGCATTCAGGTCGAGTAGCTCCCAATTAAAAACCAATCGATCGTATGTACCAAACTTACCTTAGACCCCAAATTATTGAGCCAGAACCAATTAGGTTAGCCTACAATCCAGACTCTAACCTCTGAGCTTAATTAGGTCTTGCTTGATCGTGACTCGATCTTGACCCAGACTTAATCCTATTAGGCTGGTCAATTTAAGCATTGTTGATCCCATCTAACCAACTCTTGATTTGATTTGATCAACCACTTAGACCTAATTGAGCTACTCAAGCCCAAACCCAGTATTATGAATATATCTTAGATCTAAAATTCTTAATTTTAGACCTAATTAATATTCCATAATCTTAATTCTTAATTAAGTAGGGTTCATAAATAAAATTTGCACAATAAATCCTAGGGTTTTAGGATCTAGGGTTTTGCAAAAAGTAAGTTTTGAATTTTTGATTAAGAACCAATGCGCAGCACCCCTAATGTCATAAGAACATCCCATCGGATGGGAGGAGAGGGCCTTTAAACTCTTTTTTGTTCTTATGACCGAACGGCCAAGAGAAACATCTTAATTAGGAACATGTAATACTACAAAATAATTTTAGATCTATATCATATATCTCATATACAAATTAGATCTAATCATGGCATATTTTGCATACATCTCATGTATCAAATCATGCATATTTTCAAATCTAAGTTATCTCATAATAATCTAAAAAATTAGATTTAAATTGATCTTATCAAAATAAACTCTAAACTAGATAACTACGTAAAACTATTCTAAACTAGTCTAGACATGCATCAATCATATCTCATGAATATTTTAAATTAAATAATTTTATTTGCTTTTTTTAGATGTTATTATAATAATTATAATATTAAAAATAGTAAATAAATAGATCTAAAAATATGATTTAATCAATTAAATTAAAAAACATGCAAGACTATTCATAGAACTATTCTTATTTTAAACTAGTCATGCATATTTTCTAATCTTTAGATCCAAATCATTTAATTTAATTTTTTCTAATTTCAGATCTAATCACATCTCATGTTGACATCTGAAATTACTTATTTTTATTAGAATAAATTTAAAATTATATCTAAACACTTTTAGAAACAATTGGTTTCTAATACCAGGGAAGGTAATCCTGATTTCTCGGATCAGTTCGTTCAGATCGATTAGGATCAAGAGATATATTTCAAAAAAATTTCTCTATCTAATCAGATCTGTATGTTTAATCTAACTTATATTCTAATAATAAAAATAAAATTAAATTAAATCAAATTTAATTTACCTGATTAGGTAATCCTATTATCCCGATTGATATCTTAAGAGCGGAAGTTCTAGATCTAGCCACAGTGCTGGCCTCTATCGATATCCACTCAGACTGGATCTGAAGATCCTCTTCTTCTCTATCATTCTCAAAATTAGATCTGCATCTTATCTAGGAATCTTCAAAACCTCAAGATCAGCAGTTGTCTTTGCAGAGGCAGCCTCTAGCTTCTGTCGCCTTTCCTCATCTGGATTGCACCAACCAAGAACCCAACCACTTGGGCATGGAGAGGAGAGGAGAAGATGGATTTTCATTTGAGGAGAGAGAGAGGAAGCCTGGGCATGGAATTTTCAAATTCTTTTCCAGTGCCATTTGAGTTGGGCGCAGGGTCTTATTATAGACTATTTGATCCAATCCTCTTCTTTCCAACAATCACACATCCTTGAAATTAGATCTAAATCTGATTGTAGGAATAGAGTCCCTTGGATTCCTCCTTAGATGCTCTAAGAAGTCAAACTTGATTCTTAGGAGAACTCTAATCGAAATCCACAAAAGAGATGGAGTCCCTTCAACAGGGACTCCTAGGCTCTCCAACTTCACAGCCAAGGGTGGCATGCGCCCTCCTCCTTGCCTAGGTTCTGGTAAGGAAGGCCCCCACCAGCTCTCCAATAGGTGCTGACATGTGGATAGAAGTCAAAGTGTAATGGTCAAATTTGATCAGTCAAAGTCAACTTTTGACCAAAGTCAAAGAGAGAAATGGAGTGACCAAAATGGAGGTATTATCTTACAAAATAAGACAACCTTTTTCTGACCTGACAGGCCTAGTCAGACAGGTAGGCCTCATTGAGCACAAACCTTTGGCTCAATCAGGATAACTATTTATGAAGTTAAAAGAAAACTAGTTCAATCGAGTGCTAGCAGATTTTTGAACCTAATTGAATCTCATTCAGATCAATTGAACTGGATTAGTTTAATTGATGATCACAATTCAAAACCTTATTTGTATGATCCAGTTAGGTTCAGTTCTTATTAATGGGATAATGTCATGATCTCTATCATCACATCATTGAAACTTCTTGATGGATCAGAACTCTTCTAATTCGAACAGCTAGAATGATTGATCATCTAAATCATTCTTAATTGCTCCCAAAAATCCACCAGTGACACCTAGCAGTATATGGTGGCAACCCATCAGAGCTGAATGCGAACTCTTGGTGCAGCTACTTGGATTAAGTTCTCTTTATCTTTGAGCCCCGATCAGATTAGGTTAAGTGAACTCATAAAACCTAGTCTCTGTCATATGATGTAATTATTCATTCAAGTCCATGTGAAAATCTAAATAGAAACTCTTCTATATTTCACTCTGCCATGGCATGGGCTTCTGGACTTGATCTCATGATCATCAAGGACTGCTCTTCTACACCGATGTAGATAGATTTCATCTTGATGCGATCCAGTTCCTACAATGAACAGCTATAGCCAACATACACTCAGTTTCGTATGGCTAGGAGACCGAGTTATGTATAGTCAAACTATAACACCCTCAGGTGAACTGCGATGCACCTCAGATCAAAGAACTAGAACACACCACTCAGCATCAGTCATCATGATGAAGAAATAGACTTCCTAATGACTATCAAGGTGGTCACGCTCAGTGCCCTCATTCTCTAAGAAATACTGTACTCTGCTCGTGTCTCCACACATAGATTCAAGACTCATCTACAAAGAAAAGCGATTGACACCACTTTCAGATCAATCACATCCTCGATGATCCTATGGTCTGGACATTTTATGATTATATAATATTATTCATGTCTTAAATTTTCAACTCTTGAAAATATGAATTATCATTACCATTAACTCAAAGAATGTATCACAGACAATAAATACACATATGTGATAGAAAATAATCCATTTTATTGATTTTAGTCAAAATTATAATTTTACCTTTAGAAGTGTATTACAAGTGTCAGCCAATTCTGACTTCTAGGGCACATATATCTAACACAACCTCGGCTATAGGAGATAAGATCTCCTCTGAGCCAACCTCAACTATAGGAGATAAGATCTCTCCCAAGCATCCAGGCCGACCTCGATCATAGGAGATAAGATCTCCCCTGAGCACCGCAATAATCTTGACCACGAGAGATAAGATCTCCTCAAGATCTGGCCAACCTCAACTGTAGGAGATAAATCGCCCCGAGCACTCGCATTCACCTCAATCGTAGGAGATAAGAATCTCCCCGAGCAACCTCGACTGTAGGAGATAAATCTCCCCGAGGTCCAAAGGCCAACCTCAGCTGTTAGGAAGATAAGATCTTCCTGAAGCGTCCGCATAACCTTGGCTGCAGGAGAATAAGATCTCCCGAGCTTCCAAGCCGACCTCTCGGCTGCAGGATGATAAGATCTCCCCGAGCGCCCGTAACATCCCGACCGCAGGAGATAACATCTCCCTCGAGGTCTAGCCTACCTCGTCTGTAGGATATAAGATCTCTCTGACGCCCGCATCAACCTTGCCGTAGGAATAAGATTTCCCCCACGGCAAACCTTGATCTAGAGATAAATCCTCCTGAGGGTCCGGGCCACCTTCGGCTGTAGGAGATAAAATTCCTCTCGATGTGTCCGCATACAGCTTGCCTAGGAGATAAGATCTCTCCCGTGGCAACCTCACCATGGAAGATAAGATCTCCCTTGATGTCTGCAACGACCTCGACTGCAGGGATCAATCTTTCCCAAGCATCCGAGTCCAACTCCGACTAGAGATCAGATCTCTTCCGAGCGACTGACCAACCTCGACCAAAGATAAGATCTCTCCGACGCCCATGATAAACCTCGGCCAGAGATAAAGATCTCTCCCAAGTGATCGAGCCAACATGCTAGAGATAAGATTCTCTCTCGAAGCAACTATGACAATGCCGACCAGAGATAAGATCCTTTTGAGTGCTCGAGTCAATCCAGCCAGAGATAAGACTCTCTCGAGCGTCGCGATAACCTCGGCTAGAGATAAGATCTCTTTCGAGCGACCAGAGCCATCTCAGCTAGAGATAGATCTCTTCCGAGCGACTGCGACAACTCGGCTAAGATAAGATCCTCCCAAAGCGATCGAGCCAACCGGCAGACATAAAATCTCCCCCAGCATACTATCAACCTCAGACTGCAGGAGATAGATCTCCCGATGAGCGTTCGTTATCAACCTTGGCTATAGGGGATCAAGATCTCCTTCGACATCTAAGTCAACCTCGCAGAGATAAGATCTCTTCGAGCGAACCGACAACCCTCGTTAGAGATAATCTCTTTCAGCGACCGAGCCACCTCGACTGTTAAGGAGATAAAGATCTTCCTCGAGTGTCGCACACCTCGCACTGTAAGAAGAGATCTCCCTCTAGTCAGACCTTGACTGTGGAACAATATCGCCCCCGAGAGCCTCGACCTCTTGACCTCGAACCGCAGGATATGAGATCTACTTCAACCTCGCTGGAGATGAGATCTCTCCCGGACTTCAAACTTCAACATCAACTTTGGCTGGAATGAAGATCTTCCCCCAGTTCAATCTGAACCAGTGCGAGCCCAGAAAAGAAAAGGACTCGCAGTCGCCTTTCTACTAACTCCCTTCCTTCTAGTTCCTAACTCGGAGGTGGGGGAACTATGTTGGGATAACCCCACTCCTATCGAAGTCACCTAGTTTCGAGCCAGCCTAATGCAATTGATAGCCTGAAAGATTTCATGTGGATGGATCTATAGCCAAATCTCCTTTAGCCGGTCAAACCTCCTCAGCGTCGACTTCTCTCGAAACTTCCCTAACGATCGGCTACGCCAACTCACTTCAAGCCTTTCAAGCTCCATTAGCATCGAGTCCTGTCGAAACTCTCCAGCTGGTCGATTCTCAACCAAACTTTCAGAACCGACAACTCCTCAGCGAATCGAGCTCCTTCCAAAACTCTCCAATGGTCGGGCCTTAGTCAAACCCTTCAGTCTGCCAACTCCTCAGCGGTCAGCTCTTTTGACTCCCCCAGCAATTCGCTTAGCCAAGCACTCCTCTAGCCAGACGCCTCGAGAGCCAACTTTCTCCGCACATCCTCCAATCGAACTTCTTCCAAGCTTCCCGTCGACCAAACTCCTCTAAGAGTATCGAACTCCTCTAGAATTGATATAGCCAAAGTTCATCAATCAATGCATGCTTTCTTAAACCATGGCTACTAAATCTGGAGAATGGTCCCATCAGCCACTGCAGGCGACAGTGACCGCTATAGGGTGCATGGCTACACTATCAACTATGGCAGCGCACGCAATGGTGCCTTCCTCCATGATGATCCCAAGACCTCGGCGTCCCACTATCAATAGCTTGCAGCTATCACCATCAACTCCGTCTAAAAAAGGGATCCTTCAATATGCTAAGCTCTAA
The DNA here is from genome assembly GCA_006176705.1 of Cocos nucifera. NCBI lineage: Eukaryota > Viridiplantae > Streptophyta > Magnoliopsida > Arecales > Arecaceae > Cocos > Cocos nucifera. Next base: position 135,269 of record QRFJ01001373.1, on the reverse strand, counting down.
ACATCTCCTCTCCTTCTCTAAACTCTACTAACTCATTCCAGAGCACTCCATTTTTGTTCGTCAGAAGAGCTGACTAAAATCGTCCGGAGGATTCCTGCGAGCCCCTCCCACCACGCTCTGAATGAAACTTTATTTTGTAGGTCACCGACGGTACCTCGATCTCCTCCACTCCAGTTAGATCCCGACGACAACCAGGATTTGGCACCAATATATACTTTAAAGGATCAAGCCAAGGCTCATTGAAAAATTTTTTCAAAATCCAAACAACCACGTATATAAAATAAAAACCCACAAAAAATTGAGACCGACTAACCTTACGACTGATTCGGCTGATTCTAGACTAAGCCGACCCATTGATGTATTTATTGCCATATGTCCAAAAAATGTACTCTCTATTAAATTTTTCCTCTGAGACCCATAGCTGAACCAGTCTTGGACTGAGCCGACCTAGTTTCCAACTAAGCTGGCTCAGTCTACAGAGTGAGCCGGCCCAATTTTTGAACTTTTACTATTGAGACTGATTCTTCTTCCGACTTTGCTCACATCTTGTCATGAATCTATCTTCTCATATTTCTAAGACTTGAGAGTGCCAACTTTGAGCTCCACATTCTCCCATCTTGGTGCTTCTAAATTCTTAATAAACTGCATCTCTTCTCAATGATCCATCAGTGCCATACATCTCTAATTTAATCCTGCGAGAGTAGCTTCATGAATGCATCAGACTGATCTCCTTAGTATGACATTCATCAGTTTCTACTTCACCTTCTCCACCAGCTCTCTATCTATGGTACCTCACGTGATAGCTTTGTGCGTATGATTAACTAGATTCTTCCGAACAATATAGCACTTGACTATTACTGAAAGTGTAACCTTGCTTCTGCTCCACCCCCAAGCTCATCAATCAGCCTTCTAGCAAAGATATTTCTTTACAGCCTCCGTTATCCAATATACTCACCTCTGTGTTAGACAAGGTCTGTTGAGACTGAAGATTTATCTTCCAAGATACGGTTCCACCATATACGCAAAAGAAGGTATCAATAGAACCTCCTTGTATCAAGATCACCCACATAATGTGCTCAAAACAAATTCCTTCCAAGATCTGAACCTTCACATATTCTTCATAGATTATTCTCCAAAATCCTCTCGACTGTCCACCAAACACCAAACCATAATCCCTTGTTCTATGCAAATATCTCAATATCAATTTCAATGCTTTCCAGTATTCCTTCCCAAGGTTAGTCATGTATCTACTAACCATGCTCACAGCATGTGCTATATCTGATCTACAGTACACATAGTAACCATCACACTGACTACAATTTGCATAAGAAACTTGTTTTATGTACTCTCTCTTCTCTTCTGACTGGAGGCACTGTAACTTAGAGATAGACATATGGCTCAGCAATGACGTCTCTGCAGGTTTGGCCTTCTCCATCTCAAATCTCTTTAGAACCTTCTGGACATATTTTTCTTATGACAAATGAAGCACTCCTTTGCACCTATATCTGCAAATCTCCATTCCAAGAATTTTCTCAGCTGGACCCAAATTTTTCATCTCAAATTTAGATGACGATGTCCTTTTCAACCTTTTCATGGCATCCATGCTTCTACTGGCTATGAGTATATCATCTATATATAATAATAGGTACAGGGCATCCTCCTCATCTACATTCTTAATGTAGACATAATAATCATGTTTACATCTACTGAAACCCAGGCTCAAGACAAAGCTATCAAACCTTCAAGACCACTGACGAGGGGATTATTTCAAGCCATACAAAGATATCCTTAGTAAATACACCTTTTCTTCCTATCCCCTCTTCATGAAACCATCTAGCTGCTTCATGTAGATTCTTTCCTCCAAAGTCAAATGAAGTAAGGCCGTCTTTACATCCATCTATTCCAATTCTATGTTATGCTGTGCCACTAATGACAGCAAAACTCAAATAGATGTATGATGCACCACAGGAGAAAAAATTTTTATGTAGTCAATCTCTTCCCTTTGTGAATATCCCTTTACTACCAGCCTTGCTTTGAATCTAACTTCATCTTGTTCTGAAGGTACTTCTTTCTTTATGAAGACCCATTTTGAGCCAATAGGTCGAGCACCCTCTAGAAGATCCATCAGCTGCCATGTCTGATTCTTCTCAAGTGATTCCATCTCCTCCATCATAGCCTGCATCCATGAATCATGATCCTCACTCTCCGTGACCTCTACATAATTCTTTGGATCTTCATTAGTAGTGATGAGTGCATAGGAGATAACCTCATCAATGCCATATCTGATCGATCTCCTAATAGTATGCTGGGGCTTATGCAAAGCCACTCCCACTGGCACATCTCTGTCTGATGTCTGTGGCTGCTCCTACACATCTATCTGAACTGTCGGCCCTCCATGCTGATTTTTAATCTGAGATAATACTTTTCTGCCTAGCTCCTCCTCAATAGGAACACTCCTGTAAGTGGATGTAACCTGCATGCCATCATTCTCTGACTGACCACCACTGTTCATCTTTACTTTTTTAGTTTTATCTATCTCAGACCTCCTTAAGATGCTCTTCTCATCAAAGATAATATTCCTGCTGATCACTGACTTCTGTGCCTGAGAGTCCCATAGCAGGTATCCCTTAACTTCTTATGGATATCCCATGAATGTCATCTTTTGAGATTTTGGATCTAATTTGCTTCTCTCGATTGCCTCTATATGTGCATAGACTGTACAACCGAAGACTTTTAGATGGCCAAGCTTCACCTTCTTTTCACTCTAGACCTCTTTTGGAATGCCTCCATTCAGCTTATAATGAGGGGACCTGTTCACAAAAAAAAAAGAAAAAGTTAGAGCATCACTCAAAGAGGACTTTGGGAGTGATGTTTGTAGCCTCAAACTACGTGCCTTCTCAATCAGTGTTTGGTTCATCCTCTCCGCGACACCATTCTATTAGAGAGTCATCCACATCGCGTAATGGTGTTTGATGTCATTTTTCTCATAGTACCTCCTAAACTTTAGGCTAGTATACTTCCCTCCATTGTCCGACCTCAGACACTTTACCTGTCTTTCTAACTCCTTCTCTACTTCAGCTCTCCAGACTCTGAACTGGACAAACACCTCTGATTTTTCTTGGATCAAATAAATCAACACCTTCCTTGAAAAATCATTAATAAAAGTGATAAAGTATTTTGCCCCACCTCTAGCTAATACAGGAGCTGATCCCCACACATTCGAGTGTATTAAATCTAGCACTTTCTCGCTACGCTTGATACTTCTGGCAAACTTTATCCTATGCTATTTGCCAAAGATACACGGCTCATAAAGATCTATGCCTTTCTTCTTCAGGATTGAGATCATACCTCTTCTACTTAGTTCTGTGAGCCCAAGGTCACTCATATGATCCATTCGATAGTACCACGTCGATATAAAATCTGCTCCTCCTGTGCCGCTGCTAGCACCTCTGCACTATCATTTACCACTGAGCCTTCCATTCTGTAAAGATTGTTGCTCAGTCTTCTACCTCTCATCACCATCAAAGCTTTCTTAAAAATTTTCAGACATCCACTCCCAGCCTAGCTACTAAAAGCATAATCCTGCTCCTCCAAGTAGCCCAAAAAAATTAAATTCTTTTTCAACTCCAGTACATACTTGGTATTTAATAATGTACGAATGATTCCATCGTACATCCTCATCCTAATAGAGCCAATTCCAGCTACTTTGCACGGATGATCATCTCCAAGACTGACATTTTCACCATCGATCTTCTGATAGGTAGCAAACCATTCTCGATGAGAAGTATAGTGGTGTGAGCATGCTGAATCTAATATCCATATAGTATCGCACTCTATAGATCCATCTGATACAACTAGCAGATCTTCTCCACTGCTCATAGAAATTGTATCATCTTTCTTGCTGGCCTTTTCTTTTTCTGATCTCAAAAAGGGACAATCTCTCCTCAGGTGTCTAGGTTGATGACATTTATAATATTTCAATGTCATCTTTCTCTAATCGCGAGACTTTGATCTGCCCTTGAATTTTTCTCTTATCTTCTCCTTTGATCTTTCCTATCTTTCATTCATAGCCAAGATCTCAGACTTAGGACCTTCCTTGCAAATCTTCTTTCTTTGCTTATTTGATCTGAGCACACCAACAACCTCTTCATAGTTTAGGATCTTCTTTCCATAAATTAAAGTTGTTATGAGTTCATCATACGAACCTAAGAGAGAATATAATAGCAGCAATGTTCGATCCTCCTCGTCGATTTTCACATCCAAACTCATCACCTCAGAACACACCTGATTGAACCTTTGGATATATACAATAAGATCTCCACCTTTGGGCATCCTCAGATATAGCTTGTTCCTTCAACCATAGCTTGTTCATCATGTTCTTCCCTATGTATGTGTTCTCCAATCTCTTCTAGAGCTCCTTTGCCATAGTCTCTGTACAAACCTTAGGCAAAACTTGATCAGCCAAGCACATTCAGATTGTGCTAAAAGCAATTTTCTCTAACTCTTTCCAATCCTCAGCACTGATCTTTTCTGATCTTTCTTTTGTCAAGATCTTATAGATCCTCTGCTGAACGAACAAGTTCTTTACTCTTTGCTGCCATAGGATAAAGTTTTTCTTACCGTCGAACTTTTCAAAATTCATCTTAAATCTACTTGATCTCATGACTTCAAACAAGTCAAGAACAAATCCCTAACACCCTTCACGATCATACACCAGTAAAATTATCCTTCATAGAAGATCTAACTAGCCCTAAATTCTCTTTCCAAACTTTTATATCATCGTTCCTCCATGTAAAGAATCTCCACCTCAATCTAGAGACAACCATAAAGCAAACTAGAAGTTTTAGGATAAAACCTGGTGCAACAGATCCTGGATATAGTAAATCCTAAGTGTCTTTCTTTCTTCCATGCAATACCGCTCTGATACCAAATATTGAAAATATGCGCTCTTTCCATACGAATCGACGTGGCCGTCGGTGATTAGCCAAGCAACAAGAAAGTACTTTTTAGAGATCTCTATGGAAGAATGATCAAATAAATCAAGGAATAGAGAAGAAGAGAAGAAGATATTTTTGAAAGAAAAGAGCTTTTATTCAGTATATTTCAGTACACTTACAATCTTGACCTATTTTCAGTATATATACTTTACAAAGGATCAAGTCCAAGCTCATAGAAAAATTTTTCTAATCCAAACAACCCATGTATACAAAATAATAACCCATGAAAATTAAGCCGACTCAGTTTGAGCCCAAACAACGCATGTATACAAAATAATAACCCATGAAAATTGAGCCGGCCCAGTTTCAAATTGAGCCGGCTAACCTACGACTGAATGGGCTTAGTCTGTCGGCTCAGTCCTAGACTGAGCCGACCCAGTTGTATACCATACCAATAGTCTAAAAATGCTGTTCTCTGTCTGAATTTTTCTCTGAGACTTATCCGATCCAGTCTTGGACTGAGTCGACCCATTTTCCAACTGAGTCGGCTCAATTTTAAAGTAAGCCAGCCCAATTTTTGAACTTTACTATTGAGACTGATTCTTCTTCCGACTTACTTTTATCTTTTCAGTCTTCTCATATTTTTAAGACTTGGGAGTGCTACTTCTGAGCTCACAGGATGATCAATAGAATGGCCTTCATTAAAGATGGATTTCATTTTGGGTTGCTAAAATTTTTAGCTCTAGATGATTAGATCAATAATCAATAACAGAGCATCTACTCTGATACCAATTATTGTCCAGAGGTAGCAACCTAAGAGGGGGGGTAAATTGAGTTCTTATAAAATTTTAACCAAACTTATTTTCTAAACAAATATGTACTTTAATTTTAACCAAAATGGTGTGATGAAATGTATGCAATATGAGCAGTGGAATTAAGATAACAAAATCAAACTATGAAAGTAAAGCAAAAATTATAAACATGCAAAGTATACAAAGAGAAAAAAGAAAAGAGCACAATACAAACACACAAAGATTTATAGTGGTTCGATGTAACTCGCACCTACGTCCATTTTTTAAGTTTTTCCTAGAATTTTTACTATAATTTACTCTTGATTATAGTATATTTATTTTTCAGGCTCACAAACAAACCTAGTTGGTTATCATGGGAATACCAACCAAAAGCTAACACCATTAGTTTTTCGGATTCACTAACAACCTGGTTGATTTTTCAGACTCACCAACCAAAATCTATAATGTCCAATTTCGAACTTGGACGGACCTAATCTCTAAGTTTCTTTCTCCTAAAGAAATTTATAAAAAAATTAAAATTATAAATGAAAGTTTTAGCATAGTATAAAAAATAGAGTTTAAGCTCTTTTAAATTCTAAAGAAGAAGCCGATGATGCGCTCGATTGAAACTTGGCTTTTCTTCAAATTATGCTTGAGAGGATATGGAAGATGTTGGAGAAGCTTGTTTTGAATGTTCGCTGAAACCTATGCACAACTTTTCTCTTTTTTTTTTTTTTTTGGATATTCAATGTTCCTCATCGAAAACTAATAGAAATTCTCTTTAATTTTTTTATTTTTTTAATTGATTCTCCATCTTTTAAATATCTTTAGAGATAGTTGCAGGGGAGTTTTAGTCATTGGAAGCTCTGAAATAGCCATTGAAATCAAAAAATAACCATTGCAAAACTGTCCGTTGAAGGCTGTCCGTGTAAAATGAAATCTCTCGTCAGATTTCGAGATTTCTCAATTCTGAATCAAGATATCTTACTAAAATCACAAGACCTCTCGAGAATCCTACGAGATCTCTCACTCTCAGAGCACAAAAACTAAGTTTCTATTTTTTAAGATCAAGACGTCTCGAGTTCAACTCGAGACCTCTCGAAATCATGTCAGAATTGCATTTGGGCATGCCAGTTCACTCGAAAGCTCTTAAAAAAATTTTGAGACGTCTCGAAAACTGCTCCAAGACTATTTTGAGGGATTTTTATTTTCAATCAAGAGATTTAATTTTTATTTGAATTTTACTTTATGTCTTTCTTGTTTTGGTCAAAGAGCTCTCTTTTTTCTGATCTTTGGAAGCTTAAGAAAAATCTTTTTTTTAAAGATCTTGATTTGATAAATTTTTGTAGATCTTTTCTTGAAATGATTCTTCAATTTAAATACCTGAAAAGATCTACACCCACTCAAAAAATACATGGTTAAATACTCAAACACTCAAAGTTTGGCAATCATCAAAATCAATCATGGGATCAACATCTATCCTTTGTATTTCACCAATTTTAGATTGTGCACTGTCTACCATGCATGTGCTTCGAGATTTGTCCTTGTTCACTTGGACCTGGTGCATGCAATAATTTCTCATTTTGATAGCTTTTCAATTCTACTATTATTTTATCATATTATGATGAAATGTCTTACATATTTATGAGAATAGTTTTCAATTACTATAACTTCTAGCTCGTGATCTTAGATCAGGGGTGTATGATATAGTCATCACAAAAAAAAAGAGAGAGAAAAATATATAGTTTTAGCCATAACATTAATCTCGTCTGTTGATGTTAATACATGCTTTCAACCACGTCACTCTATTTTTTATTGAATTCATAGTTGATTCTATGTTAAGATGGATTTTTTGTTCTTTGAGTAAACAAACGTCTCAATGCCAAAATTTAGCTGCCTTGAACTTTGTTTGATAGCTTTGATCATTTAACTTTTCATGATTCAAGTCTTGGTAAAGTGATAAGAAGGTTTAGATACACGCGACAATAACCTGTTATAACATAAACTCCAGCACTATGCTTCTTCTGTGCTTAGTCCTTTCTCCAGCTTCTCTTTTAGTTTTTAAGAACAAAATAGTACAAATCTTAGTCGTACTCCAGTAAAAGCTCTCCTTGGCAGATTAAGATGAGCGTGATCCATGATTTAATTTTCGTGTTCATGATGGAAAGCAACGTAATGTCTATGTATCCAGACACAATCAATAATGTCCCTTATCATCTATATGTATGTCCACTGCATTTTGAGTGAAGGCAAATTAATTGCCAAACATAGGCTGCTTTGGAGCTCTAGTAATTTTGCTTAGCAACATGAATTCATGCCAATTGAATAAGCTAGAGGTACAATCAAGAACTCATTTTTAATTCACACTAAAACATCTAATAAATGATCTCTTAGTTTAATCGAGAAAAAACTCGACCATCTAAATTATAATAAAAGACACAATCCTACTTATGTTAACTTTCCTATATTGCACGGGATTCGTCACCGTGCTTTCGGCTTTGCGAACTGGGGCAGCTTGCCGATCTCTTTATTTGCAGCAGGTCGATGCGCAGCACTGACATTCTAAAATAAACTCAACAGAACCATGGGACCTCACCCACTTCCCTGTGTCTTGGAAGGAGTGGTCCTAAATTTTAGTGTCCGAAGATAAGGAAATAAGAATGCGAATTTGTACTGGTGGGCATCAAAGAGCCTTGGTTTGAAAACTTGAGGAAGTTTCCCCACCGTCACCCACTTCCTTGTCCTTGACAAGATGGTGCTATTTGTTTAATTCCCCAGAAAGAAAAAGAGGGAAGGCATTGGAAATGTCGGCACTGATAGACATGAGAGCGCCGCGAGTTTAATTTGAAAACTAGAGGAAGGTACATCAGGAAAGAAAACTAGAGGAAGGTTCTTTCCCATGGGCATGCTTGGTTGGCTCCTCAAGCTGGGGAACTTTCTCCAACGCCAAAAATAGACTATAATCATGGAACCATCTCCCTTCTTTTATTTTTATTTATTTATTTTTTTACTTTGCTAGGCTGTAGCGCACAACATTAATACTTTATGTGACATCAAACGTTGGTAGCAAAAATTATTTATTTCAGGTACACCAATTACGTTATATAAAATCAGGTACATTCAACTTAGCTTTAAAATATTATTTGACCAATCCTCCATGAATGGTTGGAAAGAAGTTAGAATCATGGAAAATCTACCTCCAGAGGCAAACGACGGATATCAGCCAACCAAGTTGCTCGATTGGATAGTCAAAGGCGTTCCATGACCGGAGCTAATGACCTTTGTTATAACAACATTCTTACTTCTAAGTCATTATAATATAATAAAATTATAATTTCGTACAAATCATAGAAGGACACCTAAGTTTGTCTGACCAATGATATATTCACAAACTCGTGCGGCTGAAGTATGCCCTTTTTTTTTATGCACGTTTACTTGTTTCGGTGAATAAACAAGAAGCTATTAAAGATCATGGTACAGTTTTGAGTGCCAATGTCGACAACATGAGTCCATCAGCCAGCTGTTCCACCAATGGAGAAAACCAAGTCAAATTTCTGATTTTGCTAGCGAAGAAGTCTAGGAAAGAAAGTTTTGCTTTGTCTGACGAAACAAGCGATGGTGCTATGTGAAGCAATATGTTGATTGCCACCATAATTGTATCTATATGTTCAAAGAAACTGTAATTTTTTATAGTACATGTATCTACAAAGGGTCAAATTTTTCTTCTCTTTTTTTACTTTTATTTTTTTTATTTTTTTTCTTATCTTTTTTTTTGCATTAACTCATTTTTTCTCTCTCCTCATATTTCTGTGTGAATTGCAAACTAGATACATGCTTTTCCTGATTTTCTTTCTTTTTCCTCTCTCTAGCATCAATAGTATTTTCCTACGTCTCTCTTTTTTCTCTCTCTAGCATCAATGGATGAGGCTGAACATAAACCAAGTACCTCTCTCCCCTCTCTCTCTCTCTCTCCTACCTATTGTCCTCCACTTGATCTTCACTTGATCTTAATTGATTAGGCGATCAATGGCCTTAATCATATTGTGATTCCTTGGATCGAAATGGCTCTTGATCTTGCATGTTGTGTCATAGGTCTCCATATGATCTTGCTATTGGGCCAACACTAGCCATAATAGATTTTACCCAAACAAATCGAGCCATCATTGGTTTAGACCATGACATTGTCCTCTCAGATCAAACCCCTACTCCTGATCCAACTGATTGCCATTTAAGTCTGAAAAATTTGGGATGTAAGGCATCACCACCTGGTTGATTATATCCTTCCCATTCTGATGATTTAATTATTCCCTAATTTAGTGATCTCAAATTTGTAGGGTGCAGTCATCCAGGCTTGAAGCCATCAAGTATGGATTCTACACTCAAATCTTTTGGATTAATGTAAAAATTATGATCTTCTCATTTAGTTAATTTTGATAATTAATTTGAATTAGTGAAGGTCAATAAAAGCAGGAGTCAGAGTCCAATTCTTTAGATAAATGGATATCTTAATTATGTTTTTTAATATTGAGTTTTTGGACACTATTAGGGATATAGTAGGATTAGTAGATGCTTTTTGGCTTTGTTGTCATTGGAGAGATTTTCTCTACATTTTGTGAGTTGAGTAATAAGTACCTAGCTAATATGCATGATTTGCTTTATGTATACTATAATTTGATTTTGAACAATTATTTGAATATAAAATTTTAAAAATATATGATCAAATATAAAAATAATTATTATGATATTAATTGCATTATTGTTGCATCAAAATATTCATCGATTTTGAATATTTGTTGATTTTATTTATTATGATGGTTTGTCCTTTAGCTTGACTGTGAGCATACGAGTTAGCATCTAGTCTCCTTTTGAGCCTCTAGCGGGATAATTACTAACGCTTGCTGATTGATGGTATAATATAGTTAGAAGCTAGTTTTCTTTAGACCATGCTAGTGGGGTGATCATTAGTACATGCTATTATGGCAATATTTTTCTTATGATTTTAAAGCTAATATTCTTTTAGACCTCTAATGGGATGATCACTGGTATATACTGGTAGGTGGTATGTTATAGTCAGGATCTAATTTTTTTTGGAATTTATCATGTCATCGTAGCTAGAGTCATAATTAAAATCTGAGAGAGAGTATAAATGATTAAATATATTGATTTGAAAGTTTATCTTTTAACGATATGCATTGAATAATTTTAAAATAAATATTTTATTTTTTTAATATGCTTTTATTTATAAACTAAAATTTTTATATTATGAGCATAGGGGTGACTTATTGGACTTATAACTCATTTTTATTTTCGCTTGTTCCTTTTCAGATGTGACAAATGATGTAGATGGGACCATGAGTTGAAAAGAACCAGGGCCTAGTAATTAAATGCTATATAGCCGATGTTGTTCGAGTTTTAAAATAATGTTGGAATTTGTATTGCAGATGTTTATCATTTAAAGAGAATATAAGTATCTTATGTTACCTTATTGATACCTTGTGGAATTCTTGATGAGGCTTTGCATGTCCAACGGGTCAAATGCTGTAGGGCATGCGGCCATCTGCCATGTACTTGCTCATGGGGCAGGGCATGATAGTCAAATTGGTATGTTGTAGAATAAATGAAAGTCATGAAGAAATTCTTTTCATAAGCTGAATCTTAGAGACGTGTATATAATATGCTAGTGCTGAATATTTTGCAAGATTATTTAATCTTACTAGCTTAACAATATTATAGAAAAATTCTCTATATACATGTATCTTTTGCTTGTATGGTAACACTATTTATGCCTTATTGAGCCATATTTTTTCACTTTGTTAGAGGAGAAAAGGGTATAACATGTATCAGACAAAGAATATGGTTCATAATGTATGGTCATTTTCTTGATGACTTTAACTTTGATAAATTCCTCTCTTTATTATCATTTATTGAGTTACCGTAAAGTATTGTTCTTGTGAATTCCTGCAAAATTTTAAGGACTACCACTTCTTGTGGTCATAATAGTGAAACTTGGAACTAGACCAAAACATAGGCCTTGCCCTACTTCCTCTCCTTCGTTACCCATGAAAATATAAATAATGAAGGAGCTAGCGCGCGCGCGCGCGCGCACAGAGAGAGAGAGAGAGAGAGAGAGAGAGTGAGTGAATGAAATATTAATTACATGATTATAAGAAAATGCCAACTTCAATCTCCAAGCAACTCACACATAAAACAAACTCATAAAGCATTACCGTCTTTAAAGAAATTCATAAGTTGATACACTTCCTTGCACTTATAAATCTCAAACAACAGAGCAAATATATAAACAAATACACATATACCATGCATACTAAGGAGGTTAACATGATGTCCTATTTATGCTTGCAGTTCTACTCATTCTTGTCTCCTCCTCTGCTTTTAACACTATGACCTGCGCCAGGGCTGTGCCCGGGTGTCGTGGGCTGGGCATTTTCTGTGGTCACCATAGGTACACGATCATCATGACCTTCAATGGCATGTGAGACCAAGCTGGTTGTCGTTCCTTCGATATGCTTATCACCTCGTGCTGGGCATTCTCTACATCCCTTGGTTTTGAAGTTCTCTGCCATCAGATGCCTTCCCTCTGATGAAGGACATTCATTAGCAAGAATTAGCACAATAACAAGGGCGCAAGCACAGAAATGCTTCTTCCCTGCCATGAGAGAGAGAGAGAGAGAGGTTTGGCATCTCGAGGCTCATCTCAAGGCTATTTATAGTCGAACAAAGGTTTTCTCTTAGGTTACCATTCCCACTGCTACCGTAATAAAATGTAATAAGTGCCACGTGCAAAAGAGAAGGTTAACGATGGCACAATATGATGCTCCAGAAGGTTTTCTAAATAGGAGCGTAACTAGCTAGAAGACCAATTTCTAGATACCCCATTCAATCTTTTGCCACTTTAGGCTATTTACCAGGAGGATGTACATTAATATTTTCTCGCATTTTGGAGTAGTTAGCGGTAATGTGCTGAAAGATGCCTCTTAGTTATTTGCAAAAGAAAAGAAATATGGGATTCTCCTGTCCAACCACTAAGCTTAAAGTAGTTTCTATTGGATGGTTGTCATGAGAGACTGATTATAATGTTGGTGGACAATCCCACCTTCCACCCAAAATCTCTTGGTTCAACAAAGCCCTCATGTTTTAAATATTGGAACCCCCAGAATAATGGTAACGATGATTAGCCATCAAAGTCTGATTGCAGTTTTTATTGACAAAATCTGCTCACCACCAAAATCTCTTTGATCAAGAAAGGCCTCATGTTTTTAATATTGGGACCTTGAGACAAGGGTTATGACCTGTAGCTGCCGAAGGCATAAGATTCGCCTATTTAAATGATTTTGCAACATATGATTGTGTCCGTGCTTGCTAGTTCGTCCAGTGCAGTCTTTTTCAGTATATGATGGCTTGTTTTGCAAGAGATCTCTTTAAAGAATGGAAAAAATACTATTGCGGTACGTGGGGAAGATTTCTGGCACAAGGAGAACCATTCATATTATTTTTCTGTTGATTTCGTAATTGTTATCACCATAGCACCATGATTTGTGTGAAGATTTTCCTAAGCATGCTTTCAGAGGTCAGAGTTAAGTAATTTCTGATACGGCAAAGAGTCTCTTTGCAAGAGGGAGGCCAGGGTCGCCCATCTGCTTCGTCCAAGCAGGTACGGTTAGAGGAACAACTCTCAAGTAGATGAGTCTTGCTTCGCACGAGTTGCTAATTGCTACCAGAAAGCTAAAACTAGGTTAATATTCTGAATTGCAGGTTCTATTTATCTCACTATTTTAATACAAGTGTGATGGAAAAGGCATTGGATTTGAATTTGCTATTGAATGGCTCAATTCTGTTGATCCATGTATGCTTTGAAGCCCCAGGTGCTGCTACTTCTTCTTCTTCTTTTTTGAGATAAGGTGGTCTATTCAAACAAGTTTTGTACGGATACAATCAAAAAAATTAGAAAATGAAATATTTTGAAGTTGCCCCAGAATCATCCCCCTCACAGTCTAGAGAGTATTTTCAGAGTGCTCCATTACAAAAGATGCCATTCAATCAACTGCCGAATTTGCTTCACGAAAGATATGCCTGATGGTCAGTATAGTACATTCTCCGAGCAGCCTCATAGCGTCATGTAGAAGGGGATGGATGGTTGAATCACCCTCCATAATAAGTTAGGTTGCTCCAGAGTTTGCCCAGTGAAGATGATCCTGCCCAAGCAGTATGAAGTTCCCCCTCTGGGACTAAGAGGTCTAAGAGATGGTGCCCCAAACTACCACAAACGTCAAGTCAGACCTCCGAATGATAAAATTAGCCCCATCATGCCTACCTCTGACACTTCCATGGAAGTTGACTTTTAGGTACAGTGGAAAAGGGAGCTTCCAAAAAATGTACACCTGATGGGTCACTCTACGAGTAAGGTGGGAACTCTAGATCTTCGAAGGCCTAACTATCATATCGATAATCTCTGCTGCCATAACTAAAACTCTCTAAAAAATAATCCTCGCTAAGAGATGCCTGGAGTCAAAGATCAGACTATTTCTAGCCAACCAAACATGAAGAGCCAAATAAGCCATACGAACCCCTGCTATCCTGATTTGGTCGTCACCGATGCATCCAAAATTCCTACGTCTACTAGCCTCACTCTAGTAAATCTAGTAGAGGTCAATCGTCACAACCCTTAGAATACAGGAGCAATCCTAAATGCTGACGTTTGGACTACTGAAGATGGGAGTTGCAAGGGACAACATCCATTCCTCCAGCTGACTGCTAAATAGCTAAGTCATAATCATTGAATTCTATCCCCCACCATCAAAGCGACAGAGATCAACCACTCTCATAGTATCCATCACCTCTATACCGACGAAAGTTAGCCACTGATTGAAAAATAGATCTCCAATCCATATATCATGAAGGATCCCCATAGTACGTTCGTCGCCCATCAACCATCTTATCTCAGAGAGAACATCAAGTGTACAAGTATAAATCTCTTGCCATAGAAAGGAGGCACCATACCTTGGATGAACATTGTCTTTACGGGCAATGAATCATACCTTACCAACATGATGGATCGCTCCATAGAGAACCTAAGCTGAGTAGAAGCTAGGCTGCATGCCTTGCAATCAGGACCTTCTTCTTATGGCTAAAGAATGGATGCCGAGACCATCCTTCTATTATGGCTGGCAAAGTACATGCCTGGCAGGGGAACACCTCCCCCTCCATTAGATGCTTCTTGGTTGAGAAAAAAAAAAAAAGTCTCCACCCAAACATCCTATAATGAAAAATGAAAATTGAAGCTTAGAAGATTGCATTATTTTCATTTCTATTCTAGGCTGCAACACGGCATTGCTAGAACGGTTGCCACCTCAATATCCAGCCTAAAGGTCAAATCGTAGGATAGTTTTTTTGGCCACATGAGCTGTTATTTTACGATCTATATTATATAGCATGTGCAATGCATATGACATTAAGTGGACATGCAAGTAGATGCTATTACACGTGGAACCAAGATAATTAACCATGAGAATTGACAACCAACATGGCCTGTCATGGTGTATGACACCTGAAGTGATTGAATGAAGTCAAACCAAGATAAAGACAAATCAAAAATGAGATGTTGGTAATTGTAATTTCCGCTGAAAGAAGGAAACAGAGGACCTTTTCCTTTGTTATTCAATTTTTCCTCCTTTCCTACCTGTGCTGCCAACCGGGCGACGGATCTGGAGACATCGTAGTCTCTTTCCACAGTCCGCTGGTGGTTACCTATTTTCCTAGCCAACCTGGTGAGGATGGCTTTCTTTTGATTGCTGCAAGGGGGATGCAGGGTAGCCAGATCCATGAAGCCCTCGCCCACCTTCCTTTCTCGGCAAGTTGCATCGCTGACGAGATCAGATTCATCACCGAAAGCTCGAGCACGTGAGATAGCTGTGGTGGCTGCACGTGATCACCGGAGATTGCTGACCTCTCCTCCTTTCCTTGCTTCACCATCTCTGTCTCATGATTAGATCTTCTCCCTCTTCGGTTCTCGAATTCCCCTCTGGTTTTTGATTACCACTGCTTTGTGCCGCAGTCAGAATTGTTAGCCATCATCTTGACTCGCTTTGATCAGGCCACCATATGCTTCCCTCACTCCAAGGCTCCAAAATTCCCAATTTTTTGAGATCTAGTCACTCTGTTTCCAGCTTAAGGCTTGAATCTCGTTTGGCCCCATTTGAATCATGGTAAGCTCGTTGGAACCCTTCTTATTGCTTATCCTTGTGGTGGCTTGCTGGCCAGCACGCTTGCCGAGTTCCATTGGTGGTTGACCTCAAGCTTGGTTTGGCAACTTTGGTCCAAGACAGGGCAATCCCCCACCTCAGCAGATCCGAGGCTTTCGACCTCTTTCCCTCCGATGGCTGCTTATCTAGCTAGCATTGTGGCCGGATCAGGTTCCTCAGTTGGAGGTTGACCTGAACCTATTATTTCCATCGTCCTGTCCCTGGTAGAACTCCTATTTTGGTCTTGAGACCACCTTGATTCATCTTCCTTTCTTCCCCTTCTCTCTTAACTCCACTGACCCCCTATCATCATCTCTATGGCCAGCAGTCAACCGAGCCACTCAGCTGTCAGATCTGGTTCAGCTCTCCCTGTTATTTCTCCTCTTTTTTGGTTCAACTCTCCCTTGTTATTTCTCCTCCTATATATATATATTTTTAATGCAAGTTATTTCTCGTCTTTGCAGCCTCCTCATTCTCTCTTTTGGTTATTCAATCTCGCTGGCTGCCACCTCATGGCCGTGGCTGGATATCTTTCCATTTCCATGCATTCTCGCTCTCGGCTAATGCCCCTCCACCACCCGATCTTAAAATCTGAGCTCAGTTGATCAAGTGATCGATGGCCTTGATCATTGCCCTCCATCGCTGGAATGTGTTTGATGGCCTTTCTATTGATTGACCTTCATCCAGCCATTAATAGCACTGGTCTTATTATTCCCACTCAGATTAAATGCCTTCGCCTGATTTTGTTGATTGCAGCTCAAATATGATTGGATTTGGGTTGTCGGAAACCACCACTTGATGGACCTTGTTCCTTATCTCTC
This sequence comes from Cocos nucifera, assembly GCA_006176705.1. NCBI lineage: Eukaryota > Viridiplantae > Streptophyta > Magnoliopsida > Arecales > Arecaceae > Cocos > Cocos nucifera. The sequence continues at coordinate 118,461 of QRFJ01001373.1, read as the reverse complement.
TTATTATTTTATTTCCTCCTTAACTCGGTGATCTCAATTGGAAGGGGTGCAATCGTTTAGTACAGGTTCTATACTCTAATTATTGGATTATGGGGCATAATTGAATTGACAGGTGATTTGTGGGTTTATTTTTGGTTGGAGAGTTTTACCGATGCTTCAACGAGTTGAGCTGTCAATACCTCCATTCTAGTATCTTTTCATATACACCATATATTTAATAAATATAAAAATTTGATTCTGAATATTAATCATGCATTTGTATATAATTATTTGCTGTGCTCTATATGTTGTGTATGCTTTGCATGAATATTCAATTCTTAAAACATATGATTTAAACATGAATGATCTGTTGAGGTATAGATTTGAATCATTTGGTGCATTGGGATATAGTTGATATTCTTTTATTCTGATGATTTACTCTCTAGCTTGACTATGATTGCATGGGTCAAAATCTAGTCTTCTTCCGAACCTTGATTGGACAATCATTGGTACATGCCAATTAGAGATATATTATATTCAAGAGCTAATTTTCTTCCGAGCTATATCAGTATGGTAATGTTGATCTAAGAATTGATTTTGATAATACTAAAATACTTGAGTATATTTGATATTAATGTAATCTTGGGAGTATAAATGTAGGGAATCTCTTAATGCTCAAAGAATGCATAAATAATCAAGAAAAAATTCTCTTCAAATTAATCAAAATTTTTTTTTTATGATTTTTGATAAAAGATGGAAATGAAGAGTCAATCTCAAAATACTTAGAGCCAATTATGGCATGCATAGAGAAGATTGGTATAGCCCACGAGTGGCTCCACCAAAACTCAAGTCGACCTTATTATAGTCTTAGGGTATCAAACTGAGAACTATAAAAATAAGACCTTTCAAGAGTTAACCCAAGCATATTTTGAGTTGACTCTAGCAAAAAACAAGTTGATCCTAATAGAGCAAGAGTCCTGAATGGTCTCAAGAAAAAGATAAAGAGAAATGAAAAAAATTTATTGGTGCAGAATTTGGTTGACGTCGGATCGAGCTGGAGTTGAAGAAGAAGAGGTCGCCACCGATGACCTGCAAAATAAAGTTTCATTCAGAGTTAGTGGTGGTGCCTCCAGTAGAACCCTCCGATGATCAAGTCAGCTCTTTTGGCCAACAGAAATGGAGTGCTCAGATAAGAATTCAGCAGAGTTTTGAAAAGAAGAAGAGAGCTTAGAGAAAATGTATCTAGAGGATCCCTTTTTATAGACAGAGCCTATTGTAATTGTCTGATAGTGGGATCGCCTATAGCAGACCGATAAATGATAGTCGTAACCATCCTGATAAATGACAATCATAATCGTTCGGTAGAGGGGTCGCTTATAGCAGACTGATAAATGATAATCATAACCGTCTTGATAAATGATAATCGTAACCATCCAGTAGTGGGATCGTATGTAGGAATCCATCTGAAGGAGAGGTCCAGAAGGAGTTTGGCTCCTGGAGGAATTCGACTGAAGGAGAGGTCCAAAAGAAGTTTGGCTCCTATAGAAATCCGATTGAAGAAAGTTCGAAAGGAGTTTGGCTCCTATAGGAATTCGACTAAAGGAGGGGTTCGGAAGGAGTTCGGCCCCTGGAGGAATCCGACTGAAGGAGGGTCTGGAAGAAGTTTGGCTCCTATAGAAATCTGACTGAAAGAGGGATCCGGAAGGAGCTCGACCCCTGTAGGAATCCGACTGAAGGAGAAGTTCGGAAGGAGTTTGGCTCCTATAGAAATTCGACTGAAGGAGGGGTCCGAAAGGAGCTCGACCCTTGTAGGAATTCGAGTAAAGGAAAAATTTGGAAGAAGTTTGACTCCTGTAGAAATTCGACTAAAGAAGATGTCCGAAAGGAGTTCAGCTCCTATAGAAATTCAACTAAAGAAAAAGTTCGGAAGGAGTTCGACTCCTGTAGGAATTCAACTGAAGAAGGGTTCGAAAGGAGTTCGACTCTTGTAGAAATTCGACTGAAGTAGATGTCCGGAAGGAGTTCGGCTTCTGAAGGAATTCGATTGAAGAAGACGTTCGGAAGGAGTTTGGCTCATGTAGAAATCTGACAGAAGGAGAGGTCTGGGAGGGGTTCGATCGCTGAGGAAGTTTGGGTGCTTGAAGGAGTTCGGCTGGGGTTAGGCCGCTGGAGGGAGTCCGGGATAGGTTCGATCGCTGGAGGAGTTCGGCTGCTAAAGAAGTTCGGCCGGGGTTCGACTACTAGAGAAAGAATTTTCAATCAAAGCTTTTCATAATTACCTATCGCATTAGGCTAAGCATCATATTGGACTTCGATGGGAGCGGGGTTTATCCCCAACAATAGTTCCTCTACTTTCGAATTCGAAATTCAAAAGAAGGGAGTACAAAAAGATGACTGTCAAAGTTCTTTTCTGGGCTCTACATCTGTTGAGGTTGAAGTTGAAGCTTGAGAAAGATCTTATCTCCAGCCGAGGTTGAAGACTTCTCTTCTCACCTCATCTAAAGGGAACGAGGTCTTCGACTTTGCTCATGTTAAGACGAGGTTCTTCTTTTGTTCCTAACAGACTGTAGGGGCACATAAGGATCGTTGTCTAAACCTTTTTTTTCATCTCGTCTAAAATGAATGAGGCCTTCGACTTTGCTCATGTTAGGACAAGATTCTTCTTCTATTCTTAATAGGCTGTAGGGACGCATAAGGGCCGTTGTCAGGGCCTCTCCCCTCATCTCGTCTAAAATGAATGAGATCTTGGACTTTGCTCACGTTAGGATGAGGTTCTCCTCCTATTCCTAATAGACTGTAGGGGCACATAAGGGCCATTATCAGAACCTCTTCTCTCATCTCATCTAAAATAAATGAGGCCTTCGACTTTGCTCAATTAGGATGAGGTTCTTCTTGTATTTCTAACAAACTGTAGGGGCACATAAGGACCGTTATCAGGGCCTCTCCCCTCATCTCATCTAAAATAAATGAGGCCTTTGACTTGCTCATGTTAGGATGAGGTTCTCCTTCTATTCCTAACATGGCCACTATTGATTGCTTCTTTTCTGTCATCACATAATTTTCGCACCAAGAAACCATAATATTGAAATTGAGGAGTTTTATTGAAGAAAAATTATTGGTAGTATATTCTCAGATTTTCTGAATTCCAAGATCGTAAGAGCGTTGTTCCTCCAAGCTTCTTTAGGTGATAAGTTTTGGGCCGGATGACCTCCTCTATTTCATACGGACCTTCCTAATCTGGGACAAGCTTTTCTTGGCTCTGAGGCTGAGAGATGGCGGCTCGCCAAAGTACTAAGTCTTTCACTTTGAATATTTTACCTCTGACTTTCGAGTTAAAGTATCGAGCCATCCTTCATCTGTAGGCCGCCATTCGAACCTGAGCTTCCTCTCTTTTTTCTTCCAATAGATCAAGATTGATTCTGAGGTCCTATGAGTTATGCTACTCATTGAAGGCCATGACTCATGCTGATGGAAGTTTAATTTCGATTGGGATGACTGCCTTCATTCCAAAGGCTAAGACAAATGGTATTTTCTCAGTCGATAGTCTTTGAGTAGTTTGGTACGTCCAGAGAACGTGGTAAAGTTCGTCCACTTAGGCCCCCTTTGCTCTATTGAGTCTTATCTTGATGCCTTGCAATAGGATTCGGTTGGTCACCTTAGCTTCTCCATTTGCCTGTGGGTGAGCTACCGACATGAAGTGATGGAAGATGTTTAGATCTTTGCAGAACTCAGCGAACCTCATCCCAATGAACTATCACCCATTATCTGTTATGAGAGTTTGGAGTAGACCAAACCGATAGATGATTGACTTTCAGATGAAGTTTTGTACTTTAGTCTCAGTGATGTTTACTAGTGGTTCGATTCGACCCATTTGGTGAAGTAGTCGATCGCAACCTGAAGGAATTTCCATTATCCAGATGCTGTTGGAAAAGGACCAAGTATATCCATTTTTTACTATGCAAATGGCTAAGGTGCACTTAGTGGAGTAAGCTCAGAGGCCGACTGTCTTTATATATTTATATTTCTCTGACAGTGATCACATTTCTTGATGTATTCCATAGAATCATGTTACAAGATCGACCAATAGTATCCTTATCGAAGTAGTTTCTGTGATAGAAATCTGGCTCCTATATGACTTTCATAAATTTTCTCATGCACTTTCCATAATGCAAAGTTGGCCTTTGAAGGTCGAAGACATCTTAATAGTGGTAGCGAATACGATCTTTCATTCAGCTTGCCCTCATACAAAACATACCAGAAGATTTGATTCCTAAGTTTTTGAGCTTTTTTTGGATCACGAGGAAGAACTCTCTTTTTGAGATAGACAACTAACGAATCAATCCAGCTTGGCTCGAGCTCTGTCTGCATAATGAGCTATGATTCCTCTGAGCTTGGACATTTTAGAGTTTCAAAAAATACTTCATTGGATAGTTCGGTTGGAGCTGAAGTGGCCAATTTAGAGAGGAGGTTGGCTCTCATATTTTCTACCCTCAAAATCTGTCGAATGCCAAATCTATCGAAGATCGGAGTCAAATCTTTTACTTTCTCAAGATATTTCATCATACTTTTCTTCCATACTTCATAGTTGCCACTAACTTGGTCGACCACTAATTGAGAATCATTGTAGACTTGAAGCTGATCTACTTTTAATTTTTTTGATATTTTTAATCCGATGATCAGCGCTTCATATTTGGCCTCATTATTAGTTGCAGAAAATTCGAAGCGTAGCGCGTACTTAGCGACGACTCCCTCGGGGTTGATTAAGACTAACCTCGCACCTACTCCAGCGGAGTTGGACGAACCATCCACGAAAGGATCCAAAAATCTTTGAGAAGATCAGCACTTTCTTCTGAAAGGCTCAGTTGCAACCACAGGATGCCGATCCTATTCTGTTCAAGCTCGACTTCATCTGGAATGGTGCATTCAACTATGAAGTCGGCCAGTGCCTAAGCCTTAATTATTGACTGAGGTCGATAATTGATGCCGAATTTCATTAATTCAATGGCCCATTTTGCAATTCTTTCAGAAGTATCCATTTGATGAAGGATTGCTCTGATCGGCTGGTCAGTGAGGAGCATTATAGCATGTCTCTGGAAGTACGGTTGAAGTCTTCTTACTATAATTAGTAGAGCATAAGTTAATTTTTTTCAACTTTGTATATTTAGTCTCGACATCTCTTAGGATCTGACTTGTGTAGTAGACTGATCGCTGTACTTTTGCCTCTTCTCTAACCAGGACCGTCGCTAGCACCGTAGAGGAGACCGTAAGGTAGAGAAACAACTCCTTTCTGAATTCAGATTTGACTAGTAGGGGGCGAGCCGAGGTAGTTCTTGAGCTCGTCGAACACTTTTTGACATTCCCGAGTCTAGTAAAAATCTTTCGACTTTCTGAGGATTTAGAAGAAAGGCATGCAATATTCAGCTGATCTAGAGACAAAACAATTCAAAGATGCCACCTTTTGGTCAAATGCTGAACTTTCTTGATGGACTTCGAAGTGATCATCTTCTGGATAGCTCGAATTTTCTCTAGATTGGCCTCGATCTCTTATCTCGAGATCATAAATCCTAAAAATTTTTCTGAGGCTATCCTAAAAGCGCATTTGATTGGATTCAGCTTCATCTTGTATTTTTTGAGCGCATCGAAAGCCTCTTCAAGATCGGCGACATGATTGATGGTCTTTCAACTTTTGACCAGCATGTCATCGATGTAAACCTCTATATTATGACTGATTTGTTCCTTGAAGATTTTATTGATCAAGCGCTGATAAGTCACATTTGCATTTTTAAGCCCGAAGGGTATGACTTTATAATAGTAAAGACCACGGTTAGTAATAAAAGCAGTCTTCTCCTCATCCTTCGGTGCCATCCAAATTTGGTTGTAGCCAGAGAAGGTGTCCATGAAGGTGAGGAGCTTGTAGCCTGAAGTCGCATCCACCAGTTGGTTGATTCTGACCAAAGGATAGCTGTCTTTTAGGCAGGCCCTTTTAAGCTTCTTAAAGTCGATGCACATCCTCCACTTGCCATTGGCTTTCTTGACCAAGACTATGTTAGAGATCCAAGTTGAACAATTGACTTCTCGGATAAATTCGACGTTGAGAAGCTTGTCAATTTCTTCTGCTATTACCTTCTGTCTTTCTGATGCATGGCCTCGAACTCTTTCTTTCATTGGTCGATGCTTGGGCTCAATGGCCAGTCGATGTTCCATAATCTCGATGTTAATCTCAGGCATATCTATCGAAACCCAAGCGAAGACGTCGGCATTCCTCCGTAAGAAGGCGATGAGCTGCTCCCAAACTTCATCTTTTAGATTGGAGCCAATTTACACCGTATACTCCGCATTTCCATCGTTCAGGGGGATGGTCACAAAATCTTTTATGGGCTTATCCCGTTCTTCGGCAAAGTCATCGTGGACATTTAGCTCATCAACAGGACAAGGATCGGACTGTGCTTCCTTTCATAGTGCAATTGAGTAGCAGTGCCTTGCTAGAGCTTGATCTCCCTTGACCTCTTCGATCCTATAACTTGTCAGAAACTTCATCTTCAAATAATAAGTGGACACCACCGCTCGAAGTGCATTTAAACTAGGTCGATCGAGAATTGCGTTGTGAGCGGAGGGAACCTTTACTACTAGAAAATCTACCTATGCTCTGGATTATTTTGGATATTGTCCGACAGTCATAGCTAGAGTCATTACACTTTCAATTGGTACTGTAGCACTGACGAAGCCTACTAGGAGGAAGTTTATCAGTCCAAGCTGACTATTAAATTTTGATGTTTTGGAGAAAGTATCATAAAACAAGACGTCAGCCGAACTTTCATTATCAACTAGGATGCGATGTACATCATAGTCCACTATATTTAAAGATATTACAACTGCATCATTGTACGAGAATTATACTTTTCGTGCATCTTCCTCAGTGAAGGTTATGGGTTCTTCAGTCCTTCATCTTTTCACCGATCTCCTAGATCCACTAGCCTCTTCTCGTCGAAGTCCCCTAGAGATAGTGTTGATGATGTCGAGAGACGGCCGATCTCCTTATTGTTCCTCCCTCCTTGATGGTTCAGGCTGCGGTAGTGCCCTCAATCGATTTTCTTATGCTTCAGATCGATGTCTGAGAAATCGATCCAGTCGATCTCTCATGATGAGCTCCTTGATCTCATCTTCGAGCTGAATGCATTCTTCAGTATCATAGTCATGATCATGATAGTAGAGATAGTATTTGTTAGGATTGTGCTTGCCAGGTTGAGTGTGCATCCTTTCTGGCCTTGGCAATTGCTTCTTGATCTCCATCAATACTTGCATTTTTGGAATATTGAGAGAAAAGTAGTTGTGAAACCTTTTGGGGGGAGAACTTCTTCGTGCCCTTCTATTGGAGCTTCTTTGACGACGAACTTGAGGAGGAGTTCGGGCTTGCTTATGGGGGGAGTCCGTGAGTGCGGCCAAACATCATTTGGCCCTCCATCAGCTATGATTTTATTAGATTCACCTATCTGTCGCTCTCCTACGGCTTTCTCATTCTTCAATTTGAAGATTTCTTCTGCTCGGACATATCCTTCTGCCCGAGCTAGCAGATCGACAAAGTCCTTGGGATACTTTTTCAAGGAGAATAACAAATCATTCTTCTGAAGGCTGCCTTTGAGTGTGGCCATTACAATAGACTGATCCAGATTTTGGACTTTCAATGCAACGGTATTAAACTGGATGACATAAGTTCGGATAGATTCTTCCTCTTTTTGCTTAATATGCATCAGAAAATTCAAACCTCGGTATGGATGTCGGCTGCTGACGAAGCGAGCTGCAAACTGATAGCTCATCTCATCAAAGAAAAAGATCATACCCAGCTTCAATATTGAGTACTAATTTTTTGCTGCTTCCTTTAAAGTAGATGAAAAAGCTTGACATAAGATGGCATCTGGTGTGCCATGGAGCAGCATCATGGTCCGAAAGGCCTTCAGATGATCGACCGGATCAGAGGTTCCATCATAGCTTTCAAATTAAGAAAGCTTGAAGTTTGGCGGAATGGGCTCTTGCATAATTCTTTGAGAAAAAGAAGAATCAGTGCAAATATTATTACCATGTGAGGAGGAAGTATGACGGAGCTCTTTAATTTGTCGACTCATTTTCTGGAGCCTTTGATTTAGGAGATCTTTACGATCATTGATCTTTAGAGTTTTCTGATAGGACGAGGGTAAAGCTTCCCCCGGAGTTGAATCATGATCCAAACAATGGCTCTTTGCCCTCTATTTTCCCTTTTTGGAGGTCACCGATTGGCTAACCCGAGTCAACCATCATTCGATCAGATCATGGGGCTCCAAAAAAGCCTGCTCTAGTCAAATTAGCATTGGAGCCTATCAATGTATGGCCTGCACTGCCTTCGTAAGACTACGAACCTACTGGACTAGCAGGTTGAACTGCTCTGCATCCATCATGGCTATAGGTGGAGCTTGAATTATCAGAGCTGGAGCGAGAATAGATGGATCTGGATGGGATCTAGCTATAGAGACTGTTGATCGTTGGATTGAAGCTTTTTTGGAAGATATTTTTTTTTAAGAAGAACTTTAAAGAGAAAAAAGAGAGATCACTACTGAGCACTCCTTTAAGAATAAGAAAACCTTAGGAATAGAGGCTCTTTCTCTAGCGTCAATCCTATTGATACAGATTTGGTTGACACCGAATCGAGCTGGAGTTGGAGAAAAAGAGGTCACCATCAGTGACCTATAAAATAAAGTTTCATCCAGAGTCGGTGGTGCTAGCTCTAACAGGATCCTCCGATGATCAAGTCAGCTCTTCTAGCCAACAGAAATGGAGTGCTCAGGCAAAAATTTAGTAGAGTTTTAGGAAGGAGAAGAGAGCTTAGAGAAAATGTATCTGGAGGATCCTTTTTTATAGACAGAGACTGTTGTAACCGTTTGATAGTGGGGTCGTCTGTAGTAGATTGATAAATGACGGTCCTAACCATTCTGATAAATGATAGTCATAACCATTCGATAGTGGGGTCGCCTATAGCAGACTGATAAATGACAGTCGTAACTATCCTGATAAATGATAATCATAACGATCTTGATAAATGTCAATCGTAACCATCTAGAGTGGGATCACATGTAGGAATCCGTTTGAAGGAGAGGTCCAAAAGAAGTTCAGCTTTTGAAGGAATCCGTCTAAAGGAGAGGTCCGAAAGAAGTTCGGCTCCTAGAGGAATCTGACTGAAGGAGAGGTCTGGAAGGAGTTCAGCTCCTGTAGAAATTCGACTGAAGGAGGGTCTGAAAGGAGTTTAGCTCCTATAGAAATTCGACTGAATGAGGGATCCGAAAGGAGCTCGACTCGAGTAGAAATCCAACTGAAGGAGAAGTCCAGAAGGAGTTCGGCTCCTGATGAAATCCGACTAATGGAGAGTTTGGAAGGAGTTCGACTCCTATAGAAATTCGACTGAAGGAGGGGTCCAGGAGGAGCTTGACCCTGTAGAAATTCGACTAAAGAAGAAGTCCGAAAGAAGTTTTGGCTCCTATAGAAAATCCAACTGAAGAAGGGGTCTGGAAGGAGCTCGAGCCCTATAGAAATTTGACTGAAGGAGAAGTTCAAAAGGAGTTTGACTCCTATAGAAATCCAACTGAAGAAGACGTTTGAAAGGAGTTTAGCTCCTATAGAAATCTGACTGAAGGAGGGGTCTGGAAGAAGTTTGGCCCCTATAGAAATTCGACTGAAGGAGAAGTTCGAAAGGAGTTGGGCTCATATAGAAATTCGACTGAAGGAGATGTCCGAAAGGAGTTCGGCTCCTATAGAAATCTGACTGAAGGAGAAGTCCGAAAGAAGTTCGACTTCTAGAGGAATTCGACTGAAGTAGAGGTCCGACAGAAGTTCAGCTCCTAAACGAATCCGACTGAAGTAGAGGTCCGAAAGAAGTTCAGCTCCTGAACGAATCCGACTGAAGTAGAGGTCTGAAAGGAGTTTGGCTCTTGAAAAAATTTGATTGAAGAAGACGTCTGGAAGGAGTTTGGCACCTATAGAAATTTGACTGAAGGAGAGGTCTGGGAGGAGTTCGACCACTGGAGGAAATTCAGGTGCTTGAAGAAGTTCGACTGGGGTTCGACCACTGGAGAGAGTCCGGATAGGTTCGATCGTTGGAGAAGTTTGGCTGCTAGAAGAGTTCGATCAGGGTTCGGCTATTTGAGGAAGAATTTTCAATCGAAGCTTTTCATGATTACCTATCGCATTAGGCTAAACATCAGACTAGACTTCGATGAGAGCAGAGTTTATCCCCAATAAAATTATTTGAACTTGAGTCAACCCCAATAGGACATGAGTCGACCTTTAATTAGTCTCAGGGTGAAGATAGAGAGTAGTTTAGAATGGCTAACTTAACTCTCAAGTTGACCCTAGCATTTCATAAGTCAATCCTAATTTTAGATAAGTTGACTCCAATAGTAATCAAGTCGAGTCACTATTAAAAAATAGAAAGTCATCTTAAGATATTGTGCTTCATGAGTTGATCTTTGAAGAAGTTGAGTTGACTCTTAATCAAGATAAGTCGACCCTTGAAGATCATAAGTCAACTTCTTTATATCTAACAGCCCAACGACTAGTTTTACAAAATGACTCTAGTGGGTAGAAAGTGGTTGTAATTGCTAGTTTGAATATTCTAATGATCATTTCATTTTATCTAGCTAATTTTGGACGTAAGTGTGATTATAGTTGAAATTTTCAAGTAGAAGTCTTGGAGAGTGGATGTAGGTATGGAGTTGAGTATCGAACTACTATAAATTTACTATATTTTTTATTTTGTATTTCTCCCTTTTATCTTATGTTGCTATACTTATTTCTCTCTTGGCAGTTTACTCTCCTCTTGGGTTGCTATCTCTAGGCTACAAGTGGTATCAAAGTGAAGTACTCAGTCCATTTGATCTAATAATCAAGATTTAAAAATCCTGGCAATCCTAATTCAATTTTCTTAAGCTAATGGCCTGTCTACCAATGGATCATCTCTTTTTAATGGCACCAACTATAAATATTAGAAAGCACGAAAAAAAATATTCATTCAAGCACTTGATTATGATATGTGGAGTGTCATAATCAATGGCCTTCACATACTCACTATTGTTATTGATGGTGTGCCCTCTCCAAACTAAAAAAGGATTAGGATGAGCTTGGTAAAAGGATAGTCTAGCTGAATGCTAAGGCTATGAATGTTTTATATTGTGCTCTTGATGCAAATAAATTTAATAAAATTTCTACTTGTATATCTACCAAAAAGATTTTAGATAGACTAGAGATTACCCATGAGGGTCCTAATAAAGTAAAAGAATTCAAAATTAATATATTTATACATAGATATGAATTATTTAAGATAGAACTTCATGAAATAATTATTAAAATATTTATAAAATTTACTGATATTATTAGTGAATTGAAAAGTCTTGGCAAGTCCTACACTAATAGTGAACTTGTATGAAAAATTCTTAGATTTTTGCTAAGAAGTTGGAAAGTCAAAATAACAGTTATCCAAAACATAAAAGATTTAAATAAGCTGCCCTTAGAAGAGCTCATTGGCTCACTTTTGACTCGTGAGTCGAGCATGCATCAAAGTATAGAAGAAGAGTCAAGGAAGAAGAAGACCATAGCACTCAAGTCAGTGGCCACAAGGAAAATGATGAGTTAGATAAGTCCAACAATGAAGATGAAATGTCCATGATGACCAAAAAATTTAAAAGATTTATTAATTAGGAGAAAAAGACAAGGTTTTAAGAAAAAGGGGATGAGTAAAAGGGAGGCAAGTAAAGAGAAGGATAAAGAGCAAATGGTCCTATGTTGTGAATACAAGAAATATGGACATTTGCAGGCCGACTATTCTCAACTCAAGAAAGACCCTAAAATGTATAAGAAAAAAGCTATGATAGCCACTTAGAGCGATAATGATGATACAAGCTTTGAAGAAGAAGAAGTGGATAAAGAAGAAGTTGCCAACTATGCTTTGTGGCACATGAAGATGACATATGTCTTAGAAACCAATCTGAATTTATTTTTAAAGAATTACAAGATACTTTTATAAATTAATTAATGATTTAAAAAAGCTTGGATATAGAAACAAGAAACTTAAAAGGAAAATCAATTTTTGCTGAAGAGAAGTGTTGCCCAGATAAACAATACAAGAGGAGGGGTTAATTAGATTTTTCAGAAATTTAAAGCCTAATGCACACCAAATTTAAACTATATGAAATTATAGCAAAATAAGAGCAATGTAATATAATCAAGATATGAAGATGCAAATGAAAGAAAATAAGAGAATAGCTAAAGAACAAGTAAACACAAGTTTTTATGGTGGTTTGGTGTCAAACCCAATACCTACATCCATTCTCAAGCAATTCTTAGGAATTCTACTATAATCTTTTTGAGATCACAGCTTGATTATTTTTTTGGACTCACAATCAAAATCTAGTTGATTTACTCTGTGAAAATTAACTAAATCACCCCTTTAAGCTACTCCGAGGCTTACACAATAATATACTCAAATTCAAGGCTTGGTTGGGTCCTTTCTAAAGTTTCAAACCCCAATTAAAACTTGTATATGATAGAAAAATAGAAATACAATCTCAAGCACAAATGAGAAGCCTTAAAGAGCAAAACAAAAAACATTATTGAAGCTCATGAGAATCTTGTCAAGGAAGCTTGGCGATGAATGCTTTCTCTTTCTTCTAAAATTCAATGATGATTTCAAGATTTTGGTCATTAAGAAGATAAAGCTCTCTCTTGAGTGCACACTTAATGTTCTTTGGATTTTCTCTTTATTTTTCTCTATCTCTATCTTCTTCAATGTGTTTGGTAGCCATTTAATGAAGGAAAAACCTATTTTTCCGACAAAGGATCGTTCAGATCTGATTGGATCCAAAAAAATATTTTAAAATTTTTTTCTAAAATTGTAATAAGATTTGAGACTTCTCAGATCTGATCATAGAGATCTGATATTAAAAGATAAAAAATAAAATTAAATTAGATTTAATTTTAAGTACCTAATTTGGTAAGCTAATTATCCTGCGATGATCCTATTGATTCCTGAGGTTCTGAAAGAAGCCATGCATGCACCTGGTCTCTATCAGTATCCACTCAAATAAAATTTGGATGTATTCTTCTCATAAATCTCTTCTCTAACAATTAGATCTAGATCTGATTTAAAAAGCCTTCAAAATGACTTATGAGGGCAGCTTGTTCATCTCACGAACATCATCTTGTAGATGCTGAATCTTGTACCAAAAATCTTGGACCTTCAACTCAAATTTATACCTAACCTTTTAGGCATGTAGAAGAGAGGGAGAGAGAGGATAGAGGGGGCATGGATATTAGAGGAAAGGCTTCTTTGGGTGTGGAAAAAATAAATTACATTGAGGCAATTTCGTGAGAAGAGTTCTTATACTAGACATAGCACCACAAAGAGTCCATTTTTGATCAAAAATCTTATTAATTTGACCATTGAGACTCCTAAACCTAATCTCCATGAAAAACCATAGATCCCATCTAATTTTGACACCAAAAATCCATATGGAAGGTGGCGGCATCAAAGGATGAGGAAGAGTCCATGTGCGTCTAGGACTCTTCCCTTAAGAGTTTAATCCAAATCAAACTCTATCAAAACCTATTCTAGGCACCTCCAAAAATCATGAAATTTTGCACATCCAAAGTATAACTCGTCTCCTATCACATATCTAAAGATTAGTGCAAAATAAATTTTAAAAATTTTTTAAAATGTTTTGATCACATGACCCTCAATTCTCTTAATTGGATCAACTATTGACCCTAGTCCAATTACACTAGGAATGAATTTAATTTTCATAATTACTCTGATATGGACTTATTCTAGTTAGATGAAAATAAACTCATTTAAGATATAGGAATGAGTCAAATCAAATTTAACTCAATTGTGATGAACCAGAAAGATTACAAAAGGAGAAAGTCTGGCTCAATCGTGTGCTAGCATGATTACCTTAAATCTGATTGGATCTAATCCAAATCAATCAAACTAGGTTAGCTCAATTGATGACATCTAGACCCAAACCCTTATTTGTATGACTCAGTTAGATTTAGTTCTATATGATAATGAGATATGTCATGATCTCCATCATCGACATCATCGAAACAACTTTTGATGGATCAGAACTTTTCTGATTCATACAATTAGAATGATCGATCATCAAAATCATTCTAATTGCTCCCAAAATCCATCAGTGATACCTAGCAGTATATGGTGGCAATCCATCAAAACTAAAAGTAAACCTCTCGATGCAGCTACCTATGTGATTGGGTTCTTCTATCTTGAGCCCCAACAGGATTAGGGTTAAGGTGAACTCATCAAACCCAATATCCATCATATGAATTAATCATTTGATTCGAGTCCTATATGAAACACTTTATAGAAACTCTTTTTATCATCTTCACTCTACCATGGCCATGGGCTTATGGACTTGATTCTCATGATCATCATAGGGCTACTCCTCATCTACCGAGGTAGATAGATCTCCTATTGGTGCAATCCAATTCCTATAATGAACGTACTATAGCCAACATATACCTCAGATTCGAATAGCTAGGAGATTGAGTTTTGGTGTAGTCAAACTACAATACTCTTAAGGTAAATTATTGATGCATCTCAGGTCAAAGAACCAGATACACTACTGCAATATCGAGCCAATCATCGATGAGAAGGTAGACTTCCTTATGAATGCTCGAGGTGGTCACGCTCGAGTGCCCTCATTCTCTAATAAGTATCTGTACTCTCACTCCGATGTCTTCACACCGTAGACTCAAGAGTCATCTACTCAAAGAAAGTGATCATACACCAACCTTTCAAATCAATCACCATCCTCGTGATAATCCTACGGTCGGAAGCAGTTTATGAGTTAATTATGAAAATTCATATCTTAAATTTTTAACTCTTTGAAAATATGAATTATCATTACCATTAACTCAAAGAATGTATCATATATACTTTAAATACACACTATGATAGAAAATAATTTTTTTATTAATTTATAATCAAAATTATAAAATCGTCCTTAGAAGTGTATTATAAGTGTTAACCAATATGACTTCTAGTGCACACATCTAACAAACTCTCACTTGACCTAAAGCCAATTGGCTATAAATCTAAGTCCTATCTTCTTAAGGTGGGCTTCGATCTTCTGCTGGCCTAAAGGCTTCGTTAGTGGATCTACCGCATTGTTCGTAGAGTCGACTCTCTTGACCTTGACGTAACCCTTCTTGAGGTAATCATGGATGAGGTGGAATCATCGCTCGATGTGCTTGGATTTTTGGTGAGACCTCGGCTCCTTAGCTAGGGCTATGGCACCATTATTGTCGCAGTACAGAGGAACGACATCTGATGGCATCACTCTGAGTTTTATGGTAAATTTTTTGTATCAAAATGCCTTCTTTGTAGCTTTGGATGCAGTGATGTACTCTGCTTCCATGGTGGAATATCATAGTCTGCTTGAAACTCTTTCAGCTGACAACACCACCATTACACACAAAGAGACTACCAGATGTCGACTTTCGATCATTTATATCAGATATAAAATCTGAGTTTGTATAATCCTAAATCAGGAGTTCTCCATTACCAAAAATCAAGAACATATTCTTAGTCTTTCTCAAGTACTTAAGGATACATTTCACAGAAGTCCAGTGCTCTTCACCTAGATTTGACTGATATCTACTTGTGACACTCACAGCATGGGCGATATCAGGTCGTGTACATAGCATGGCGTACATGAGGCTGCCTATTATTGAAGCATAAAGGATCTTGCTCATGCATTCAATCTCCTCAGGTGTATTGGAACACATCTTTTTGGAGAGATGAATGCCATGTCTAAAGGGCACCAATCCCCTCTTGGAGTTTTTCATGCCAAACCTCTTTAGTACCTCCTCTATGTACATCTTCTGTGAGAGATCCATCATCTTATTCAATCTATCCCTGTAGGCCTTAATTTCTAGAATAAATGATAATTCTCCTAGGTCTTTCATAGAGAACTCTTTTGATAACTATATTTTAGTTGTGGTCAATATGAAAATATCATTTTCAATAAGAAGGATATCATCTACGTATAGTACGAGGAAGACAACAACTCTTCCACTGATCTTTTTGAATACATAGTTTCTTCTCATTCTTGATGAATCTAAATAATTTGATCACATCATTGAAACGAGCATTCCAGCTCCGAGATGCTTGCTTAAGTCCATAGATGGACCTTTGCAGCTTGTAGACCTTGTGATCAGTATCACTAGATGTGAAATCTAGCGGCTGTTTCATATAGATATCTTTCTCAAGATATCTATTTAAGAAGGCCATTTTTACGTCCATCTATCATATTTCATAATCGAAATAGGCTGCAACATCAAGCAATGTGCGGATGGATTTTAGCACGGCTACTAGCAAGAAGATATCCTGATAGTCAATGTCTTCGTGCTGACTATACCCTTTTGCCACTAACCTAGCCTTGAATGTCTCCACATTTTTATCTGCATCTTTCTCTTATAGATCTATTTACACCCAATAGGTAATATACCTTTAGGTGGATCTACCAAGGTCTAGACTTGGTTCGAGGGCATTGAGTCAATCTCTGACTTCATTGCCTCTAACCATTTCTCAGAGTTGATATCTAATATCATCTCGTCATAGATTTTGGGATCATCATCATGAACCCCATTTTTTGTGAGGAATATTTTCTCTACATTCTCTGAAATGGTATCTAAGTACCTTTTAGGAGGATGAAAAATCCTTTTCGATCTCCGAGGTGGAGGAAGTAGTGATTGGACTGGCTTAATCTGATTGGGTTTCGCAGGGTCCTTAGCTCGTTGCTCTTATGAGACTTTCTCCTCGAGCTTAATCTATCTTTCGATGCCACCATCTTGAATAAACTATTTTTTAAGGAAGATGGCATGTCAACTCACAATCATATTGTGCTCTTCTAGAATGTAGAAATAATATTTTAATGACTCTTTAAGATATCCTATGAACTGAGCTCTAAAAGATCTATACTCTAACTTGTCTGCTTGTTGTCTCTTGACATGAGCCGAACAACACCAAATTCTAAGGTGACTCAAACTTGATTTCTTACCATGCCATATCTTATACGGTGTAGTAGGAATGATTTTAGAGAAAACCCTATTCAGTAAATATATAGCGGTTATTAGACTATGCCCCTAAAGAAACTCAGGAAGGTTTGTGAAGCTCATCATAGATCGGACCATATCTAATAAGGTCCGATTTCTCTATTATGAAATTCTATTGAGTTAAGATGTTCTAGGTGGAGTCCATTGAGAGACTATACCATTTTGCTTAAGATAGTCTAGAAATTCTCAACTAAGGTATTCACCTCCTTGATCTGATTGAAGAATCTTAATAGATTTTTTGATTTATTTTTCTACTTCATGTCTGAATTCTTTGAATTTTTCAAAAACTTCAGATTTATGTCACATCAAATATACATACCCGTATCGAGATAAATTATCAAATAAGATGATGAAGTAGATATAGTTGCCTCTAGTTGGCACATCAAATAAGCCATGCACATCAAATGGGCCGCATACATTAGTATGTACTAGGGCAAGTAGTTCTGTGGCCCTTTTTTGATGTCCTACAATAGGAAGCTTGGTCATTTTGCCACGAAGGTATGATTTATAAATCAGATATGACTCGAAAGTCAACGGACTCAATAGCCCAGATTTCCTCAATTTGTTAACCCTGTCTTCCGCTATATGACCTAGCCTAAGGTGCCACAGATACCTATCATTTAGACTATCCCTAGGTCATTTTGATCCTATAGCATTCATGTTTTGCTCGATATTAAAAATAAAAATATCAATATGTAACTAATAGAGACTATTTATAAGGACACCACTTATAATTTTATTTTTTTCATAAAGAATATTATAATGATCCTTAAGAAAACTAATTACATAGTCTTCCTATGCTAAACATGAAATAGAAATCAAATTCTTGCTTACTGCAGACACATAAAAATAGTCTCTAAAAACTAAATCTAATCCTAACAGTAATCATAAAGGATATATTTTCATGGCCACTGCAGCAACTTTTGCTCCATTTTTGATGCATAGGATCATCTCACCATCCCTCAGCCTCCTACTATCCTCAAGATCCTATAAAGAAGTGCATAAGTGAGTACTAAAACCAGAGTCAAGCACCTAACTAGATGTAAAAAAAATCATAAGATTAGATTCTATAATGAGCATACCTCTAGAAGGATCTATCTTCTTCTTATTCTTCAGGTTGGCCAGGTACAAGGGGCAGTTCTACTTTCAATGACCATCTGTGTTGCAATGAAAATATTTTTCTTTGTCAGTGGCCTTCTTCTTCGACTCTGTCTTCTTCTTCTTCCCACCATCCATCTTCTGCTTCTTCATGGACTTCTTCTTTCCAAAAGATTTTCTCTCAGAAGAAGTCTGCTCCACAGCAAGTACTGAGCCTTTAGAATCTTTCATAGAAAGCTCAGCAGTAATTAGCATATTCATAAGTTCTGCCAGAGTATCCTATAGTTTATGCATATGGTAGTTCATGATGAATTGCCCATATGCATCAGTCAAGGATTGTAGAATTATATCAATATGCAAATCCTTATCCAACTTGACATTGAGCTTCTCAAGCTCTTCTAAGTTCTTGATCATCATCAGACAATGATCTTGGACCGACTGCCCATCATGCATTTGAGCATTAAAAAGTCTTCTAGTGACTTGATATTTAGCTGCGCGACTTTGTTCACCAAACAACTTTTACAGGTGAGCCAACATTTGGCAGCTAGTCTTAATATTTTCATGTTGGCACTGGAGCTCATTAGATATCAAGCCCAACATGTAATACCTGGCTTTATTATCATCATCCATCCACTTCTCTAGAGATGCTCTCTGATCAGTGGATGGATGAGCTGGTAAAGTGGAAGGATCCTGTTCCAATACATGAGTCAACTTCTCGAAATCCAAAATAATTTTGAAATTTCGAAGCCAATCCTTAAAGTTGGGTCTGGTCAGTCTATGGGTGTTTAGGATATGGGCTAATGGGTTGGATACAGATATTTTCTTATAGAGAGTCAAAGTTTCTAATTAGATTTTATAATTAGACTTAATCAATTTTTTTAAAAATTTTATTTATTTAAATAAATTAAGCTTTCACTATTTTCTCAAATTTCTACACTTCTTAGGTAGAGATGCAAAAATCTTCACGATTAATTGATTTCTAGTGGGTGATGCAGTCCCACTGACTAGCTCACCACCTCATCTAACAGTTATTGATGATGGGTCAATCGATGAGTTGATAACTTTTATCCAATGATTCTCTAATCATGGTGCACCTAATTCTGATCTCTAATTCATGAATCTCACTGTGTCCGAAATATTGATCCACTTCTTAGTTAAGTCAGATCCATCATTTGCACGAATTGGATTCTTGATTGGATCTCTCACCATATCTAGAATATTGAGTCCAATCCATCCTCCAACCCATAGAATCCAATGCCTAATAGACATGGTTATATCTTTTCGGTGTAATTAAACCACTGTAACCAACCGAGAACAATCAACCCCAGGAAGGGCCCACACATCTACAATGGTGGAAGACCAATTGACTTAATCTTTTCTTAGAAAGATTCAATTTAGGTCTCTTAGACTTGACTTGGTCATAATAGTTATGACAAGCCTAGTGGCATGGATTAGCTTGAACTGTTAGCCACCTAAAATTAGAACTAAGTTGATACAAATAGCTAGGTAAGTAAGACCGGTGGAAGGGATATGCCATTAACTCGACAAAAATTCATTCAGGTTGAGTAGCTCCCAATTAAAAATCAATCGATCATATCTACCAAACTTATCTTAGACACCAAATTATCGATCTAGAACTAATTGGATTAGCCTACAATCCAGGCTCAAACCATGGAGCCAAATTAGGTCTTAATTGGATCGATCACATATGGCTGTGAGTCAACCTTGACCCAGACTTACAACTATTGGGCTGGTCAATTCTAAGCACTCTTGATCCCACCTAACCAACTCTTAATTCAGTTTGATCAACTATTAGATCTAATTGAGCTACTCAAGCCCGAACCCAATTTTATGAAAATATCTTAGATATGAAAATTCTTAATTTTAGATCTAATTATTTTCATAATCTTAATTCTTAATTAAGTTTGGATTCATAAATAAAAAATATATATCAAAATCCTAGGATTTTAGGATCTAGAATTTTGCAAAAAATAAGTTCTGATTTTTGATTAAGGATGAATGCATAGCACCCCTACACGCCATAAGAACACCCCATTGAATGGAAGGAGAGGGCCTTTAAATCCTATTTTATTCTTATCACTAGATGGCCAAGGGGAATGCCTTAATCAGAAATATAATTGAAACTATAAAACTAGTTAGATCTAGATCATATATCACATATATAATTAATGATCTAACTAATACATGCTTTGCATACATCTCATGTATCATCACTAAATTAAATATGCATATTTTTTAGATCTAAAATATCATATATAATATCTAAAAAATAGATTTAAATTTGATCATATTAAAATAAAACTATTATAGATAATTTGTAGAACTATTCTACAACTAGTCTAAATATGCATCTCTTCATATCACATATGAATAAATCAAAAATTAAAAATTTTATTTTTTATTTTTTAAATATGATTACAATAATTATAATATTAGAAAAATAAAAATTAAATATATCTAAAATCATATTTAATCAAATTAACAACATGATTATATTGAAGGAAAAAATTTATTTTTCAGATCAGGTTCGTTCAGATCTGATTGGATAAGGAGGGATATTTTAAAAATTTTTTCTCTAAGATCCTAATTAGATCTAAGACTCTTTAGATCTAATATTATTGATCTGACAATAAAAATAAAAATAAAAATAAAATATAATTTAATTATATCTTTATTTTGGGTAATCTAATTATCCTATGATGATCTCGATGTTTGCCTAAGGTTCTAGATGTAGCCACGCAAGTGTCTGACCTCTATCGATATTCACTCAAGCAGGATCTGAAGATATTTTTATTCTCAATCAATCTTTTAAAAATTAGATTTAGATTTAATCTTAAAAGTCTTCAAAACTATTTTTGAAGAACAGCCGTTGTCTCTTGCAGTAGTGCTACTTTCTTCCTTTCCTGGTGCCTTTCACTTGCTTGGATTGCACCTTCTTCATGCCCAAAGGCCCTTGGGCATTGAGAGGAGAGAGAGGATCAGAGAGTGGTATGGAGAAGGATGGAGAGCGGCTATGTGGCATGGGCCAAAGATAGAAGAATTGAATTTCAGGCGTAGATAGAATTTATATAGACCCTACTGCGCCATGTAGTGCCACATCACCCTGGTCAATCATGGCCCTTTATGCAATCAGATATAAATCTGATTGGTGGGATGACATCATCTAACCTAATCAGATTAGGGACCCTCAAAACTTTCCTTAGGTGGCACCAAGACTGGGTTAAACAAGTCTTATTGGTGCCACATAATTTAATCCCCTAAAGCAACTGGAGTCCCATCTTTATGGGACTCCAACTTTTATCCTCATGGAGTGCATGCCTTCCTAAGCATGCACCCCCTTTCTGTCTACTTTTTAGCAGGGGGACAAGTCTCCAGGTACTCTCCTATGGGTGCATGACACATAGGTAGATGTCTAAGTATCCAGGGTCAATATTTGACCAATGTCCGAAGACAAGATTTAGCAGATGATGAAAAATGGCAGGTGTTGTCCTAAATTTATCTTATAAATTAAGACAATCCTTTTCTAACTTGGACAAGCTCCAATCAGACTAAGTAAAGGTTCTTGAGTGAGTCCAAACATATTTGGCTCAGTCGAGGTAAGCTTTAATGATTGTTAAAGAAGACATTAGGCTCAATCATGTGCTAGCATGATTTTCTTGAACCTAATTGAATCTTATTCAAATCAATTGAACTGCATTAATCCAATTGATGATATCTAAATTTAAATCCTTATTTGTGTGATCCAGTTAGGTTCAGTTTCATATGATAATAGGATATATCATGATCTCTATCATCAACATCATCGAAACACCTTTCAATGGATCAGAACTTTTCTGATTTAGACAACTAGTATGATCAATCATCCAAATCATTCTAATTGCTTCCAAAATCCATCAGTGACACCTAGTAACATATGGTGGCAATCCATCAGAATTGAAAGAGAACCTCTCAGTGTAGTTACCTATGTGATTAAGTTCCTCTATCTTGAGCCCCGATTAGATTAGGGTTAAGGTGATCTTGTCAAATCCTAATTTCCATCATATGAATTAATCATTCAATTCAAATCCATTGTGAAAATCCTAATAGAAACTCTTCTATTATTTCACTCCGCCATGGCCATGGGTTTATGGACTTGATTCTCATGATCATCATAGGGCTACTCCTCATCTACCGAGATAGATAGATCCCCTATTGGTGCAATCCAATTTCTATAATAAACATGCTATAGCCAACATACACCTTAGAATTTCGAATGGATAAAATATCGAGTTATGGTGTAGTCAAACTATAACACCCTCAAGGTGAACTGTCGATGCACCTCAGGTCAAAGAATTAGATACACTACTGTAGCTTCAAGCCAGTCATTGATGAGAAGGTAGATTTCCTCATGACTGTTCGAGGTGGTCATGCTCAGTACCCTCATTCTCTAACGAGTACCTGTACTCTCACTCTGGTATCTCTACACCATAGACTCGAGACTCATCTATCCAAAAGAAGCGATTGTACACCAATCTTTCGGATCAATCATCATCCTTATGATGATCCTACGGTCGAAAGCATTTTATGAGTTAATAATGAAAATTCATGTCTTAAATTTTCAACTCTTGAAAATATGAACTATCATTACCATTAACTCAAAGGATGTATCACAGACACTTTCAAATATACATTATAATAGAAAATAATCTATTTTATTATTTATAGTTAAAATTATAATTTTGCCCTTAGAAGTGTATTATAAGTGTCAGTCAATCTGGCTTTTAGGGCATACATATCTAACAAACTTCCACTTGACCTAAAGCTAATTGGCTATAAATCTAAGTTCCATCTTCTCAAGATAGGCTTCGATCTTCTACTGGTCCAACGGCTTTGTAAGTGGGTCTGCCACATTATCTGCAGAGTCAACTCTCTTGATCTCGACGTAATCTTTCATAAGATAATTGCAGATGAGGTGGTATCGCCGCTCGATGTGCTTAGATTTTTTGTGAGATCTGGGCTCCTTAGCAAGGGCTATGGCACCATTATTGTCACAGTATAGAGGAATAGCATCCGATGGCATCACTTCGATCTCTACGGTGAACTTCTTGTACCAGAACGCCTCCTTCACAGCTTTTGATGCAGCGATATACTCTGCTTGAATGGTGGAATCTGCTATTACTGTTTGCTTGAAACTCTTCCAACTGACAGCACCATCATTACACATAAATAGACTTTCAGATGTCGACTTTCGATCATCTATATCGAACATAAAATCTAAGTTTGTATATTCCTGGACTTAGAGTTCTTCATTACTAAAAATCAACATCATATCCTTAGTTCTTCTTAAGTACTTAAGGATATATTTTACAGAAGTCCAGTGTTCTTCACCTGGATTCGACTGATATCTGATCATGACACTCACAGCATGGGCTATATCAGGTCGTGTACATAACATGACATACATAAGGCTCCTTATTGCTGAAGCATAAGGGATCTTGCTCATGCGTTCAATCTCCTCAGGTGTGTTAGAACATATTTTCTTGGAGAGATGAATGTCATGTCTGAAGGGTACCAATCCCCTCTTGGAGTTTTTCATACTAAACCTCTTTAGCACTTCCTCTATGTATATTTTCTATGAAATACCTTGCATCCTATTCGATCTATCTTTATAGACCTTAATTCCTAGAATAAAGGATGCTTCTCCTAGATCTTTCATGGAGAATTCTTTAGATAACCACATTTTAATTATGGTCAATATGGAAATATCATTCTCAGTAAGGAGGATATCATCCACGTTCAGTATGAGGAAGATAATAGCACTTTCACTAATCTTTTTGAAAACACATGGTTCCTCATTTTTGATGAAACCAAATAATTTGATCACATCATTAAAATGAGTATTCGAGCTCCAGATGCTTGCTTAAGTTTATATAAGGACCTTTGCAGCTTGCATACTTTGTAATCAGCATCACTGGATGTGAAACCTAGCGGCTATTCCATATAGATATCTTCCTCAAGGTATTCATTTAAGAATGCCATTTTTACATCCATTTGCCATATTTCATAATCAAAATAGGCTGCAACAGCAAGCAATGTGTGAATGGATTTTAGCATGACTACTAGCAAAAAAGTATCCTGATAGTCAATGCCTTCATACTGACTATACCCTTTTGCCACTAATCTAGCTTTGAATATCTCCACATTCTCATCTGCACCAATCTTTCTCTTATAGATCCATTTACATCTAATAAGTATTATACCTTTTGGTGGATCTACCAAGGTCTAGACTTGGTTTGAGTGCATCGAGTCAATTTTTGACTTCATTGCCTCTAACTATTTTTCAGAGTTGATATCCGATATCGCCTCGTCATAGGTTTTGGGATCATCACCATGAATCCCATTACCTATGAGGAACATTTCCTCTACTTCCTCTAAAATAGTACCAAGTACCTCTCAGGAGGATGAAAAATCCTTTCTGATCTACGAGGTGGAGGTGGTAGTGATTGTATTAGCTCAATTTGATTTGGTTTCATAGGGTCCTTAGCTCGTTGCTCTTATGAGATTTTTTCCTCGAGCTTGATCTGCTTTCCAATGCCACCATCTTGAATAAACTATTTTTCAAGAAAGATGGCATGCTGACTCACAATCACATTATGGTCTTTTGGAATGTAGAAATAATATCCTAATAACTCTTTAGGATATCTTATGAATCATGTTCTAAAGGATCTATAGTCTAACTTGTCCGCTTGTTATCTTTTGACATGAGTCGGATAACCCTAAATTCTGAGATGACTCAGACTTGATTTCTTATCATGCCATATCTCATACGGTGTGGTAGGAATGATTTTAGAGAGAACCCTATTCAGTAAATATATAGCAGTTAACAGACTATATCCTCCAAAAAAATTAGGAAGGTCTGTGAAGCTCATCATGGATCGGACTATATCTAATAGGGTCCGGTTCTTTCATTTTGAAACCCCATTGAGTTGAGGTATTTTAGGTGGAGTCCATTGAGAGACTATGCCATTTTACTTAAGATAGTCCAGTAATTTCCGATTAAGATATTCACCTCCTCGATCTGATCGAAGAATCTTAATGGATTTTTTAGTTTGCTTTTCAACTTCATGTCTAAATTTCTTAAACTTTTCAAAGGCTTCGGACTTGTATCTCATAAGATACACATATCCATATCGAGATAAATCATCGGTAAAGGTTATGAAGTAGTCAAAGTTGTCTTTAGTCGGCACATCAAATGGGCCACACACATTAGTATGTACTGAGGCAAGTAGTTCCATGGCCCTTTTCCTATGTCCTATAAAAGGGAGCTTAGTCATTTTGCTATAAAGATACGATTCACAAATTAGATATGACTCGAAAGTCAACGAACTCAATAGTTCAATTTTTTCTAATTTGTTAATCCTATCTTCTGTTATATGATCTAGCTTTAGGTGCCATAGATACCTATCGTTTGGACTATCCCTGGGTCATTTTGATCTTATGGCATTCATATTTTGCTCGATATTAAAGATAGATACATCAATATGTAATTGGTAGAGATCGTTAATAAGAAAAGTACTTATAATTTTATTTTTTTTATAAAGAATATTACAATGGTCCTTAAGAAAACTAATTACATAGCCTTCTTGTGCTAAACATGAAACAAAAATCAAATTTCTTCTTATAGTAGGTACATAATAACAATTCCTAAGTACTAAATCTAAGCCAGATGGTAGTCGAAGAGGATAGGTTCCCACGATCACAGCAGCAATTCTTGCTCTATTTTTGATGCATAGGATCATCTCACCATCCCTCAGCCTCCTGCTATCCTCAAGAACCTGCATAGAAGTGCACAAATGAGCACTAGAATCAGAATCAAGCATTCAACTGGATGCAGAAGAAATCATAAGGTTAGATTCAATAATGAGCATACCTTCAGAAGGACCTGTCTCCTTCTTATTCTTCAAGGTGGCTAGGTATGTAGGACAGTTTTGCTTTCAGTGGTCGTCAGTATTATAATGAAAATACTTTTCTTTGTCAGCAGCTTTCTTTTTTAGCTCTGCCTTCTTTTTCTTTCCACAATCCACCTTTTATTTTTTCATAGACTTCTTCTTCTTTCCAAAAAATTTTTGCTTGGAAGAAGTCCGTTCCATAGCAAGTACTGAGCTTTTAGAATCTTTCATAGAAAGCTCAGCAGTAACCAGCATATTCATAAGCTCGGCCAGAGTATTCTGAAGTTTATGCATATAGTAGTTCATGATGAACTGCCCATACGCATCAGTTAAGGATTGCAGAATTATATCATTTTGTAGATCCTGGTCTAACTTCACTCTGAGCTTCTCAAGTTCTTCCAAGTTCTTGATCATCATCAGATAATGATCTTGGACTGACTGTCCATCACGTATTTTAGTCTTAAATAGTCATTTAGTAATCTGATATTTGGCTGCGCGACTCTATTCACCAAACAACTCTTGTAGGTAAGCCAACATTTGATGGACAGTCTTGATATCTTCATGTTGGCACTGAAGCTCATCAGACATCGAGCCCAACATGTAGTATCTGACCTTATTATCTTCATCCATCCATTTTTCAAGAGACGCTCTCTGTTCAGTGGACGAATGAGTGGGTAAGGTGGGAGGATCCTGGTCCAATACATGAGTCAACTTTTCGAAACCTAAAATAATTTTGAAGTTTCAAAGCTAATCCTTGTAATTGGATCTGGTCAGTCTATGGGTGTTCAGGATACAAGCTAGTGAGTTGGACGTAGATATTTTTCTTTTTCTGTAGAGAGTCAAAGTTTCTAGTTAGATTTTATAATTAAGATTTGATCAATTTATTTAGGAATTTAATTTTTAAATAAATTAGCTTCCACTATTTTTTTGGATCCCATCACTTTCTTCATAGAGATGCAAAAATCTTCAAGATTTTTGATTTCTAGTGGATGGTGTAGTCCTACCAACTGACTCATCACCTCACCTGATAGTTATTGATGATGGGTTAGCCAATGAGTGAACAATTTTTGTTCAATGATTCTCTAATCATGGTGCACCCAGACTTGATCTCTAATTCATGAATCTCATCATGCTTGAAATATTGATCCACTTCTTAGTTAAGTTAGATCCACCATTTGCACAGATTGGATTTTTAATTAGGTCTCTCATCATATCCAAAATATTGAGCCCAATCTATCCTCTAACCCGTAGCATCCAATGCCTAATAGATATGGTTGCATTTTTTTAGTACAACTGAACCACTATGACCAGCTGAGAACAATCAACCTCGGAAAGAGCTTGCACATCTATAATAGTAGAAGATCTTAGACTTAATCTTTTCTTAGGAAGATTTGATTTAGATCTCTTTAAATTTGACTTGACATAGCCATAACCATTATGACTAACCTAGTGGTATGGATTAGCTCGTATTGTTAGCCACCTTAGATTAGGACTGGGCCGACAAATATGGCTAGGTAAGTGAGATCGGTAGAAGGGATATTTCATTACTCGATAAGAATGCATTTGAGTTGAGTAGCTTTCAATAAAAAATCAATCGATCGTATCTACCAAACTTATCTTAGACACCAAATTATTGAGTTAGAACCAATCGAGTTAGCCTATAATCCAGACTCTAACCACTGAGCCTAATTAGGTCTTAACTTGATCGATCACTCATGTGACTCGATCTTGACCCAAACTTAATCCTATTAGGTTGGTTAATTTAAGTACTCTTGATCCCACCTAACCAACTCTTGATTTGGTTTGATCAATTGCTAGACTTAATTGAGCTATCCAAGCCCAAACCCAATTTTATGAATATGTCTTAGATCTTAAAATTCTAAATTTTAAATCTAATATATTTCATAATCTTAATTCTCAATTAAGTTTAGGGTTCATAAATAAAATATATATATATATATAAAATTCTAGGATTTTAGGATCTAAATTTTTATAGAAAATAAGTTTTAATTTTTTGATTAAGGTCGAATGCACAACACCTTTACACACCATAAGAACATCCCATCGAATGAAAGGAGAGAGCCTTTAAACCCTACTTCGTTCTTATGATCGGAACGGCCAAGGAGAAACATCTAATCAAAAATATGATAAATTATAAAACTAGTTAGATCTACATCATATATCACATATTAAAAATTAATCTAACTAAAAATATATTTTGCATACATCTCATGTATCATATCATGCATATTTTTAGATCTAAATTATCTCATAAATATCTAAAAATAATATTTAAATTTGATCATATCAAATTAAAATTTATTCTGGATAATTTTGTAGAACTATTGTATAACTAGTCTAAACATGTATCTATCATATCTCATTTGAACAAATAAATAAATTTATTTTTATTTTTTAGATCTAATTATAATATTTATAATATCATAAATAGTAAATAAATAGATCTAAAATTATAATTAATTAAACTAAAATTATGATTATGCTAGACTACACATAGAATAATTCTATTCCTATCTAGTCATGCATCTCATAACATTTAGATCTAGATTATTTAATTTTTTTAATTTTTTAATTTATATCTAATCACATCTATTGTGAACATATAAAATCATCTAATTATTAGATTAAAAATAAATAAAATTAGATCTAATGAATTATGAAACTTGGCTCTGATACTAGTTGAAGGAAAACCTATTTTCCGAATCAGGTTCCTTCGATCTATTGGATCAGGAGGGATATTTCAAAATTTTTTCTTTAAGATCTAATTAAATATAAGACTTTTTAGATCTAATCTTATTAATCTAATAATAAAAATAAAAATAAAAATTAAATCTAATTTAATTATATCTTTGTTTTGGGTAATCCAATTATCCTATATGATCCAATGTTTGCCTAAGGTTCTAGATGTAGCCACGCAAGTGCTTGCCTCTATCGGTATTCACTCAGACAAGATCTGAAGATCTTCTTCTTCTCAATTAATTCTTCAAAAATTAGATCTAATCTGATCTTGAAGATCTTCAAAATTGCTTTTGAAAAATAGCTATTATCTTTTGCAGCAGTGCTGCTTCTTTCTTTCCTGTGCTTTTCATTTGCTTGGATCGCACCTTCTTTCATGCCAAGGCCTTTGGGCATGGAGAGGAGAGTGAGAACCAGAGAGTGGTGTGGAGAAGGAGGGAAAGGGGCTATGTGGCATGGCTAAAGGTAAAGAATTGAATTCTAGGCGCAGACAGGATTATATAAACCTACTACGCCATGCAGTGCCACATCATCCTAGCCAATCATGCTCTTTGTGCAATTAGATATAAATCTAATTGATGGGATGACATCATCTAATCCAATCAGATTAGAGACCCTCAAAACTCTCTTAGGTGGCACCAAGATTGGGTCAAACAAGTCTTCTTGGTGCTACACAAATTTAATCCCCTAAAGCAACTAGAGTCCCATTTGTATGGGACTCAACTTTTATCCTCATAGAGTGCATGCCTCCCTAAGTATGCACCCCCTTTCTATCTACTTTTTAGTAGGAGGATAAGTTCTTAGTACTTTTCTATGGTGCATGACACATGGCAGAGTGTCTAAGTGTGCAAGGTCAACATTTGACCAATGTCCGAAGACAAGATTTAGCAGATGATGGAAATAGCAGTATTGTCTCAAATTTATCTCATAAATTAAGACAATTCTTTTCTAATCTGAACAAGCTCTAGTTAGACTAAGTAAAGGTTCCTGAGTGAGCCTAATACATTTGGCTCAGTCAAGACAAGCTTTAATGATTGTTAAAGAAAAACATTAAGCTTAATCGTGTGCTAGCATGATTTTCTTGAACCTAATTGAATCTTATTCAAATCAATTGAATTGGGTTAATCCAACTGATGATATTCAGATCCAAACTCTTATTTTATGATCCAGTTAGATTCAGTTCTGTATGGTAATGGGATATGTCACGATCTCTATCATCGAAATAATCTTCGATGGATCAGAACTTTTCTGATTCAGACAACTAGTATGATCGATCATCTAAATCATTCTAATGCTTCAAAATCCACCAGTGACACCTAATAGCATATGGTGGCAATCCATTAGAACTAAAAGCGAACCTCTCAGTATAGTTATCTGTGTGATTAAGTTCCTCTATCTTGAGCCCCGATCGGATTAGGTTAAGGTGATTCGTCAAACCCTAATTTCTGTCATATGAATTAATCATTCGATTCAAGTCCAATGTGAAAACCCTAATAGAACACTCTTTCTATTATTTCACTTTGCCATGGCCATGGCTTATGGACTTGATTCTCATGATCATCATAAGGCTACTCCTCATCTACGAGGTAGATAGATCTCTATTGGTGCAATCCAATTCCTACAATGAACATGCTATAGCAAACATCACCTCAGAATTTTAAATGGCTAGGAATGAGATGGTCCAACTCAGTGCTACCCCCCCCCCCCCCCCCCCC
>QRFJ01001373.1:0-87787 GCA_006176705.1 Cocos nucifera | reverse complement strand
TTCAAACATAATTTCCTCCACCTAATGAAGGAAAATTCTGATTTCTCGGACCAGGTTCGTTCAGATCTGATCAGATCAAGAGATATATTTCAAAAAAATTTCTTTGATCTAAATCAAATCTTAGATGTTTCAGATCTGATTCTTATTATTTTAATAAATAAAATAAAATAAGATAAATTAAATCAAATTTAATTTACCTGATTTGGGTAATCCTATTACCCTGTTGATGATCCTGATTGCAGCGGAAGGTTCTGGATCTAGCCACGCAAGTGCCTGGCCTCTACCGGTATCCACTCGGGCTGAATCTGGAGATCCTCTTCTTTTCTATCATGCCTCCAAAAATCAGATCTGGATCTGATCTGGAGGATCTTCAAAACTCTTTTGAAGATCAGCAGTCGTCCTTTGCAGCAGCGCAGCCTTCTTGCTTTTGATCGCCTTTCTTTGATCTGAATCGCACCAACCAAAAATCCAAAACTCCTTTTGGACGTGGAGAGCAAGGGGAGAAGGTGGTTTGGCATGGAGGAAGGAGGGGAGAGGCAGCCTTGGGGCATGGGAATTGTGATTCTTTCAATCACTTCCATCACAATTGAGTTGGGCGCAGGGTCTTATTTATAGACTAAGCTGTGATCCAACTCCTCTTCTTCCCAACCAATCACAACCCTTTGTGAAATCAGATCTAAATCTGATTGGTGGGAATAGAGTCCCCTGGATTCCTCCTTAGAGGGCTCCTAAGACCAGTCAAAGTTGGATTCTTAGTAGAACTCTAATTGGAATCCAAAAAGGAGATGGAGTCCTTGTCCAACAAGGACTCCTAGGCGCCTCCAACTTGGGCACACGCCTAGGGTGGCGTGCGCCCTTCTCCTTGCCAGGTTCTGGCAGGGGGACAGGCCCCCACCAGCTCTCCAATAGGTGCATGACATGTGGTCAAAAGTCAAAGTGTCAATGGTCAACGTTTGACCAGTCAAAGGTAGACTTTTGACCAAAGTCAAAGAACAAGAAATGGCAGGTGACCAAAAATGGCAGGTAATGTCTTACAAAATAAGACAACCTTTTCTGACTTGGACAACCTCCAGTCAGACCATATGAAGGCCTCTGATTGAGCACAAACTCCTTTGGCTCAGTCAGGACAACTTATTTATGATAGTAAAAGAAGAACGTTAGGTTCAATCGAGTGCTAGCACGATTTCCTTGAACCTAATTGAATCTCATTCAGATCAATTGAACTAGATCAGTTCAATTGATGATCACCAGATTCAAACCCTTGTTTGTGTGACCCAGTTAGGTTCAGTTCTGTATGGTAATGGGATATGTCATGATCTCTATCATCGACATCATCGAAACTCCTTTCGATGGATCAGAACTCTTCTGATTCGAACAGCTAGAATGATCGATCATCTAAATCATTCTAATTGCTCCCAAAATCCACCAGTGACACCTAGCAGTATATGGTGGCAACCCATCAGAGCTGAATGCGAACCTCTTGGTGCAGCTACCTGTGTGATTAAGTTCTTCTATCTTGAGCCCCGATCAGATTAGGGTTAAGGTGAACTCGTCAAACCCTAGTCTCTGTCATATGATGTAAATCAATCGATCGTATCTACCAAACTTATCTTAGACACCAAATTATTGAGTTAGAACCAATCGAGTTAGCCTATAATCCAGACTCTAACCACTGAGCCTAATTAGGTCTTAACTTGATCGATCACTCATGTGACTCGATCTTGACCCAAACTTAATCCTATTAGGTTGGTTAATTTAAGTACTCTTGATCCCACCTAACCAACTCTTGATTTGGTTTGATCAATTGCTAGACTTAATTGAGCTATCCAAGCCCAAACCCAATTTTATGAATATGTCTTAGATCTTAAAATTCTAAATTTTAAATCTAATATATTTCATAATCTTAATTCTCAATTAAGTTTAGGGTTCATAAATAAAATATATATATATATATAAAATTCTAGGATTTTAGGATCTAAAATTTTATAGAAAATAAGTTTTAATTTTTGATTAAGGTCGAATGCACAACACCTTTACACACCATAAGAACATCCCATCGAATGAAAGGAGAGAGCCTTTAAACCCTACTTCGTTCTTATGATCGGACGGCCAAGGAGAACATCTTAATCAAAAATATGATAAATCTATAAAACTAGTTAGATCTACATCATATATCACATATATAAAAATTAATCTAACTAAAAATATATTTTGCATACATCTCATGTATCATATCATGCATATTTTTAGATCTAAATTATCTCATAAATATCTAAAAATAATATTTAAATTTGATCATATCAAATTAAAATTTATTCTGGATAATTTTGTAGAACTATTGTATAACTAGTCTAAACATGTATCTATCATATCTCATTTGAACAAATTAAATAAATTTATTTTTTATTTTTTAGATCTAATTATAATATTTATAATATCATAAAATAGTAAATAAATAGATCTAAAAATTATAATTAATTAAACTAAAATTATGATTATGCTAGACTACACATAGAATAATTCTATTCCTAGTCTAGTCATGCATCTCATACATCTTAGATCTAGATTATTTAATTTTTTTAATTTTTTAATTTTATATCTAATCACATCTATTGTGACATATAAAATCATCTAATTATTAGATTAAAAATAAATTAAAATTAGATCTAATGAATTATGGAACTTGGCTCTGATACTAGTTGAAGGAAAAAACCTATTTTCCGAATCAGGTTCCTTCAGATCTGATTGGATCAGGAGGGATATTTCAAAAATTTTTTCTTTAAGATCTTAATTAAATATAAGACTTTTTAGATCTAATCTTATTAATCTAATAATAAAAATAAAAATAAAAATTAAATCTAATTTAATTATATCTTTGTTTTGGGTAATCCAATTATCCTATGATGATCCCAATGTTTGCCTAAGGTTCTAGATGTAGCCACGCAAGTGCTTGGCCTCTATCGGTATTCACTCAGACAAGATCTGAAGATCTTCTTCTTCTCAATTAATTCTTCAAAAATTAGATCTAGATCTGATCTTGAAGATCTTCAAAATTGCTTTTGAAAAATAGCTATTATCTTTTGCAGCAGTGCTGCCTTCTTTCTTTCCTGGTGCCTTTCATTTGCTTGGATCGCACCTTCTTCATGCCCAAAGGCCTTTGGGCATGGAGAGGAGAGTGAGAACCAGAGAGTGGTGTGGAGAAGGAGGGAAAGGGGCTATGTGGCATGGGCTAAAGGTAGAAGAATTGAATTCTAGGCGCAGACAGGATTTATATAAACCCTACTACGCCATGCAGTGCCACATCATCCTAGCCAATCATGGCTCTTTGTGCAATTAGATATAAATCTAATTGATGGGATGACATCATCTAATCCAATCAGATTAGAGACCCTCAAAACTCTCTTTAGGTGGCACCAAGATTGGGTCAAACAAGTCTTCTTGGTGCTACACAATTTAATCCCCTAAAGCAACTAGAGTCCCATCTGTATGGGACTCCAACTTTTATCCTCATAGAGTGCATGCCTCCCTAAGTATGCACCCCCTTTCTATCTACTTTTTAGTAGGAGGATAAGTTCTTAGGTACTTTTCTATGGGTGCATGACACATGGGCAGATGTCTAAGTGTGCAAGGTCAACATTTGACCAATGTCCGAAGACAAGATTTAGCAGATGATGGAAAATAGCAGGTATTGTCTCAAATTTATCTCATAAATTAAGACAATTCTTTTCTAATCTGAACAAGCTCTAGTTAGACTAAGTAAAGGTTCCTGAGTGAGCCTAAATACATTTGGCTCAGTCAAGACAAGCTTTAATGATTGTTAAAGGAAAACATTAAGCTTAATCGTGTGCTAGCATGATTTTCTTGAACCTAATTGAATCTTATTCAAATCAATTGAATTGGGTTAATCCAACTGATGATATTCAGATCCAAACTCTTATTTGTATGATCCAGTTAGATTCAGTTCTGTATGGTAATGGGATATGTCACGATCTCTATCATCGAAATATCTTCCGATGGATCAGAACTTTTCTGATTCAGACAACTAGTATGATCGATCATCTAAATCATTCTAATTGCTTCCAAAATCCACCAGTGACACCTAATAGCATATGGTGGCAATCCATTAGAACTAAAAGCGAACCTCTCAGTATAGTTATCTGTGTGATTAAGTTCCTCTATCTTGAGCCCCGATCGGATTAGGGTTAAGGTGATCTCGTCAAACCCTAATTTCTGTCATATGAATTAATCATTCGATTCAAGTCCAATGTGAAAACCCTAATAGAAACTCTTTCTATTATTTCACTTTGCCATGGCCATGGGCTTATGGACTTGATTCTCATGATCATCATAAGGCTACTCCTCATCTACCGAGGTAGATAGATCCTCTATTGGTGCAATCCAATTCCTACAATGAACATGCTATAGCAAACATACACCTCAGAATTTTAAATGGCTAGGAGATGGAGTAATGGTGTAGTCAAACTACAACACCCTCAAGGTGAACTATCGATGCACCTCAGATCAAAAAATCAGACACACTACTGTAGCTTCGAGCCAGTCATTGATGAGAAGATAGACTTTCTCATGACTGCTCGAGGTGGTCACACTCAGTGCCCTCATTTTCTAACGAGTACCTATACTCTCACTCTGGTGTCTCTACACCATAGACTCAAGATTCATCTATCCAAAAGAAGTAATCGTACACCAATCTTTCAGATCAATCATCATCCTTATGATGATCCTACGGTTGGAAGCATTTTATGAGTTAATAATGAAAATTCATGTCTTAAATTTTCAACTCTTGAAAATATGAACTATCATTACCAACTCAAGGAATATATCACAGACACTTTCAAATATATACTATGATAGAAAATAATCTATTTTATTATTTATAATTAAAATTATAATTTTTTTCTTAGAAGTGTATTACTAGTGTCAGCCAATCTGGCTTCTAGAGCATACATATCTAACATATACTAGACTACACATAGAACTATTCTATTTCCAATCTAGTCATGCATCTCATACATATTAGATCTAAATAATTTAATTTTAATTTTTTGATTTTAGATCTAATCATATCTGATGTGACATCTAAAACTTTTTAATATTAGATAAAAAATAAAAATAAAATTAGATCTAAAATAGATTCGAAGAACTGCAACCTGACTCTGATACCAGTTGAAGAAAAAATCTATTTTTTCGGCACAGGATCATTCAGATCTGATTGGATCTGAGGGAATGTTTCAAATTTTTTTTTTCTAAAATTCTAATCAAATCTAAGACTTCTTGGATCTGATCATAGAGATCTAATATTAAAAGTTAAAAAATAAAATTAAATCAGATTTAATTTTAAGTACCTAATTTAGTAATCCAATTATCATACGATGATCCAATTGATTTTTGAGGTTCTGAAAGGAGCCACACACGTGTCTGGCCTCTAATGGTATCTACTCAGATAGGATTTGAACATCTTCTCCTCATGAATATCTCCTCCAAAAATTAGATTTGGATCTAATTTGAAATGCCTTATAAATGACTTCTGATGGTAGTCTGTTCGTCTCACGAACATCGTCGCGTAGATGCTAAATCTTGTGCCAAAATCATTGAACCTTCAACTCAGATTTGTGCCTAAATTTTCAGGCATGTAGAAGAGAGGGAGAGAGAGGATAAAGGAGGTGTGGATATTAGAGAAAAGGCTCCTTTGGGTGTAGAAAAAATAAATTACATTAAGACAATTTCATAAGAAGAGTACTTATACTAGACATAGCGCCATAAAGAGTCCCTTTTTGATCAAAAACCTTATTAATTTAATCATTGGGAATCCTAGACCTGATCTCCACGAAAAACCCTAGATCCCATCAAGTTTTTATACTAAAAATCCATCTAGAAGGTGGCAGCATGAAAGGATAAGGAAGAGTCCATGTGCATCTAGGACTCTTCCCTCAAGAGTTTGATCCAAATCAAACTCTATAAAAACTAGTCTAGGCATCTTCAAAAATTATAAAATTTTGCACACCCAAAGTATAACTCATCACCTATCACATATCCAAAAATTAGAATAAAATGATTTCTTAAGAAATTTCTAAAGTTCTCTGATCTTATGACCCTCAATTCTCTCAATTGGGTCAACTATTGACCCTAGTCCAATTGCACTAGGAATGAATTTAATTTTCATAATTAATCTGATCTAAACTTATTATAGTTAGATGAAAATAAACTCATTCAAGATATAGAAATGAGTCAAATCAAATTTGATTTGATTAGGATGAATCAGAAAGATTATAAAAGGAGAAAGTCAGGCTTAATCGTATGCTAGCGCGATTACCTTGAACCTGATTGGATCTAATCCAAATCAATCGAACTAGGTTAGCTCAATTGATGACATCTAGATCTAAGCTCTTATTTGTATGACCTAGTTAGGTTCAGTTCCATATGGCAATGAGACATATCATGATCTCGATCATCAACATCATCGAAATACCTTTCGATGGACCAAAACTTTTTTGATTCATACAATTAGAATGATCGATCATTAAAATCATTCTAATTGCTCTCAAAATCCATCAGTGACACCTAGCAGTATATGGTGGCAATCCATTAAAACTAAAAGTGAACCTCTTGGTGTAGCTACCTATTCGATTGGGTTCTTCTATCTTGAGCCCCGATAGAATTATGGTTAAGGTGAACTCATCAAAACCAATATCGGTCATGTGAATTAATCATTTGATTCGAATCCTATGTGAAACCCTTTATAGCAACTCTTTCTATCATCTTCACTCTGCCATGGCCATGGACTTATGGACTCGATTCTCATGATCATCATAGGGCTACTCATCTACCAAGATAGATAGATTCCTTATTGGTGCAATCCAATTCCTACAATGAATGTACTATAGCCAACATACACCTCAGGATTTCGAATGGCTAGGAGATCAAGTTATGGTATAGTCAAACTATAAAACCCTCAAGGTGAATTATCGATGCACCTCAGATCAAAGAACCAGATACACTACTGCAACATCGAGCCAGTCATCAACGAGATGATAGACTTTCTTTTGAATGCTCGAGGTGGTCACGCTCAGTGCCCTCGTTCTCTAATGAGTATCTATACTCTCACTCCAATATCTCCACACCATAGATTCAAGACTCATCTACTCAAAGAAAGCGATTGTACACCAACCTTCTAGATCAATCACCATCCTCATGATGATCCTACGATCGAAAGCAATTTATGAGTTAATTATGAAAATTCATGTCTTAAATTTTTAACTCTTTGAAAATATGAATTGTCATTACTATTAACTCAAAAGATGTATCACATACACTTTAAATACATACTGTGATAGAAAATAATTTTTTTATTAATTTATAGTCAAAATTATAAAATAATCCTTAGAAGTGTATTACAAGTGTTAGCCAATCTGGCTTCTAGAGCATACATCTAACATTTAACCCTCTTAGAGTATCCAAAAATAGGTTTCCAGCTATTGAAACTAAAAACTAGCAATCATAGCTATTCTGTACACTTTTGGAACTTCTACAAAACTTGCCATTATAGCCATCAGTTGCAGTCAAGTTGACTCGGATCAAATAGGGGTTGACTTGAGGTGACTTGGAGTTGATTTGAGACAACTTGGGATCGAAGCAAGATTCAGTCTGATAAATATGGCTCTTTATCTTTCCCAATAGAGTCGACCCAACTACTGGAGGTCGACTTAGACTTGGTCAAAGGTCGACTTGAACTTCATGCTGAAAGTTATAACTCTCTATCTTGCCTAAGAGAATCAACTTGTACTTCATTGGTGTCAACTTGTAGACTATGCCACTTGAACTTGCATGCCAGAGTTGATTCTTTGAAGCTTGGAGCTG
Organism: Cocos nucifera; assembly: GCA_006176705.1. Classification (NCBI taxonomy): domain Eukaryota; kingdom Viridiplantae; phylum Streptophyta; class Magnoliopsida; order Arecales; family Arecaceae; genus Cocos; species Cocos nucifera. The sequence goes on along the minus strand of QRFJ01001373.1, from coordinate 79,912 downwards.
GATCTTAACTTTCTCCACTTAGTTTCTCATGATGTAGCTTTCCCAATCCATTTTCTTTGGTTACCTACTTTGGCATTCTCATAAATTTTTCTGAGAGCGGTCTTAGCTTTTTTGTAACATTCTCAATATATACTTCAACAACCCATTAGTACCAATTATGAATACTCAAATTTTTGTATGCATTAAAATCAATTTTTAGGTCAATAATCTCCTTCTTTTTGATGATAACAAAACTTTCAGTATAAATGAATGATGCAAGTAATGTAAGTATATCAAATTGATAGGGCAATAATTTTTATAAATTGATTTTTGATTAGCATTGCTAGCATGCCATGGTAGAACAAGTGTAGGTTTCGAGCTTTTTTAAAAGCCTTAGTGGTAAAAGAGTTCGACAAACATAAGTCAAAGATGGATATTAGATACTGTACTGAGTGGCTTTAGGACAAGTAAGAGTTGTTGAAAAATATATCCCAAAGCCAATCATCAGACTTTTAATAATTATATTATTTTATAAATATAAATAATTTATTAATAAATAAATTATTTATTATGATATTTTTCATCATAAATCTATGTTGCCCAAATGAACAACCCAAGAGGGAGGGGGGTGAATTGAGTTTTTAGAAATTTAAATAGATATGTACGGTGATTAAAGATTAAATCCTAAGTGAATCAGATGTGAGAGCAAATAGAAGATACAAGCTAGAGCACATACACAAGCAAGAGGATTTTATAGTGGTTTGGTACACTTCCAGCACCTACGTCCATTTCCTAAGCAAACTCTTGAAAATTTTACTATAATCCCTCAAGATTATAGTCGGATAGTTTTTTTGGGCTCACTATCCAATAATCTAGTTGATTTTTTTCTAGGTTCACCAACCACCACCCTTCCAAGAATCAGATATATTAATCTAAATAAATAAAAGGGGAGAAAAATCCTAAAACCCAAGTTTCAGCCCCTGCTGAAATCAAATACATGAAAAGGGAAAAGAAAATGTTTCAACTCAAAAGGCCCCTTGGAATAAGCAGAAGAGTTATTCTTGTAGTTCATTGAAAGCCTCTTTGAATCCGTGGAGTTAATGCACTTGAGGATTCTTTAATGCTTTAGAGAATAGATTGATTGAAGATAGGAATTTTTGTTTAAGAATAGAACGTATTTTTCTTTTCTCTCATTTGTCTTAGATTGATCATGAATAAGCCTTCTTCCTTTTATATTTATAGTATTTTCTCTCTTTTAGTGATGATTGCACCTTAGAAAAAGCAAAATTTCAATGTTGGAGAGCAGCAACTAGCCATTGGAGTCGAAAAAATTTGATCTAGAACGTCTCATCAAAAAGTTATCGTTGAGTATCGAGACCTCTCGATTTATCTCGAGACGTCTTGCCAAGTTATGGGGCCTCTCGATTTGAACAAGAGAGCTCTCACCTTCAGTCTCACAATAAAACATCTTTCTAGAAAAAATGGCTTGTCTGAGATTGAGACCTCTTGGTTCTGAATGAGATGTCTCACGAGGATCGTGAGACCTCTTGGAAATCCTGTGAGACCTCTCACTTTCAGGGCATAGAAACTAGATTTCTATTGTCTGAGACTGAGAGCTCTTGAGATTCTTTTGAGACCTCTCAAAACCATGCCAGAATAGCGCTTGGGGCATACCAGTCCACTCGAGAGCTTTCAAAAAAATTTTGAGACATCTTGAAGACCGCTCCAAGATGATTTTGAGAGAATTTTCGCTCCATACAAGGAGATTTGAATATTAATTGATTTTTACTTAATATCTTTCTTATTTTGATTAAAAAGCTCTCTTTCTTCTGATACTAGAATACTTAAAATAAAATATATTAGTAATCATTTGCTTTAATATTTGATTATCATCAAAATCACTTAGGGGGTTCAACAATCTTCTTCTTTTTGATGGTGACAAAATATTAAGCAATCCATAAAATGATTATAAAAAATATGAATGTCATGAACTAATGAATGCAAAGTTCTTATGCTGAAGCTCCCCCTTAATGTATGCTCTCATGAAATGAATAAGATTTGAATAATCATTCTCCCCCTTAATGTATGCTCTTATGAAATGAATAATATGAAATGAATAAGATTTGCATTTGATCAATTCAAATAATTCATTTTCTAAAAAGTCTCCTTTTTTGTATTTTAGTTTGAATTGATTATACATTTGCATATTTTTTCTTAATATTTCTCTTTTTTTTTGTCATCATCAAAATCATAACAATGAAAGGATCATAAAAAGGATAAAGAAGGCAAGAATATAAAAGGGATTGATTTCATTTCAACATTTAATACTATATAGTTAGAGGTGTATGTTGGTTTACAAAAAATGAATCTCATACTAACAAACTAAATCAAAAGTTAAAATAAAAGAGAAACTAGACCTAGTCCTCATCAGAGAGAAACTCAATGATGGGTTCAGATGAAGATTCGGATCTAGTTGAGGACAAGTGAGGAGCAGGTCTAGGAGATGGTAATGGTCTAAAAAAAGATAATGGTCTAGAAGAAGAAGAAGTTTGACTCAAAATCTATCGTAGAGTAAAAATGAGGACTTCAGCTATGGTGCACTGAATAGTGATATTCTCTTCAAGTCTCTATGCAATCCTGATGTTGTTGGATAGGAGTAGTTCAATTTGAGCTAATGTTTTATGCTGCTCCTTCTCCAAAATTTCTAACCTTTGAGATAGTCTACTAATTTATTGACTAAGCATTTCTATTTGATCCTCAGTGGATATCCTTTGCTCTTCAAAGCTTACTAAAAGTTGATGCCTCACGCTAGATAGTATATCCATAAACCTTTCAGATACTTTCTGAACCACTTCTTCTACCATCATTTCAACTAACAGATCTTGATCAAAAGCTAGGGGAGGAGCTAGAGCAGGACAAGGAGGCACCTAAGGAGAGTGTGGAGACCCTGATGTAGTGAAGGAGGGTCCAGTAGATGGTGATGGCGGAGGAGGTGGAGATTTGTGTTCTTTAGGCTTGATTGCAGCATGTTCATCTACCCTCACCCATTTATTATCCTTCTTTATAAATTTCTTCTAGTTCAATATTCCCTCATTGATGTAGTCCGTGTGAGCCAGCTTTCTGAAATATTCACCTTCTAAATTAACTTGAAAGTCCTTGAAGATTAAGGTGAAGATCATTCCATAGGATAAACATGCTTTGCTCTTACTGGTTGTATCCTTTAGTTGTTGTAGCATGAGAGAGAGAAAGCTGATGGGAGTTTCGGTCACCATAAAGAACATGACTCCAAGTTCTCTTTTTTCAATCCAGTCATGTCTTCCAACTTTAGAAAAAATAATATAACTGATAAAGGACAGCAGTAATCTCATTTTGATCGAAAGAAAATATGAAATAAGTTGAAGATTTTCATCAACCTCTTCCCTTTCTAAGACACACTAAGGGCTTCAATTTTATCAAATAAGTTTAGGTTACCGATCCCAGCCCTAGGCACTTCAAGGAGCTGCTCTATTTTTCTCTCATCTAAAGAAATATGCACTCCTTTCATAATAGATTCCACCTTCGACCCATGCTCAAAACTAATGTGGTCAAAAAAAATTTCTTATTAAGTCTGGATAAACGTTTACCTCTAGGGTACAGAGTTTTTCCCAATCATGTTGCTAGATCCAGGATCCAATATGGAAGTACTCCTGATCAAGATAAGCAATGTCCACACAGCGGCCCATTGAAACTATCCTAATAGCAACGAAAAGCCAGGCACGAGATGATGATGCTGATGGAGATGATTAAACCATGTCGCACTATCGTTTAGCCCTAGCTTCAGTCGATGGCATCATGGAGGGTCTTTGAGCGGCGAGTGATCTCTTCTTCAAAGCCATTGGGGGCCAAGGTTTGGAGGGAATGGACAAAAGAGGATGATTTGAAGGATTTTTAAGGAAAGGAGGAGAGTTTTGGAGAGAATAGAGGAGAGGTCTCGGATTAGTGGAATGAAAGAATGGAACAGGAGACCTCTCATAGACCAATTTTAAAAAAGAGGGCCCACAGGAATTGAGAGCTCTTGCGTTTAGCATGAGAGGCTTCGAAATCCAGTCGAGAGGTCTCGTGAAAAACTTGAGACTTCTCGAGCACAGGGAAAAAAGATCAGAATATAGGAGATTTTTCTTGAATTTTTAGATGGAAAAAAAGGGTGTTAGGAATGATGGAAGGATGTCAAAAATGATCCAATAAATTTAAGATTAAGCATTATTAAAGAGGATCACAAATACCAAGTTCATCCTAGATTTTTGAGAATCTATCTTCATTTAGAGGTTTTGTAAGAATATCAGCTAGTTGATTTTCAGTTATGATAAATTCAAGCATAATGTTATTATTTTGTACATGATCTCTAATGAAGTAATGTCTAATTTCAATGTGTTTAGTTATTGAATATTGAATGGGATTTTTTGTCAGGTTTATGGCACTAGTTTTGTCACATCTAATAGAAATTTTATTTTGCTTAATTCCAAAGTCTTCGAGTTGCTGCTTGATCTAAAGTATTTGAGCGCAGCAACTCCCTAAACAACATATTCGATCTCAACCATTGATAAGGCTATAGAGTTTTGCTTTTTGCTATACCAAGAGATCAAGTTCAACCCTAAAAATTGGGAAGTGCCATTGGTACTCTTTCTATCAATTCTACATCCTCCATTGTTTGCATCAGTGTATCAAATCAATTTAATAAAGGATTATTTTGAGTACCAAAGTCTTAAGTTATATGTGTAAATTAAATATCTAAAAATTCTCTTAACAGCTAGTAAGTGTGATTCTTTAGGGTTAGATTAAAATCTTGCACATGTGCATACACTAAATAGTATATTAGGTCTACTTGCAGTTAAATAAAATAGGGATCCTATCATATCTCTATAGAGCTTTTCATTCATATTCTTACTATTCTCATCTTTGTCAAGTTTGCATGAGGGGCTCATGGGAGTGCCAATTTTTTTTTCATTTTTCATGCCAAACTTCTTTAGCATCTCCTTGATGTACTTTATTTAGCTGATGAAGATGCTTTTCTTTGATTGTTTATCTGTAGTCCACGGAAGAAGTTCAGCTTCTCCATCATGTTCATTTTAAATTTGCCCTGCATCAACTTAGCAAATTCTTGATAAAAAATTTCATTAGTAGCTCCGAATATGATGTCATCCACATATATTTGAACCATAAGAAGGTCGTTATTATTATTATTTTTTAAATAGAGTGGTGTCAACACTTCCTCTAATAAAATTATTATGTAGTAAAAATTTGCTCAATCTTTCATACCATGCTCTAGGTGCTTGCTTAAGTCCATAAAGAGCTTTGTTTAATTTATACACATGGTTGGAAAGTGAGTGATTTTCAAAATCAGGAGGTTGTTCTACATAAACTTCTTCAGCAATATAACCATTCAAAAAGATACTTTTTACATCCATTTGAAATAGTTTAAAATTCATATAATAAGAAAAAGCAAGTAACAATCTAATTGCCTCTAATCTTGCTACAAGTGCATATGTTTCATCAAATTCTATTCCTTTTTCTTGATTATATTCCTTAGCAACTAGTCTAGCTTTATTTCTTACAACATTACCATGTTTATCTAATTTAATCCTAAATACCCATTTTGTGTCGATTATTGGATGGTCAATGGGTCTATTTACAAGAGTCCATACATTGTTTCTTTCAAATTAATTTAGTTCATCTTGCATGGCTAGCATCCAATTAGGGTCTTGTTTAGCTTCTTCTATGTTTTTAGGTTCTATTTGAGAAACAAATGCAAGGTAATCAAATGTATACTTAAAAGAGGATCTAGTTCTTATATGTTGTAAAGGATCACCTAATATCAATTCTTTTGGATGATTATGTGCATACCTTCATTCCTTGGGTAGATTCCTATGATCATCGGTTGCTTCATTCTCACCATCATGGCTTTGTTCCAAGATTGTTGTAGATTTGTCTTTGTCTTGAATGTTATTGTCCTTCAAGTTTAGGTTCTTCATTCCATCTTTTAGAATTCCTATATCATCATCAAAAACATCTTCCTTTCTTGAAGATTGGTTGTTAGCTTCATCAAAAATGATATGAATAGATTCTTCAACAACCAAAGAGTGTTTGTTGAAAACTCTATATGCTTTGCTAGATGTAGAATATTTAAGGAATATACCCTCATCTGTCTTAGCATCGAATTTACCTAGATTATCTTTACCATTATTATGAATAAAATATTTGCAACAAAAAGTATGAAAATAATTAATGTTAGGTATTTTTTCTTTCCAAAGCTCATAGGGGGTTTTCTTTAAAATCAGGAGAATAAAAACTCTATTTAGGATATAACATGCTGTGTTAATGGCTTCAGTCCAAAAATATTTGGATAGATTCTCTTCACATAACATGGTACGTGCTATATCAACTAAGGTTCCATTCTTTCTTTCAACAACTCCATTTTGTTGAGGAATTTTAGGTATAGAAAAATTATGTTCAATGCTATGTTCATTGCAAAATTCTTCAAAGTATTTATTTTTAAATTTTGTGCCATGATCACTATGGATACATACCACAGTAGAGTTTTTTTTATTTATATTTTTTTTGTAAAACTTTGAAAATATTAAAAATGCTTCATCTTTATGAGCTAAAAATAAAACTCAAGTGAAATGAGAATAATCATCAATAATTACTAGACCATATTTCTTTCCTCCTAGGCTTGTGCTCCTAGTAGGACCAAACAAGTCCATATGAATTAATTCAAGAGGCCTAGAAGTTGAAATCATATTTTTGGATTTGAAACTTTCCATAGTTTGATTTTCAAATTGGCAAGCATTACAAACATGATCAATTTTGAAATCTAGTTTTGGTAGACCCTTAACTAAGTCCTTATTATGCAATTTATAAAGAGTATGTATGTTAGCATGACCTAACCTATGGTGCCAAAGCCAACTAGTTTTCTTTATATTAGCATTTATTGCAACTAGGTATTGGCCACTCTTCATGGCAATTTCATCAAGGTTTACTATGTAGATGTTGCCATGCCTAAATCCAATAAATTTTAAACTATCATTCAAGGAACTAGATACTTTGTACAAAGAAGATTCGAAAGAAACTTTAAAACCTTTATCATAAAGTTGACTTATACTAAGCAAGTTATGTTTTAAGTTATCAACTAACAATACATTATCTATAAAAATGATAGGAGTAATCTGAATTTTACCATAGCTAATAATTTTGCCTTTGCCATTATCGCCAAAGGTGACTACTCCCCCATCCTTTCTTTCAAGGGTGACGAATTATTGCTTATCACCCAACATATGCCTTAAGCAGTTGCTATCCAGGTACCACTCCCATTTTGATCCTTGGGCTGCAAGGTATTCATGCATAAATAATCAAGTGATGGTTTTAGGTACCCAAGTCTTCTTGGATCCTTAAGGATTAGTAGACATGATTTCTTTTGGAATCCAAATCTTTTTAATAGTTTTTTCATTGAACTTAGAAGTATTACATTCAAATGCTTTGTGTCCTACCTTTTTATATCTAAAGCAGGTGATGTGAGAGGTGCCAATTGAAGTGTGTGTAGTGAAAAAATCTTTAAAAACTTAGTTTTGTCTTTAGGTTTATATCCTAGTCCCGCTTTATCATAGACACTCCTTTGATTATTTAAGATCATTTGTAGTTTTTCTGAACTACAAGTGAATTTATCAACTAAAGATCTTAATTTATCCAATTCATTCTTTAGAATTTTGTTCTCTTCTTTTAATTTGTTGTTGCCACTAACTACCTCTTCATTTTTCTTCAAAAGTGTTTGAGTCATTTTCTTAGGATTTTTATTTTTTATGCTAATCTTTTTGAAATCTTTCATTAAGTTATAAAAAGCATCTTGAAGTTCATCAAAGATAAAATCTGAATCAAGAGTGGAGGATACCTCATCATCTTATGCCATAAAATACAAGTTTGCTTTATTTTGATCTTCTGCCTCCAAGCTTGACTCATCACTGTCACTCCAAGTTACTATTATGACTTTCTTTTTTGTTCTTTTTGGCCCTTTCTTCAACTAAGGACATTCAGCCCTAAAATGTCCTAGCTTTTTGCATTTGTAGCAAATGGGCTGATCCTTCTCTTTTTCTCTTTCTTTCTCCCTATTGGCTTCTCCTCTAATGAAGCTCCTCTTCTTGAATCCTTATCTTTCTCTTTCCATAAATTTCTTAAATTTTTTGATCACCAGGGCCATATCTTCATCATTTTCTTCACTAGTGGATAGATCATCATCTTCTTCAGGAGCCATGAATTCAACGCTATTATTTTCTTCTTCTTATTGTCTTTCTCATTGTGCCGACTTGTGGCTAGCTCATTTATCATCAAGGATCTAATAAGCTCCTCTAAAGATAACGTGTTCAGATTTTTGCCTCCTGGATGGCTGTTACCTTGGCTTCCCATGTTTTAGGCAAAGATCTAAGAATCTTTCTCACCAATTCACTGTTAGTGTGAACTTTACCTAAACTTTTTAAATCATTTATAATATCAGTGAATCTTATGTACATACTAGTGATATATTTAGTGGGGTCTATTTTAAGCAACTCATATTGGTGAACTAGCATGTTAATTTTAGTTTTTTTTACTTGATTTGTCCCTTCATGCATGACCTCAAGCCTATCCCAAATTTTTTTTGCTGAAATATAAGTGAAGATTCGGTTAAACTCGTTAGCATTAAGGGCATAATAGAGTACATTCATTGCCTTGGCATTTAATTGGATAAGTTTCTTGTCCGTTTCATCCCCATCCTTCTCCAGCTTAGGAGTAGATGTGCCATTGACAATGATTATGGGAGTATGTGGACCATTGACAATGACACTCCATATGTCATAGTCAAGGGCTTGAATGAAAATGCGCATGCGAGCTTTCCAATAGGTATAGTTAGACCTATTGAAAAGAGATGGTCTATTTGTGGATTGCCCTTCAACAAGTGAACCTTCTAGTTGGATTGACATGATCTTTATCTCTAATTGATAAAATCAATAATTAGTAGAGAATCAATGCTCTGATACCAATTATTGCCTAGATGAACAACCCAAGAGGAGGGGGGGGGGTGAATTGGATTTTCAAAAATTTAAATAGATATGTGCGGTGATTAAAGATTAAATCATGAGTGAATCAAATATGAGAGCAAATAGAAGACACAAGCTAGAGCACACATACAAACAAGAGAATTTTATAGTGGTTCGGTGCACTCCCAGCACCTACGTCCACTCTCCAAGCAAACTCTTGGAAATCTTACTATAATTTCTTAAGATTATAGTCGGATAGTTTTTTTGAGCTCATTATCTAATAATTCAGTTGGTTTTTTTCTAGGTTCACCAACCATAATTCTTACAAGAATCAGATAAATCAATCTGAATAAACAAAAGGAAAGAAAAATCCAAAAACTTAAGTTTCAGTCCCTGCTGAAATCAAATACATGAAAAGGGGAAAGGAAATGTTTCAACTCAAAAGGCCCCTTTGAATGAGCAAAAGAGTTATCCTTGTAGTTCGTTGAAAGCCTCTTTGAATCCATGGAGTTAATGTACTTAAGGATTCTTCAATGCTTGAGAGAACAGATTGATTGAAGATGGAGATTTTCATTCAAGAATAGAGCATGTTTTTCTTTTCTCTCATTTTTCTTAGATTGATTATGAATAAGCCTTCTTCCTTTTATATCTACAGCATTTTCTCTCTTCTAATGATGATTGAAGCTCAGAAAAAGCAAAATTCAAATGTTGGAGAGCAGCAACTAGCCATTGGAGTCGAAAAAATCTAATTTAAAATGTTCCATCAAAAAGTTATCATCGAGTCTCAAGACCTCTCGGTTTGTCTTGAGATATCTCGCTAAGTTACGGGGCCTCTCGGTTTGAACAAAAAAGCTCTCACCTTCAGTCTCACAAAAAATCATCTTTTTAGAAAAAATGGCTCATCTGAGACTGAGATCTCTCAGTTCTGAACGAGACATCTCGCGGGGACCATGGGATCTCTCGAGAATCCTATGAGACCTCTCACTCTCAGGGCATAAAAATTGAATTTCTATTGTCTGAGATCGAGGACTCTTGAGGTTCTCTCGGGAGCTCTCGAAATCATGCTAGAACAGTGCTTAGAGCATGCCAATCTACTCGAGAGCTCTCAAAAAAATTTTGAAACATCTCGAAGATTGTTTTAAGATGATTTTAAGAGAATTTTTGCTCCATACAAGAAGATTTGAATTTTGATTGATTTCCACTTATTATCTTCTTTGTTTTGGTCAAAAAACTCTCTTTCTTCTGATATTGAAATACTTAAAATAAAATATAATAGTAATCATTTGGTTTAATATTTGATCATCATCAAAATCACTTAGGAGGTTCAACAATCTACATCTTCCAATAAACTCCTATCTCATGATGAAGCCCTCAGGACTACTTAGATTCGATAAAGAGATGATTTATTGATTAGTCCTTAAAACTATTCATGACCAAATGATGCATTGTTAATCAAAACGATAATATTTATTGAGTGTAGGTTATTGTATGCCATATAGATTGGTTGTCCTCCTAAGCAAGAAGTGTGGAGACACTGATATGCCATACACATAAGATATAGGGGTACATCATCACTAAATATAACCAACTCCTAAGTATTCTACTGTTAAGAATTGCTCTGATGGGATATGGGTATAAGTATCCCTTGGACTTGAGATCGCCATGGTGACTTGCAAGCAACTTACTGTACTTTGGTGTTGGACTATTTGAATTTCTAATTCAGTGATAGAAGATTTTTGAATATAGTCAAGTACTTATAAAGTTGGCAAGTGATCAAGATGGGATTGACCACTCTAAAGAGTTTGGAGATAATGCATCGCTATATTTCAATTTAGCAAAATCTTGGTCAGGATAATCTATGAGATGGATTTGGTATTTTAAAATATAGTATGGATGACTTATTTAGAATTAATAGTTAAATCTTGAGTCATCCTATGAGCATTTATGGTTAAGAGGATGAATTATATGAAAATTATATCCACATGGGTTCTAAGAGTGTTGCTTTATACATTCAACCTATTTGGCCATCGGGTATCATTGCTAGATGGTCACTTTGATTGGTATAAAAATTTATTCTTATGCTACTGACTTAGATTCGAATCTATGAGATCACATATATTAGAGATCTTGATCTAATCAAATAGTTGATCAATGATTAAGAATCATTTTAGGATTTAACATTCAATACGATTGATGTTTGACCTAATAAAGTATTGTAGGAGGATCGATTAGCAATCAGATTGCTAGTTGGCTTGATTTAATTAAGCAATTAGTCTAATATCAAGTCTAATTGAAAGTTATTTAATTAGATTTGGTTTGGGCTTGATTGGATCAAGTCCAATTGATTTATTGGATAAGTCAATTATAAGAAAGAATAATTCTCAATTGAACTAAGACTTGAGTATGCCTAATTTTTAATTTGATTAAAAAATTAAATTAGATTTAATCTAATTTAATTAGATTTAATATAATTTAATTAGATTTTTAATTAGGTTAGGAATACCATTAATTAGGTTTCATCAAGATCTATTTTAATTGGGCTAAAGATTTGGTTTGACTAGTCAAAGCAAGAAGTCCTAATTAGACTAGGATTTCTCCCTTGCACCACCTTTCCTTTCTCCATGCCTATCCTTGCCCCCATATCCCTCTTGGATGATTTATGATTTTGGATTTGATCAAAACTAAGAAGTAGTGATGATCTAGCCTCTATGTGATAGAGTTTTAACAAACCTAAAACTCTTATCAAATGGTGCCAATTAATCTGATTTTTTTCTAAAATTTTTGTGGAACAAAGAGGATTTAATTGTGCACAAAATTTCTAAAATTCACACCAAAAGAGTTTGAGGAGGTGCCCCTGGCAAAGAGTTGGGCACCCTAATCTTTGTCCTATTTGGATTCTTTATCTAAGTATTTGACCTAGACAGGGACTCTTCTCTAACTCTCTATTTAAAGAGAGTTAAGGCATAAAATTTTGAGAGATTTTAGATCTGAGAGAGAAGGCTTGGGCATAGAGACCTTGGGTTTATCATGGTTGAGGGTGTGCAATTTTGTAAAAGCATAAATTATTGCACCTAGGTGAGAGGAAAGGGCATAGAGAAGAAGGTCCTTCTTTAGGATTTTTGTTTCAGATTTTCTTCCCCCAATTTTTAAAAGAAGAATGTGGGAAGTAAGCTTCTTGCAGATCTTCCTTCTCCTTCTTTGGTTCTTGAAGAGTTCAAGTCAATTGAAGAAGAATATTCTGCATCAACTGTCGACGAAGGAACAGCGCAGTGTTAGCACACTATGTTGATTTTCAGATTACTGGACTTTAGATCATGATTAGGGCTTCATGTGGACTTCTCATAGAGGCCAGATGTGTATGCAGCTTGAAGCAACAACCTCAACCTCAGATCAGTAAGTTGAGATCCCGACTTGCGATAGGTAAGAGAGATTCAATCTCTTTCTCCCACTTGATCAGATCTAGTTTTTCTATTTGATATTGATACGATCAATATCATGATTTTGTATTTTATTTAATTTTTAGATTTATATGCATGCTTTGATCATATTATTAGATTTTAGATCTAGAGTTTATTTATATATTTTATAGATTAATTAGATTAATCTATAGCTTCTACTGTTTGAATTTTAAAAAAGTTTCAAAATACATGTTAGAAACCATAGGTTTTTCTTTCAATTGGTATCAGAGCCTAGATCTTTTTGATATAATTTTTTATATATTTTAGATCTATTATTTAGATTAGATCTAAATTATGATTTAATATTAAATTTAAAAATAAAAACTTTAGATCGTATTGACTGATCTTATAAGGTTATCCTACTATAAGGTTTATCTCTTATAGTGGAGAGATTATCCTAGTACGTGCTGATCTAAAATTCTAATAATAAAATTTTAGATTAGATCTAAAAAATTTTATAATTTAATTTAAATTATTTTAATCTAATTTTTATAATCATAAATATATTAGATCTAATCTAAAGTGATTTATGATTGTTTAAAATTAAAATTATTTCAAAAAGACGTACGTAATTATAAATATGTTTAGATTAGATCTAAAATAGATTCATGTTTATGTTATTTATTATTTGTATATTGATTATAAATCAAATATACAGCTGATTAGTAGAACCATATTGTAAAAATATTTTATAAATATAAAAAGTATTTTTGAAATACCAAATCCCAACTCTCAGTCCAAAAATTAATTAAGAATTAAGAATTATTTTATTTAGGATCTAGGATCGTGAATTGAAGATCCTAAGATATAAATCATAACATTTGAGTTATTGGGTTAGAGTGAACTAGATCCATTAATTAGGTTAGACCTCAGGTTAGATTAAAGAATAGACTTAATTAAAGAATTTACTAAATCTAATCAATTATTGTCTTAGATTAGGTCAAGGTCTCTTTAGATCAATTACAATAGTTGTAGTTGGTCAAGTTCATATCTTTAACGAGAACTAAAATGGACTTGATTCTTGGCTAAGTGGTCTAGTCTGAAATATTAGGTTGATCTAATCGAAACTAATTAACCAATTAGTGTCTAAGATAATTCTGACAGCTTTGATCGGTGGTCTTTAATTTGAAGCTACTCACATTGATTCGGTCTTTGATGAGTTAATGACATATCCCTCCTACTGATCTTACTTACCTGGCCTTCTCGGTGAATTTATATTTTGATAAGATCACTTGAGAATTTGGGCTGACCCATGTTAGCTAGGTAAATTAGAGTGACTGATTTAGGTGCTCCTAAACTAGCCTATCTAATGGTCTCCCTTAATCTGACTTGGTAAAGTCAGTGAGAAGATCATGATTAGCTAGTTCATTTGACTCATTTTTCTAAAATAAATTAATCAAAATATCTAAAATAATTAGATCCTTAAAAATAAAATAGTTATGGAGATAACTAGATCATAGCCTTCCATTAAGTGAGTTATAATGGGTCTATTAGTTAGATAATCATTGAAGGCCCAAAGGCCTGGTGCTTTTTGACTAATGGAATTATCATTCATCATATTATTTCTTAGCCACGTCTCTCTAAATGGTGATAGGTTGACTAACCAAAGTTGGGCTTAATTATTCATTGGTTAGATGGACCAAGTATGATCGTATTAATGGTTAGACCTAACCATATCTTTTCAGTGGAGGCCAAAGCCTACTGATTAGGGACTGAAACAAAATTAAATTACTAGAAATTATTTAGAAAGATAATTAGTTATGAACCTATCCATAGATGTACATGGGTTGACTGATCAAAGTTTGGCTCGTGTGCAGTCTATATGGATCTAGTACCCAATAAGAAATTAGGATAATTTCTTAAATTAAAGGCAGAGACTATCAATTCAAATAAAATAGTAGAAGAATCTTTTAATTAAATCTCAAATCTTTAGGTTTAATAAATTATTTACTAATTAGGTCTTGATTTTTCTTTATGTAGTTATGGCCACTACCTTGTCACTCTAATTATTATTAGATAATGACATATTGATGGGAATCAACTTTGATAGCTGGTACCGAAAGTTGAAGATTGTCCTTGAGCATGAATGGATCTTATAGTTTCTAATAGATTTGGCACTTGAAATTCTAGCCCAGAATGCATGTGGCACGGTCAGAGATACTTATCAGAAGTGGCTTAATGACCAAACTATGGTGCATTGCATCATGCTAGCAACTATGAGTGATGAGTTCAGTCATAGGTTCAAGTCAGCTCATCCAGAAAACATGCTTCAAGTATTGAACGAGTCTTTTGGCACACCCGATGATGTTGAGAGACACAGGACTAGTTGTGCCATCTTCAATACCAAGATGTGGGATGGAGCTTCAGTCACTGATCATGTATTATATATGATCGAGTTGATTGAGTGTTTAAGCAAACTCAGCTTTTCCTTGCATGAGCTACAAGAAAAAGATGCTATACCGAACTCATTGCCCAAGTCTTACCTTTCCTTTCATACTTATTACAGAATGAAAAAGCCTAAAGTCAATTACCATGGGTTGCTGGAATTGCTTTAGAACTTTGAAAAGGATCACCAGCTCCACAAAGAGTTTATGAATCTCTATTCTTTTGATTCTTGACCCTTTAAGAAAGGGAGGAAGAATAAGAAAAAATGTCTGAGAATGTGCAAGTTCAGGCTGGGATATCTATGCAGGATCAGACCAAGAAGACTAAGCTTGACAAGAGTCAAGTAGAGTGCTTCTTTTATAAAAAGTGGGGGCATTGGAAGAGGAACCATCCTAGTACATTACTTTTCTGGATTTAAATAGGTCGAGAAAGAAGCAAATTATTGCTGGACAAGGGGCTTATATGATAATTCCTTATAATTTTTTTATTTATGAAATATCTGACTAGGTATTGGATACCGAAAGCCCTTACCTTATTTGTAATTCATTACAGGGGTTGTAGGTTGTAAGAGATTCGAGCAAGGTAAAAGATTCCTAAATGTTGGAGATTGAAGATAAGTTCTAGTTCTAGCATTAGGGATCATGAAACTTATATTTGAGTCATTCCATTGTTTATAGTGATTGTCATTTTTATCTTATTTTCTTATTGAATATCATTTTTATAGGCCTTTTGGCCAAAAATAATTATGAAATTTTGATAAAAAAATAATTTTGTGATATCATTTTGAATGATATTATAATATTTTTTGGACATTTGAGCAATAATATCTATAAAATATCACAACCTGTTAATGTAGTCTACTCCACAGGCAAGCACCTTAGATTAAATAATGTGTCTGATATCTACTTATCGCATTGTAGTCTAGGTCACATCAACAAGAATAGGATAAATAGATTGATAGAAGAGAAAATTCTCAAAGTTAGTAATTGTAAATCACTTCCAACCTATGAGTCTTGTCTTCTTAGAAAAATGATCAAATCATCTTTTATTAGAAAAGGTGAAAGAGCAACTGAGCTCTTAGGTCTAGTATATACTGACGTATGTGGATCCATAAGCACAAGTGCTAGAGATGGATATTTCTACTTTATCACTTTCATAAATGACTTATTTAGGTATTGGTATGTCTATCTGATGAAATATAAATCAGATTCATTTGAAATATTCAAATGATTTCGAAGTAAAGTAGAAAAATAAACTGGAAGAGTATTAAAACTCTTTCATCTGATCGTGGAGGTGAATACTTTTTTGGTGAATCTCTCACATATCTAGAAGAGAATGGAATTCTCTCCCAATAGACTTCTCCATGGACACCATAGCATAATGGTGTGTCTGTAGGAGAAATCAAACTCTGTTAGATATGGTCCGATCCCTGATGGATTTTGCCAACTTATCGATATCCTTTTGGAGATATACACTCGAATCAGCTTGCTATCTTCCAAATAGGGTTCCAAGTAAGTTTGTAGATAAAACCCTATATGAGATACGGATAGGGCATAAGCCAATACTCTCATACCTTAGGGTCTGGGGGTGCCCGGCTTATGTCAAATATTTAATGATAGATAAACTTGGACCTAGGTCTAATAAGTGCATATTCATAGAGTATCCAAAAGAAATCAAAGGATATTACTTTTATCATGCTGATAAATAAAAGGCGTTTGTCAATCTAAAGATAATTTCTTTTAGCAAAGATGAACCGTTGCCTCTAAGTTTGAACTTGAGGAAGTTCAATAAGTAGAAAAACTGACATAGTTAGCTGAACTAGAATCAGATTTAATTAGATCAAATTTGGAGCCCAGTGTATCCGCATCGTTAAGACGATCCAGTAGAGTACTGCATCAGCTAGATATATACTATAATTTCTTAGTCTAGGATGGTGATCCCATCAAATTTGATGAGAATAATGAGAATTCGAACATCTACATGGATGCAATATAGTGATCTAATTCCAAAAAATGGCTTGAGGTCATGAAATTCAAGATGGAGTCCATAAAGATCAATGATTTGTAGACATTGATTAACCCACTTGAAGGGATTAAACTCATTAGATATAAGTGGGTTCTCAAAAGAAAAAGGAGCGCAGATGAAAAGATGGAGACCTATAAAGCTTATCGATTGCCAAAGGATATCATCAATGTTATGGTATTGACTATGACAAGATGTTGTCTCCTATAGTAATGCTCAAATTTATTTAGATTGTGCTTACGATAGCTGCCCATCTGAACTATGAGATATGACAGATGGATGTGAAGGTAACTTTTCTAAATGACAAGCTAACCGAAGAGATATATATAATACAACCTGAAGAGTTTACATCCACAGCTGAGTCCAAGGTATGCAAGCTTCAGAGATCCATTTATGGATTGAATCAGGCATCTTAGAGTTGGAATATACATTTTGATAAGATGATCAAAATGTATGGCTTCATTAAGAATGGAGAAGAGCCTTGCTTTTATAAGTGGGCAACTAGTTCGCAGTTATATTTCTTATCTTGTACGTGGATGACATTCTTTTAATTGAAAATGACATTCTCACACTGCAAGAAATAAAGGTATGACTATCATCTCAATTCTTCATAAAGGACTTGGGTGAAGCATCCTACATCCTAGGGATGAAAAATTATAGGGATAGATCTAAGAGGATATTTGTGTTATCCCAGTTCATGTACATAGATATTGTACTGAAGAGGTTTAGCATGGAGAATTCCAAGAAAGACAATCTTTTGATAGGCTATGGAATTGCTCCCTCTATAAAAAATTATCCGATAACTCCTAAAGAGAGAGAGCATATGAGTAGAATTCTGTATGCTTCGATAGTGGGATCTATCATACATGCTATGACATGTACAAGACTAGATGAGGTATATTCACTAAAAATAGTGAGTAGATACCAATCTGATCTATAGAAGAACCACTAGAAGGTGATGAAAACCATCCTTAAGTATTTGAGGAATACTAAGGATCAGTGGCTGATCTATGGTAAGTTAGATTTAAAACTTATGGGATTTATAGACTTCAGCTTTCAATCTAACTATGATGACGGCAATAGCATATTAGGTTATGTCTTTACCCTGAATGGTGGATCCATCTGCTGGAAGAGTTTCAAGTAGCACATTATAGTAGACTCAGTATATGAGGCAGAGTACATTGCAGCATTTAATACTATGAAGGAAGCTATGTGGCTGAGGATGTTCATCACCAAGCTTGGAGTAGCATCCTTCCTAGATGGTCTGGTCTTGCACTACTGTGATAGCACTGGAGCAATTGCTTAGGTGAAGAAATCGAAGGCACACCAGTGGACGAAGCATATACTATACCACTACCATCTAATCTGGGAGATCATGGATTGAGATGATGTCGACCTTCAAAAGATCGACAAAAAGAAGAACCTAGCCAACCTTCTCACTAAAGCCTTATGGTAAAGAAGTTCGACAACCATAAGTCGAAAATAGGTATTAGATACTGTACCAAGTGGCCTTAAGATAAGTGAGAGTTATTACGAAATATGTTCCAAAGCCAATTATCAGTCTATTAATAGTTATGCTATTTTATAAATATAAATAATTTATTAATAAATAAAATATTTATTTTGATATTTTTTATCATAAATTTATATCTTCTAATGAACTCCTATGTTGTGATGAAGTCCTTGGTGAAGGAAAATCAGATTTTTCTACCACAGGATCGATCTGATCAGATCTGTAGTAGAATTATAAATTTTTTTTCTACAAAATCTAATCAAATTTAAGAGTTCTTAGATCTGATCAATATGATCTAATATTAAAAGTAAAAATTAAATTAAAACCATAATAATTTTTGTTACTTGTTTGGGTAAATCTTTTACCATAACGATGATCCAGTTACTCCTGAGTTTCTGGATCTAGATGCATATGTGCCCAACCTCTACCAAAGTCCACTCAAGCTGGTTCTGGATGCCTTCTCCTACTGAATTTGATCTTCAAAGATCAGATCTGGAGTCTTCCTATAGAGCCTTCAAAATAATTTTTAAGGCAGCACCTTCATCTTTTGATTAGTAACTTCCTGACTTGTCTTAGTGCTAGCTGCTCTCAACCTTTGATCGCTGGAATGCCCAACTCCTTGGGCATGAAGAAGAGGGAGAAGATTTGGAAGAGAGGATGTGGAGGTGGAGGGAGAGACAGGGCTTCGTCGTGACTTAATTGCAATACCAAACACCTTTGACAAGAGGTCTACTTATAGCCCTATGTGCAGCCCTGGAGTCCTGGTGCTTTAAGCAACCCTTCTGCTTAAAGTAGAAGGACTCCATGCCATAACCCACGTGCCTTTCAAAACTCCTATGATTTTGTCACACAAAACCAAGAGGAATTTGAGGTAGAAAAGAGGAGATAAAAATAGATTTGGCATAAGTCATTATCTCCCAAGTGTTTTGATTTATTAAAATACCTCCACCCTTATCCACTATGGGTGCATGCCGTAAGGGGGTGTGCGCTCACATTTCTTCACATAAAAAACCACCTAGGGTCATGCACCCCCAGATAAACTCTATGGGGTGCATGCCTCCTATCTTCTTTCTTGCAAAGACTGGGTCAAAGACCCCTTGTCTTAATGCCATCTCATGATTTTAGGACAAGCTTTGGTTTTGTTAGGACAAGCCCTTATCTCATCAAGACAAGGCCTTATCTGACTAGAACAAGCTCTAGCCAGATTAGGACAAACCCATATAGGGCTTTCAGATGAGCCAAATCTAATTTTACTTAGTTGAGATGAACTAGAAAAACTACAGAAAGAGAATATTAGGCTCAATCATGTGCTAGTATGACTTTCTCAAACCTAATTGGATCTAATCCAAATCAATCGAACTAGGTTAATCCAATTGATGACATCTAATCCAAACCTTGATTTGTGTGATCTAGTTAGGTTCAATTCTATATGGTAATGGAACATGTCACGATCTCTATCATCGACATCATCGAAACATCTTTTGATGGACTAGAACTCTTTCGATTCATTCAATTAGAATCGTTGATAATCAAGATAATTCTAATTGATCCCAAAATCTACTAGTGACACCTAGCAGTATATGGTGGCAACCCATTAGAACCAAATATGAACCTCTCGATATAGCTACCTATGTGATTGAATTCTTCTATCATGAGTTCCGACAAGATTAGGGTTAAGGTAAACTCATCAAACCCAACACCCCATCATATGATTGAATCATTCGATTCGAGTCCGATGTGAAATCCTAATAGAAAACTACTTTCTATTATTTCATACTGCCATGGTCATGGGCTTAAGAACTCGATCTCATAATCATCATAGGACTATTGCTCTACCAAGGTTGATAGATCCCATCTTGGTGTGATCTAGTTCCTACAATGAACATGCTATAGCCAACATATACCTTAGAATTTTGAATGGCTAGGAGATCGAGTTATGGTGTAGTCAAACTATAACACACTCAAGATGAACTACCAATATACCTTAGATCAAAGAACCAGTCACATGACTGCGGTATCGAGTTAGTCATTAATGAGAAGGTAGACTTCCTTATGACTGCTCGAGATGGTCATGCTCAGTGCCCTGATTTTCAACAATTATATATACTTTCCCTCTAGTGTCTCCACACTGTAGACTTAAGACTCATCTATTCTAAGAAAATAATTATACATCAACCTTTCGGATCGATCATCATCCTCATGATGATCCTACGGTCGAAAGCAATTCATGAGTTAATTATAATAATTCATGTCTTAAATTTTCAACTCTTGAAAATATACATTATTATTCCCATTAGCTCAAAGGATATATCACAGACACTATACACAATATGATAGAATAAAATAATTTTTTATTAATTTTTAAGTCAAAATCATAAAAATGCTCCTAGAATGTGTATTACAAGTGTCAGCCAATCTGGCTTCTAGGGCACACATCTGATAAACTTCCACTTGACCTAAAGCTAATTGGCTATAAATCTAAGTTTCATCTTCTCAAGATGGGCTTCGATCTTCTGCTAGCTCAATAGTTTTGTCAGTGGATCAGCCGCATTCTCTGCAATGTCGACTCTATTGACCTCGATGTATCCCTTCTCGAGGTAATCACGGATGAGGTGATACTGCCACTCGATGTGCTTAAATTTTTAGTTAGACCTCGACTCCTTAGCTAGGGTTATGGTGTCATTGTTGTCGTAGTATAGAGGGATGGTATCCGATGGCATCACTTCGAGCTTTATGATGAACTTTTTGAACTAGAATGCCTCCTTTGCAACTTCTGATGCAATGTATATTCTACTTTCATGGTGGAATTTGCTATCACAATCTGCTTGAAACTCTTCCAACTCATAACACCACCATTATACATAAATAGACTTTCAGATGTCGACTTTCAATCACCTATGTCAGACATAAATCTAAGTCTATATATCCTTGGACCTGGAGTTCTCCATTACCAAAAACTAGAAATATATCCTTAGTTGTTCTTAGGTACTTAAGGATATACTTTACAGAACTCTAGTACTCTTTACCTAGATTCAACTGGTACCCGCTCGTGACACTCATAGCATATGCGATATTAGGTCGTGTACATAGCATGGCGTACATGAGGCTTCCTATTATCGAAACATAAGGGATCTTACTCATGCCTTCAATCTCCTCAAGTGTGTTGGGATATATCTTCTTGGAGAGATGAATGCCATGTTTGAAGGGCACTAGTTCTTTCTTAGAATTTTTCATGTTGAACCTCTTCAGCACCTTCTCTATGTACATCTTCTGTGATAGACACAGCATCCTATTTAGTCCATCCTTATAGACCTTTTTGAATACAATACAAGAAAGACAACAATACAATACAAGATGTCATCCACATACAAATCATTTCCAATCAAGAGGATGTCATCCACATACAATACAAGAAAGACAATAGTGCTCTCACTGATCTTTTTGAATACACAGGGCTTCTCATCATTTTTGATGAATCCAAATGATTTGATCACATCATTAAAATGAGCATTCCAGCTCTGAGATGCTTGCTTTAGTCCATATATGGATCTTTGCTGCTTGTAGACCTTGTGATCACTATTACCAGATGTTAAATTGAGCAGCTATTCTATATAGATATCTTCCTTAAGATATCCATTTAAGAATATTATTTTCACATCCATCTGCCATATTTCATAATCAAAATAGACTACAACAGCAAGCAGTGTGCGAATGGATTTAAGCATGGCTACTGATGAAAAGATATCCTGATAGTCAATGCCTTCGTACTGACTATATCCTTTCATTACTAGCCTAGCCTTGAATGTCTTTACATTTTCATCTACACCTATCTTTCTCTTGAAGATTCATTTACACTCAATTGGTACTATACCTTCAGGTGGATCTACCAAGGTGCAGATTTGGTTCGAGCATATTGAGTCAATCTCTGACTTCATTATCTCTAGCCATTTCTTAGAGTTGATATCTGATATTATCTCATCATAGATTTTGGGATCATCATCATGAATCCTATTTTTTATGAGGAATATTTTCTTTGCATCCTCTGAAATGGTACCTAAGTACCTCTTAGGAGGATGAGACACCCTAGTTGATTTACGAGGTGGAGGAGGTTGTATTTGGATCAACTCAGACTGATTAGGTTCCTCAGGTTTCTTGGCTCGTTACTCTTTAGAGACTTTTCTTGAGCCTAATTAGTCCTTTGATGCCACGATCTTGAATAAACTATTTTTCAAGAAAAATGATGTGACAACTCACAATCATATTATGGTCTTCTGAAAGATAGAAGTAATATCTTAATGACTCTTTAGGATATCCAACAAACCAAGCTCTAAAGAACCTAGATTGTAATTTATCCACCTACTGTCTCTTGACATGAGTCAGATAATTCTAAATTCTGAGGTGACTCAAACTTGGTTTCTTACCATACCATATCTCATACGGTATGGTAGGAATGATTTTAGATGAAACCCTATTTAGTAGGTAAATTATTGTCATTACGCTATGTCCCCAAAGAAACTCAGAAAGGTCCATGAAGTTCATCATGGATCGGACCATATCTAATAAGATCTGATTTTTCTATTTTAAAACTCTATTAAGTTGAGGCATTCTAGGTAGAGTCCATTGTGAGACTATGCAATTATCCTTGAGATAGTCCAAAAATTCTCGACTAAGATATTCACCTCCTCGATTTGATTGAAGAACCTTAATGGGCTTTCTGGTTTGCTTTTCTACTTCATGTCTGAATTTTTTGAACTTTTTAAAGATTTCAGACTTATGTAGCATCAGGTACACATACTTATATTGAGATAGATCATTGGTAAAGATAATGAAGTAGACATAATTACCTCTAGCCAGCACATCAAATGGGTCGCACACATCCATACATACTGGGGCAAGTAGGTCCGTGGCCATTTCCCCATGTCCTATAAAAGGAAAAATGGTGATTTTGTCTTGAAAGCATGATTTACAAATTGGATATAACTCAGAAGTTAACAAAACCTATTAGTCTGGATTTCTCCAATTTGTTAATCTTGTTTTTCTCTATATGACCTAGCCTAAGGTACCATAGATATCTTTCATTAATACTATCCCTAGATCATTTTGTTCCTATGGCATTCACATTTTGCTCAACATTAAATACAGAAACATCAATATGTAATTCGTAGAGATCGTTAATTAAGAAACTACTTGTAATTTTATTTTTTTTAAAAAGAATAGTACAGTGGTCCTTAAAGAAGCTAATTATATAACCTTCTTATGCTAAACAAGAAATAGAAATCAAATTTCTGCTTGTTGCAGGCATAAAGTAACAATCTCTAAGAACTAAAACTAATCTCGACGGTAATCACAAAGGATAGGTTTTCATAGCCATAGTAGTAGATTTTTCTCTATTTTCGATGCGTAGGATTATCTTACCATCTCTCAGCCTCCTGCTCTCCTCAAGATCCTACATAAAAGTGCATAAGTGAGCACTAGAACCAGAGTCAAGCATCTAACTAGATGTAGAAGAAATTGTAAGGTTAGTTTTAATGATGAGCATACCTCCAAAAGGACCTACCTCCTTGTTCTTCAAGTTAGCCATGTATGAAGGACAGTTTTGCTTCCAATGGCCGTCAGTATTACAATGAAAATATTTTTCTTTATCAATGGCCTTCTTCTTTGGTTCTCCCATCTTCTTCTTTTTATATTCTACTTTCTGCTTTTTCGTAGACTTCTTCTTCTTTCCAATTTTTTTGTTTTGGAGGAAGTCTGCTCCGTACTAAGAACTAAGCCTTTTGAACCTTTTATAGATAGCTCAGCAGTAACCAGTATCTTCATTAATTTAGCCAACGTGCATTGTAGTTTATGCATATAGAAGTTCATGATGAACTGCCCATACGCATCAATCAAGAACTATAGGATCACATCAATTTGTAGGTCCCTATCTAACATGACAATGAGCTTCTTAAGCTCTTGTAGGTCTTTGATCATTGTCAAACAATGATCTTAGATCAACTGCCCATCATGCATTTGTGCCTTAAAAAGTCTCCACGAGACTTGATATCGGGTTGCACGACTCTACTTAACAAACAACTATTGAAGGTGTGCTAATATTTAGAGTGTAGTCCTGATGTCTTCATGTTAGCGCTGCAACTCATCTAACATTGAGCCCAATATGTAGCACTTGACCTTATCATCATCATCTGACCACTTCGTATGAGATACTTTCTGATCAGCAGTCGGATGGGCAGGTAAAGTGGGAGGTTTCTGATCTAATACATAGGTTAGATTTTTTGAATCCAAAATAATTTTGAAGTTTCTTAACTAATCCTTATAATTTAGTTCGATCAATCTATGGGTGTCTAGGATTCAGGCTAGTAGATTTGATGCAGATATTTTTTTGTAGAGTGTCAAAGTTTCTAGTTAAACTTTATAATTAGACTTAATCAATTTATTTAGAAATTTTATTTTTAAATAAATTAGGCTTCCATTATTTTCTTGGATCCTTACACTCTCTTGGTAGAGACACGAAAATCTTCATGATCATAGACTTTTAGTGGATGGTGTGGTCCTACCAACTGGCTCACCACCTTACCTAATAGTTATTGATGATGGATCAATCAATGAGTGGACAACTATTATCCAATATTTTTCTAAACATGGTGCACCCTAATCTGATCTCTAAAGCTCACCATGCCTGGAATATTGCTTCACTCTTTAGTTAAGTCAGACCCATCATTTGCATGAACTGGATTTTTGATTGGATCCATCACTGTATCCTAAATATTGAACCTAACCCATCCTCCAACCCGTAGCATCCAATGCCTAATAGATATAGTTGTATCTTTCTAGTGTAACTGAATCATTATATTCAGTCGAGAACAATCAACCCTGGAAAGAGCTTGCACATCTACAATGGTGGAAGACCTATGACTTAATATTTTTTTAGAAAGATTTAACTTAGATCTCTTAGACATGACTTGACTTAGTCATAACAATTATGGCTAATCTAGTGGCATGAGTTAGCTTGAATTGTTAGCCACCTCAAATCAGAATTGGGTTGATCCAAATGGCCAGGTAAGTGAGATCGATGGAAAGGATATGCCATTAACTCGATGTGAATGCATTGAAGTCGAGTAGCTTCTAATTAAAAATTAGTTGATCGTATCTACCAAACTTATCTTAGACACCAAATTATCAAACCAAAATCGATTGGGTTAGCCTACAATCCAAGCTCGAACCACGAAGCTAAATTAGGTCTTAACTTGATCGACCACATATGTCGGTGAGTCAATCTTGATCTAGATTTAATCTTATTGAACTGGTTAAATATAAGTACTTTTGATCCCACCTAACCAACTCTTGATTCGATTTGATCAACCACTTGACCTAATTAAGCTACCCATATCCGAACCCATATTTTATGAAAATATCTTAAATCTAAAAATTTATAATTTTTAGATCTAATTGATTTTATAAACTTAATTCTTAATTAAGTTCAAGATTCATAAACAAAATATGTATAAAAAATTTAAGTATTTTAGGATCTAGGGTTTTGCAGAAAATTAAATTTTGATTTTTGATTAAGGGTAGATGTGCAGCATCCCTACATGCTATAAGAGCACCCCATCAAATGGAAAGAGAGGGCCTTTAAACATTTTTTACTCTTATGATCGAATGGCTAAGGAGAATGGTTTGGTCAAAAATTTCATTTACACTACCAAAATTGTCAGATCTAAATCATATATCACATATATAATTGAATATCTAAGCGATATATGTTTTGCATACATCTCGTGTATCAAAATTAAAATCATACATGCATGTTTCAGATCTGATTATATTTGATATAACATCTAAAAATAAATTTTTAGTTAATCATATAAAAAAAAATTCTAAACAATCTATTGTATAGAACAATAAAACTAGTTTAAACATGCATGTCATATATCGTATATATTAATTTTTCTAATTAATCTATTGATTTTAGATCTGATTATATCTCATGTAATCTTTAAAATTATGTATATCAGATCATAAATAAATTAAAAATTAGATCAAAATCTGATCTGAAGAACTATAAATTTAGCTCTGATACCATTTGAAGAAAAATCAGATTTTTCTGCTACAGGATCGATTTGATCTGATTAGATCTATAGTAGAATTATAAAAAATTTTCTACAAAATTTGATCAGATATGAGAGTTCTTAGATTTGATCCATATAATCTGATATTAAAAGCAAAAATTAAATTAAAACCATAATAACTTTTGTTACCTGTTTGGGTAAATCTTTTACCCCGATAATGATTCGGCTGCTCCTGAAGTTTTGGATCTAGCCGTGCATGTGCTCGACCTCTACCAAAGTCAACTTGGGCTAGTTCTAGATGCCTTCTCCTACTAGATTTGATCTTCAAAGATTAGATCTGGTGTCTTCCTATAGAGCCTTCAAAATAATTTTTAAGGCAGCACCTTCGTCTCTTGATCAGGAACTTCCTGACTTATCTTTACGCTAGCTGTTCTCAACTTTTGATCATTGGAATGCCCAACTCCTTCGACATGGGGAAGAGGGAGAAGATCTAGAAGAGAGGGCATGGAGGTGGAGGGAGAGATGGGGCTTCGCCATGGTTCAATTGTAATGCCAAACACCTTTGACAAGATGTCTATTTATAGACCTATGCGCAGCTCTAGAGTCCTAGTGCTTTAAGCAACCCTTTTGCTTAAAGCAGAAGGACTCCATGCCATAACCCATGCCCCTTTCAGAATTCCTATGATTTTGTCACACAAAACCAAGAGGAATTTGATGTGGAGAAGAGGGGATAAAAATAGATTTGGCACAAGTCATTATCTCTCAACTGTTTTGATCTATTAAAATACCTCCACCCTTATCCACTATGGGCGCATGCCATAAGGGGGTGTGCACTCACATTTCTTCATGTAAAAAACCACCTAGGGGTGTGCACCCCCAGATAAACTTTAGGGGGCACACGCCTCCTCTCTTTTTTCTTGCAAAGACTAGGTCAAAGACCTCTTATCTTAATGCCATCTCAAGGTTTTAGGACAAGCTTTGATTTTGTCAGGACAAGCCCTCATCTCATCAGGACAAGGTCTTATCTGATTAGGACAAGCTCTAGTTAGATCAGGACAAACTCATATAAGGCTCTCGGATGAGCCAAATCTAATTTGACTCAGTCAAGATGAATCAGAAAGACTATAGAAAGAGAATGTTAGGCTCAATCATGTGCTAGCATAATTTTTTTAAATCTGATTGGATTTATTCCAAATCAATTGAACTGGATTAGCCTAATTGATGACATCCCGATCTAAATTCTTATTTGTGTGACCCAGTTAGGTTCAGTTCTATGTGGTAATAGGACATGTCATAATCTTTATCATTGACATCATTGAAATATCTTTTGATGGATCAGAACTCTTTCGATTCATCCAACTAGAATCATCGATCATCAAGATAATTCTAATTGATCCCAAAATCTACCAATGATACCTATATGGTGGCAATCCATCAAAATTGAATCTAAATCTCTTGATGCAGCTATCTGTGTGATTGGATTCTTCTATAATGAGCCCTGATAGAATTAAGATTAAGGTAAACTTATCAAACCCAACACCCCATCATATGATTGAATTATTCGACTCAAGTCTGATGTGAAATCCTAATAGAAAACTCTTTTCTATTATTTCACACTGCCATGGCCATGGGCTTAAGAACTTGATCTCATGATCATCATAGGACTACTTTATCGAGGTTGATAGATCCCATCTTGGTGCAATCTAGTTCCTACAATGAACATGCTATAGCCAACATACACCTTAGGATTCTGAATGGATAGAAGATCAAGTTATGGTATAGTCAAACTATAACATCTCAAGATATAAAATCTCATTTGAATTCGAATGGCAACCAGATAAAACCTATCCTTTTGGGTGTGAGAAGGGAGGGCGTGTGCCCTCTCTTGCATGAAAAATATTCACCAAAAACATCTTTCTCGTAGAGAAGAGAATAGCACAAATAATAGGGTGATGTGGCGCATGATGACTAATCAAACTAGTCTCAATTTTTCTTATCCAATTGAACCAACCCAATCCAAATTAGTTAGGCCCAATTGGAGTAGATTAAATCCAACTAATTTAGACTTAATTAGACTTAATTAAATTTTAATCAAATCAAAAATTGATTAAGCCCAATCCTTAATCAAATCAGGGATCAAACCTCCTCGATGATTAGGTCATCTCATAACCTAATAAGGTCAAACCCAACTAAATCCAATTTAAATAGACTTGATCCAAAAATAATTATTCGATCAAATTGAGTTAATTAGTATTCAAATTATTAATTAAATCTCTCATGAATATAGAGTCCAAATTCAGTGGGTGTCCGGGCAATAGAGTCCCATCAAAATAAAACTCTTAATCGAAGAGTCCCAAATCAGTGGGACTCTCGATCTCGGTGTCCTAAATAAATAAAACTCATGATTAAAGAGTATCAGACTAGTGAGACTCGAGATCCTAGAGTCTTAGATAAGTAGGACTTAGAGTCCTAGTGTAGTAGGACTCTTGGTTAAAGAGTCCTAGTCTAGTGAGACTCTTGACCATAAAGTCCCAGTCCAATAGGACTCCTGATCATAGAGTCCCAGACAAGCAAGACATAGAGTCTTAGCCTAGTAGGACTCTTGGTCAAAGAGTCCTACATTGGGAATTGTATCCCAAAGTCAATCATCAGTCTGTTGATGGTTGAGATATTGTAATTGATTTATTAGTTAATAAAAATTTTTTGGCATCTTTTTCATCATAAATTTACATCTTTTAATGAACTCCATTATTATGATGAAGTTCTTAGAACTATTTAATTTTGATAAAGAGAGGATTTATCAATTAGTTCTTAAATTTATTCACGGTCAAATGATAGACTGTTAATTAGGATGACAACGTCTATCGAGCATAGGTTGCTATATGCCATATAGATTGGTTATCCTCTCAATCAAGAAGTATGGAGACACTAGTATGGCATACAAATGAGATGTATGGGTACATCATCGCTGAACGTGACCAACTTCAGAGCATTCTACTGTCAAAAATATCTCTGATGGGATATAGGTATAAGTATCCCTTAGATTTGAGATCACCTCAGTGACTTGCAAGCAACTAACTGTACTTTGATATCGGACTAACTAAATTTCTAATTCAGCAATGAAAGGCTTCTAGGCATAGTCAAGTACTTGCAAAGTTGGAGTGTGATCAAGATAGAATTGACCACTCCAAGAGTTAGAGAAGAATGTATCACTGTATTTCAATATAGCAAAACCTTGGCCAGGATAATCCATCAGATAGATTTGATATTTTGAAATATAATATGGACAACCTGATCAGAGTTGATAGTTGAAATCTAAGATGTCCTATGAGCATTATGGTCAAGGGGATGAATTATATAGAAACTATAATCATATGGATTCTAAGGATGGTGTTCTATACCTTTCGACCTATCCGACCGTCAGGTATCATTGCTAGATGGTCACTTTGATTGGTACAAAAATTTATTTTTATACTACTAGCTTAGGTTTAGACCTATGAGGTCACACACATAGAGTTTACATTCCGATCGGATGGTTGATCAGTAATTTAGAATTATTTTAGGGTTAAACGATCAATACGGTTGATGTTTAACCTAGTGCAAGTGTTGTTGGAGGATCGATTAGCAATTCGATTGCTAATTAGCTTAATTTGATTAAGCCAGTAGACTGAGATTATGTTTAATTAAATATAATTTAATTAGATTTGATTTGGACTTGATTGGATCAAGTTCAATTAGCTTATTGGATAAGCCAAGTGCAAGGAAGAACTAGTCCTAGTCTAACTAGGACTCAGATCGACCCAATTTTTTAATTTAATTAAAAAATTAAATTAAAATTAAATTTAATTTAATCTAATTTAATTAAATTCTTAAATAGATTAGGGTCTTATTTTATTAGGTTGGTTTACTCTTATTTTTATTTGGTTAAAAGGTCTTGTTTGACTAGGTCAAAATAGGAGTCCTAGTGTGACTAGGACTCCCTATTCCTTGCGCCACCTAATCCTCATGCTGCACCCCTTTTTCTTTATGTTTTTATGCAAATAATCTCCATGCCCCAAGTAATCTCATGCCTCCCTTCTCTCTTCCTTTTTCTCATATGGAAGTTTGTTGGAAGACCAAGTCAAAAGGGGAACTAGTTTTGCTTAAGGATTCTATGAGATAGAATATTTGTTGACCAAATCTTCTTCCTATTGTGTGCCAACCCATCTTTCTTTATTTCCTTTGATTTCCATGGTAAAAGCGGTATTTTTTATGTGCCCCCTTTGCTGGTCCATGGCAGAAAAAAAGGTGGGGGTGCCCAAGAGTTGGGCGCCCCAACAACTTCCCATATTTGGATATTCCTAGTCTAGGTTTTTGACCAATCTTGGACTCTGCATATCTCCTTATTTAAAAGGAATTTTTAGCTAACATTTTTGTGGATTGTAGATATTTGAGAGATATCTTTAGTATAGAAAAATAGATAAAAATTCATCTGGGTCATGGACATATTAAAAACACAATTTAGGATGTCTAGAAAAAGAACAAAGAAGAAGAAGAGGGTCTTCTTCTAGGGTTTTTGTTCCAGATCTCTTCCTCCCTTTTTGTGAGCTTTTGAGAGGTGTCTCGGCATCACAAATTTTCTTTCTTTTCTTTTGGTATTTTGGAGTAATCAAGTTTTGAAGAAGAAAGCATTGTATCGACCATCGAAGAGAGATCAGCACAGTGCTATAATATTATACTGATTTCCTGCATCAGGATCTTTGATCGTATTCGTGGGCTCGTATGGATGACTCCTAGAGGTCGGATGCATGTATGGTTTGTGACTTCATCCTCAAGCCTGGATCAGTAAGTTAGAACATCTAACTTACTCAGGTAATAGATCCGATCTGTTATTTTATAGCCGCATTAGATGTAATATAGATCTACATTGATATGATCAACCTTTCCTTCTTCTTTATATTTTTAATTTTTGATTTAATATTATACCTTGATCATGTAATAGATCTATGATCTAGGTATTTACATATTTATTTAAATAAATATTTAATTTATTTAAGTTTTTCATTGCCTGACCTTGAAAAAGTTTAAAGATCTATCCGTGAAATCCTAGATCTGGTTCCTTCAATAGGCATCAGAGTCAGGTTCTTATTACATGATTTTTGTGCATATTTAGATTATTTTTTAGATTAGATCTAATTTTTAATCTAATTATTAAATCTAAAATTAAAAAAATTTAGATCTCATGAACTGCCATAAGGTTGTCCTACTGTAAGGTTTACCCCTTAAGTGAAAAGGTTGTCCTAGTTTGTGATGATCCGATACTAATCATAAATTTATTAGATTTAATATAATTTTATATATAATTTAATAGATTTAAAATAATTTTAGTTCTAAAAATAAAATATTTTAGATTACATGGACTGCCATAAGGTTGTTGATAGGAACGCGATGTTGTCGTTAAGACATCGTGTTTATCAGTTTAATCCAACTTCTTAAAATCATTGAAAATGCATAGATAGCAGTGAGTCGGATCGAATCCATAGGGAAGGTAGAATTTTAGATTTGAAATCTTTGATTTTTGAAAAGAAAAAGAAAATGATTTGAGTTTTGGAATCAAAAGTGAAGTCGGAAGATAAAAATTAAAAGATGCAGAAATTTAAACTTGGTACTAAGATCTACTAGTTAGATCTTAGCATCTACTTGCAATAAAATAAAAAGTAATAATTAAAGTATAGAAATTAAATTGTAATAAAAATAAAGAGCAAAAAATTAAAGTACAAAAAATTTTTTTTATTAATTAAAATTTTAGAATTGAAATACATGAAATTTAAAAAGAATAAAATAGCCTGATCTCTGATCTTGGATCGGCATTGGCAAAAAGATGGTGTAGAAGTCCGGCTCTTCTTCTCGGCATCCATTGCTTTGAAGCAGCCTTTATTCCATAGCCTAGCTTCACCCTATACCAAAGCTTCACTTTGATCGAAGATGTTAATTTTTGGAGGCTTGGGATCCTTTTTATAGAGCTAGGAGGGCTGCATATTTTTTTTGAAGGCAATGTGGGACTAATAGCCTTTGTAATCATCAAAATATAAAGAAATATAAATAAAATTTGAATCAAAATAGCTCTGATATGACTTTGGTAAGTCTGGTGAAATCTAGCCATTCAATAGAAATCCAACGATCTAAAAATCATCAAAATCGGATGCATATCAGCCCAGATCAGG
This sequence comes from Cocos nucifera, assembly GCA_006176705.1. Lineage (NCBI taxonomy): Eukaryota > Viridiplantae > Streptophyta > Magnoliopsida > Arecales > Arecaceae > Cocos > Cocos nucifera. The sequence continues at coordinate 47,245 of QRFJ01001373.1, read as the reverse complement.
TCGGATTAAATTCTAACCATCCGATCATGCATTGATGGAGAAAATCTGGCCACAAATCATGCATCGAGAGTCCTGATCATCATTGGGAGTGTTCTAGACCATCGGATCTTCATCACTTGCTTCTTTGGTCGTTGGATCGCATCAGATCGATGATAGAATTTGAATCAAACCCAAAAAACACCATCGCCGTCCGATCTTGACCACAATCAACCATAGTCATCCGATCGCAGAATTACTGTTCCCATGGACCGCATGCACCGGCCGCACTGCACATCACACCCAATCAGTGTCTCTATTGTCGAGTGAAAAGACCAAAATACCTTGTGAGCCACGATAAATTTCTGTAGACCCTTTAAGGGTCTAGGTCTGCCACGTGTCGTGCCTTGATTCATCGGTTGTTGCTGAGCTGGCAGTCTATGTCTAGATCGTGGACCGGCTGATGGCTTCAATAGCTGAGTCAGCTTTGATGGCTTGGCTTGCGGAGCCGACTGAGCCATTTTCTTTTTTTATTTAATTTCTATTTATTTTATTTCTTTAAAAATTCATATCTTTTCTGTTTTAGCTCTGTTTTATTTGAAATTTATTTTGTTATGATAAAAAAAATAAGCTCTTTCCATTGATAATAAAATTTATTTTTTAATTTTTATTATATTTTAATTAATTTTTAAATTAATAAAAATATGAATTTCTCAAAAATTATATATAAATTGATTGATAATTCTTAAAAATTAATATAAATTAATTAATAAATTAATATTTTTATTGATGAATTTATGATGCTTATCACATCCCCCAACTTAAGCTTTGCTCGTCCTCGAGTAAAGAAAGAATTTAGTTTTAAATACCTTTTTAACTTTAGAGTTTCAAATTTTACCTAAGCAGTTTTCAAAATGACCATTGATATTTAGTAGAGCTTAAATGAGACATATCATTGGGGTATTAATACTTATCAATAAAAAAATTAAGTAAAAAATATTAAATTTTTTAGAACTTTTCTAAATTATCCCACCTTGATCTCTGATTTGTCTAAACTTTCATATAGACAAGTGTATTGCTACTTCCATCTTTCATTTGTTAATTTTTTTATTTTTACATTGCTCACTTTTTGATGTGAATATTATTGCTTACTTAGGCAATAGGATTCGGTTACTCGGTGGGAAACCAATGCTTTTTTTTTTTTTTTTTTTTAACGTTGTATCACTATTGAGTGTCTTAACCCCTTAAGCTTTCTATTTGATCCATGTAGCGAGTCTTGGGCCAATAACTTTCAAACCAGTTGGCTTTAGGGCACTAGGTATAGAATATCCCTCGGGCTTACTAGCTCGAATCAAATAGGCTATGAGTTAAGACTAGCTTTACAACGAGCTTCTTTGCCCTTCCCACCTTTTGATGCGAAACTCAATGCTTGCTTAGGCAAAGAGGCCCAATTACTCAATGAGAAGTACTTGAAAACTATTTTATTAAAATAAATTTGTTATATGAAGAAACATATAGTTACCCTATACAAGCCTATAAAAAGTAGACTTTTCTTTGATGTTAGTAGAAATAATTAGAAATGCTCCAAGAAAAAACTTTTTATATTCTAGACTTAACTCTTTATTGAATTTTCTTAATACTTGATTCCTCAATATCTCACAGATTCTCTGATCTAGGCATCAATTTTCTAAAAAAAATGCTTAGTTTAATTCAATTCTTAAGCATAATCAGGTGTCTAAATACTAAATACTAACTTTTTTGAGGACCTAAAATTTTAAAATTTTTATTTTTCTCCCCCCAAACTTAATCGACATTGTCCTCAATGGAGAAGAAAAAAAATAAAATAAAGGATGTAATAAAGAACATGGAAGAATACAGCTAACTCAATATATTTTTGGTCCAGCACATGCTTTTGAAAATTCTAGCTCTCCCTCCAACTTATTCAAATTATCCTAAAAAAAATAAACTAAAAAGATAAATTAGATAAAAACTAAATATTGGGTTGCCTCCCAACAAGCGCTAAGTTTACCGTCTTCAGCCAGACACAATGCAGCTTACTATTCTATGTTGAATATTGGATTGACAAATTTCAATGGTTTTGGATTGCCAATCTCAGAAAGTTGATTTATAATCCCATTATTGATATAATCATTGTTAATTTTAGGGATATAATTTGTAATCCCATTCTCAGACCCATGTTTCTTAAGAATTTCTCCTATTTGTTCTTCTAAAATACTTATGAATGGAGTTTTAGGAGTTAAGTTTGATTCAATAGGTGCTGGAATGGTGACTAAAGGCTATTTTAATTCTGAAGGTAAATTAATATGATCTTGCTTAGATAACTCCATTGATATTTCATTACATGCCTCTTGATTGTTGTAAGAAGAACCGGCTTCTTGGATTAAAGGGAATAGGATATTAGGTTTATAAGTTTTGGGTAAATCATCTATTCTCTGTTTTCTTATTTCTATCTCATTTAAACTGAAACTAGCAGCAATACTAATTTTTGGCTCGGGTTCTTCTATGTGGTTAGTCTCAGTACTAACCAGTTCTTCTAAATTTTCATTTTGGCTAGCATCAGTACTAGCCTCTCTCACCTGATCTTGGTATGGGTCCATAAGAATCCTATAGCTTTTAAGTTTAGGAATTACTTTGACATTCTTTAATTGAGAATTCTTAAGTGAGACATTAAATTGATAACTTGGTCCAGGTGGTTGGTGGACATTAGGTGGGTTGTTTGAAATTGGTAGGTTTGATAGTTGATCTAGTTCTCTCCTCGTGTTAGACTCAACTAATTATTCTATTTGAGCTTCTAGCTTGGCGATAGATTGCTGTTGAGTCAGAATCAATTATTGAAGTTAGTTAAATCTATCATCAGCTAGATTGGTCTGTTGAGGAGGTGGGTATGAGGGCTGATCATGATGTGGTGGCTGGATAAACTGACTAGGCTGACCATTATTGTAGGTATAGTTTTGGTATTGGGGCCTATTTTGGTAGTTTTGGATAGATAAAATTTGGATTTGAGCCTGAATCTATTGGGATGTCCAAGAAAAGTTATGGTGGTTGCTCCAATCTGGATTATATGAATTTAAAAATGGATCATTAATCGGCTTGGAGTAGCCTTTAGCAGTTTGGACTTGTTCTTGGATAAATGATGAAAACTGTGCAGTCATAGGACATTCACTCATATGATGGATTGGGCTAGCACAGATTGAACAAATCTTCTGATAATTAGAAGATGATGTGAATTGTGTAGGAGATTGTTGACCTAGGGTTAGGACTTGATCTAATTTTTGAGCAAGAAAGTTTACTTTATTTATCAAATTTAAATCAGTCTTGTGACTAGATTCTAGATGTTTAAATTCATGGATTCCTGCCCAGGTTTGATGGAAAGACAACGAAGCATGGTTAATTGAGTTTTCACTCAGGATTTCAAATAAGGTATAGGCTTCATCCTCACTCTTGTTCATGAATGCACCTCCACAGGATGCATCTACTATCTGTCTGTATTGATCTCCTAAACCCTCATAGAAAGCTTGAACTATTTGCCACTTAGACAAACCATGATGTGGGCATTTTTTAAGAAGTTTCTTAAGTCTTTTCCATGACTCTTGAATTTGTTCCCCTGGAAGCTGAGCAAATCTAGTGATAGCTCGCCTCATAGTATTGGTTCGGCCTATGAGATAAAATTTTTTAAGAAATTCATTTTGCAAGTCAGCCCAAGTTTTAATTGATCTTCCTATTGTCCCAAGCCAGTACTTGGCTTTGTCTTTTAATGATAAGGAAAATAAAATTAGTCTAAGGGCATTATTAGTTAAATTTTGAATTCTCACCATAGAGCAGATTTCTAAGAATTCATCCAGATATTTATAAGGATCTTCATTGATGTTCCCATAGAAAAATGAAAGCATCTGGATTGTAGTCGGCTTGATCTCATAGTGGGTAGCATGAATTTCAGGCAATTGGATACAAGTCGATGGGTTATAGATGGAAGGAATAAAGTATTCCTTCATCTACTTAGGTGATTTTCTAAAATTTTCAGTCATTTGATTATTGGGTTTAATACAATTCAGCCTTTTAATTTTATGGTTGGATTCAACTTGATCAGGTAAAGCGATTTCCTACTGTGCATGCACTAGTGCAACCCTATCATACTATTAAAAAAAATTTAGAATTTTTTATATATTTTTTTATTTATTAATTTAATTTAATTTAATTATTATTTTTAATATTTTTTTTAATTAGTTAAATTTAATTTTTATTTTATTTTATTTTTATAGGAGAAAGAAGAAGAAAGAAAGAAGAGTTCTAAAGAAGAGGTCCTAAGGAGTCCTAGAACTAAGAAGAAAGAGAAGAATTAGATTTAATTAGATTTAATGTTGGTTAGCAATCAAGTTGGTCAATCAATCCTAACTAAGGATTATCCTAGATCTAGATAGCTCCTAACTGCTAAGGTTACCTTCAAGCCCTCCAAGTGTAGGATTAATCAATCAACTGGCCAGGTAAGTGTAAGGTCAGTGGGAGTCCCCACATTGCTTGCCTTAGACACCAATTATGCTTGGCCAGATAAGCGAACGGAATCAATTAGAAACCACCTTCCTTCGAGCTCAGTCATCCCTAAACCACTTTCCTAGACACCAGTCAAATTGACTTATCCTAACCCGATTCAACTTTTAGGATTCCTTGTCCTATTGAGCTTGAGTTCCTAGGGTTGATGTCTAATTAATTTTAAAATTAAAGGCTTAGGTCAATGCAGGATACTGGTTGGTTGTTTGTGGGCCAAGAAAGGATGATCAAATCTCCATCTTATCTTGTTTAATTGGATTGTGCCCTTAATTTGGTTTAACATGAATATGCACAAAAAATTTTTCAATCAAAGAATTCTATGCAATTTAAACTAGATGTATGCAACTAATTGAATTCTGAAAGGCATACCTTGCCTCTAGCAATCATCAAAAAAAATAAAAATAAAAATAAAAATAAAAATAAAATTAATATGATGTATGCTCTAAATAGTTAGAATTTTTAATCTTATCATGAGGCTTTTAATTAGATTAAATGATATTTTTAAATTAATTAAAAATAAAAAAAATAAATAAAAAAATAAAAAAAAAGAATTAGGATTAGGATTGAGTTCACAAGCAAAATTCTATTCATATTCTATTTTTTTTAATCTTTATTTTTTATTAAAATAATAAATAAAAAAATAGCAAGTAATATTTAATAAAAAATAAAATTATATATAATTATATATATGTTAAAAAAATTAATAATTAAAGAATAAAAAATTTAATATCCATGCTTCCCCAGCAACGATTGCCAAAAACTTAATAGGAACGCGATGTTGTCGTTAAGATACCATGTTTATTAGTTTAACCCGACTTCTTAAAATCATTGAAAATGTGTAGATAGCAGTGAGTCGCGGTCGAATCCATAGGAAGGTAGTATTTTAGATTTGAAATCTTTAATTTTTGAAAAGAAAAAAAAAATGATTTGACTTTTAGAATCAAAAGTGAAGTCGGAAGATAAAAATTAAAAGATGCAGAAATATAAACTTGGTACTAAGATCTACTAGTTAGATCTTAGCATCTACTTGTAATAAAATAAAAAATAATAATTAAAGTATAGAAATTAAATTGCAATAAAAATAAAGAGCAAGAAATTAAAGTGCAAAAAAAAAATTTATTAATTAAAATTTTAGAATTGAAATACATGAAATTTAGAAAGAATAAAATAGCCTAATCTTTGATCTTGGATCGACATTGGCAGAGAGATGGTGTAGAAGCCCGGCTCTTCTTCTCGGCACCCATTGCTTTGAAGCAACCTTTATTCCATAGCCTAGCTTCACCCTATACCAAAGCTTCACTTTGATTGAAGATGTTAATTTCTGGAGGCTTGGGATCCTTTTTATAGAGCTAGGAGGGCTGGATATTTTTTTTGAAGGCAATGTGGGACTAATAGCCTTTGTAATCATCAAAATATAAAGAAATTTGAATAAAATTTGAATTAAAATAGCTCTGATACGACTCTGGTAAGTCTGGTGAAATCTAACCATTCAATAGGAATTCAACGGTCCAAAAATCATTAAAATCGGATGCATATCAGCCCAGATTAGGTCGGATTAAATTTTGACCATCCGATCGTGCGTTGGAGGAAATCTGGCCACAAATCATGCGTCGGAAGTCTTGATCATCGTCAAGAGTGTTCTGGACCGTCGGATCTTCATCACTTGGTTTTTTGGTCATCGGATCGCGTCAGATCGTTGATAGAATTGAATCAAACCCAAAAATCACACGCACGTCCGATCTGACCTAACAATCGCAAACCATCGATCGTGCAATACTATCCATGGACCGCGATCGCCGAATCACCGCACTACACAGCCCAATCACGTCTATGCCTTCTTAGCATCCAATCTTCATCTAATATACCAATCTGATACCCAACTCACCTGCTGCCCACCATATCACTTCTCTGCTCAATTATCTTTCTAATAAGTCTCCACTGAGGTTTCTTTATCTTATTTAGTCTCCACGTTCCGTCCCTCTTGATCGCGGTTGCTGCTTGAGCTGCAGTCTACGTCTGGATCATGGATCGACTGATGGCTTTAATGGCTGAGTCAGCTTTATGGCTTGGCTTGGCTTGCGGAGCCGACTGAGCCATTTTCTTTTTTTTATTTAATTTTTATTTATTTTTATTCTTTAAAAATTTATATCTTTTCCGTTTTAGCTTCATTTTACTTGGAATTTATTTTATTATGATAAAAAAATGAGCTCTTTCCACTGATAACAAAATTTTATTTTTAAATTTTTATTATTTTTTAATTAATTTTTTAATTAATAAAAATATGAATTTCTTAAAAATTATATATAAATTGATTAATAATTTTTAAAAATTAAAATAAATTAATTAATAAATTAATATTTTTATTGATGAATTTATGATGCTTATCAGTTATCCTGCTGTAAGATTTATCCCTTACAGTGGATAGGTTGTCCTAGTACGTGCTAAACTAAAATATTGATCATAAAATTTTAGATTAGATTTAAAAGATTTTATGATCTAATTAAAAATATTTTAATCTAATTTCAATCATCATATATGTGTTAGATTTAATCTAGAAAGATTTATGATTGATTATTATTGAAACTATTTTAATTACATGAACTTGTTTAGATTAGATCTAAAGTAGTTTTATGTTTATTTTATTTGCATATTGATTATGAATTAAATATGCAACTTGGTTGATAGAACCATATTGTAAAAGTATTTTACAAGCATAAAAATTATTTTTGAAAAGCCAAACCCCAACTCTCAGCCCAAAACTTAATTAAGAATTAAGAAGTTGTTTGATTAGGTTCTAGGTTTGTAAATTGAAGATCCTATGACACGAATCATAACACATTGGGTTAATGAGTTAGTGGAGATTAGGTCCATTAATTAGGTTAGATTAAAGAATGGACTTAATTAGAGAATTGACTAAATCTAATCAATTATTGTCTTAGATTAGGCCAAGGATTCTCTAGATCAATTATAGTAGTTGTAGTTGGTCAAGTCCATATTTTTACCAAGAACCAAATGGACTTGATTCTTGGCTAAGAGATCTAGCTCAAACTATTAGCTTGATCTAATCAAGACTAATTAAATCAATTAGTGTGTCTAAGGTAAGTTTGACACATAAGACCGATGGTTTTTAATTGGCAGCCTAGTTATCTAGCCATTTTGATGGTATCTAAGGCAAGCTTTGGCAAGCCATTCCACCAATCTCACTTACCTGGCCTTCATGGTGAGATTGAGTTTTGATCAAATCACTTGATAATTTGAGTTGATCTATGTCAGCTAAGTAAATCAGTGTCACTGATTTAGGTGCTTCTAGACTAGCCTGTTAGTGGTCTTCCTTAAGCTGACTTGGTAAAGCCAGTGGGAGGATCATGACAAGCTGGTTAATCTGACCTACTCACTTCTATAAATAAATCCTCTAAAATTATTAGGTTTCTAAAATAAAATAGTTATATGATAACTGGATCATAGCTTCTCATTAAAGTGGATGATAATGGGTCCATCATTTGGGTAATCATTGGAGTCCCAAAGGCTTGGTGCTTATCGATTGATAGAATTATCATTCATTATATGATCTCTTGGATACATCTTTCTAAATGGTGGTCAAATGGGCCAACCAAAGTTGGGCCTAATTATTCATTAGTTGGATGGGCCAAGTATGGTCATGTTAATGGTTGGACCTAACTGGACCCTTTTTTAAGAAGACCAAAGCCAACTGATCAGGGCCTAGGGCAAAATTTAATTACTAAAAATTATTTGAAGAAATCATTGATTATGAACCTACCCTTAGATCTACATGGGTGGGTCAACCAAAGTTGGACTTGTGTATAGTCTATGTGGATTCTAGCACCCACTAAAGAATTAGGATGATTTCTCGAATTGGAGGTAGAGGCTACCAATTCGAATAAAATAGTGATAGACCCTTTTGATTAAAGTCCAAATCTCTAGGTTTAATAAATCATTTACTAATTAGGTTAAATTTTTTCTTGTATAGATATGGCCACTTTCTTATCGCTTCGATCATTGTTGAATAATAATAAGTTGGTGAGACCCAACTTCGGTAGCTAGTACCAAAAGTTGAAGATTGTCCTGAAGCATGAACGGATCCTATATGTGCTGACGGATCCTGCACCTGAGGAGCCAGCTGCCAATGCATGTGAAACAATCAGAGATACTTATCAAAAGTGGCTCAGTGATCGAACCACGGTGCACTGCATTATGCTGGCTACAATGAATGATGAGTTCAGTCACAGGTTTGAGACAGCTCAACCAAATGAAATGCTCCAACTGTTGGAGGATTCTTTTGGCACACCCGATGACGTTGAGAGGAATAAGACTAGCCGCACCATTTTCAACACCAAAATGCAGGATGGAGCCTCTGTCACTGATCATATACTGTACATGATCGAGCTAATAGAGCGCTTGAACAAGCTTGGCTTTTTCTTGCACAAACAACTTGGGAAAGATGCAATACTAAACTCGCTGCCCAAGTCTTATCTTTCATTCCTTACACATTATAGAATGTCAAAGCCTGAAGTTGACTAGCATGGATTATTGGAGTTACTTCAGAACTTTAAGAAGGATCACCAGCTCCACAAAAAGTCATTGAACTTAGTGAAAGGTTCGTCTTCTCGTTCTCGACACTTTGGAAAAGGGAAGAAGAAAAATTAGAAGAAAGCCAAGAAGGTGCATGTTCAGGCTAGGACATCTATGCAGGCTCAGATCCAAAAAACCAAGCCTAATAAGAGTCAAGCTGAATGCTTCTTCTGTAAGAAGTGGGGGTACTGATAGAGAAACTGTCCTCAGTACATTACCTCCTTAGATCCAAACAGGTAGAGGAAGAAGCAAGCTATTGCTGGGTAAGGTATTTATATGATAACTCCTTGCAATTTCTCTGTGTGATATTACTGACTGGGTATTGGATACCAGAAGCTCTTATCATATTTGCAATTTATTGCAGGGGTTGTAGGTCAGTAGAAGATTCAAGCAAGACAAGAGATTTTTGAACGTTGGAGATGGAAGACCAGTTCTAGTTCTAACTTTAGAAATTTTAAAACTTGTATTTGAATCTCATACCATTGTTCTTAGTGATTATCATTTCTGTCCTAATTTTTTTTAAATATCATTTCTGTAGGCCTTTTGGCCATGAACAATTATGAAATTTTAATAAAGAAATGAGTTTGTAATGTCGTTGTGAATGGTATTACTACTTTCTATGGATAATTGAATAATGGTGTATATATGTTATCATAACCTATTAATGTAGTCTATTCAATTGGCAAATATCCTAGATTAGATAATATGATAGATATCTATTTATGGCACTATAGGCTGGGTTGTATAAATAAGAACTGGATAAGCAGGTTAGCTGAAGAGGGTATCCTCGAACTTAGTGATTGTGAATTGCTTTCAATCCATGAATCCTGTCTTCTTGGTAAAATGACTAAGTTATCTTTTATTGAAAAAGGTGAGAGAGCCACTGAACTCTTAGGACTAGTACATACTGATGTATATGGACCAATGAGTACTAGTGCCAAAGGTGGATATGTCTACTTCATCACTTTCACAGATGATCTATTCCGATTTGGATATGTCTATCTGATGAAACATAAGTCAAATTCATTTGAAATGTTCAAATGATTCCAAAATGAAGTAGAAAAATAAACTAGAAAGAGTGTTAAAACTCTTTGGTCTAACCAAGGAGGGGAATACCTTTCTGATGAGTTTCTCACATATCTAGAAGAGAATGAGATTCTCTTCCAATGGACTCCTCTAGGAACACCATAGCATAATTGTGTATCTAAAAGGAGGAATCAGACTCTATTAGACATGATCCGATCCATGATAGGTTTTGCCAGCTTGCCGATATCCCTCTAGGGATATGCACTCGAATCGACTTGCTATCTTTTAAACAGAGTTTCAAGTAAATTTATGGTTAAAACTCTATATGAGATATGGACAGGACATAAGCCAGCACTTTCACACCTCAGGGTCTGAGGGTGCTCGACTTATGTCAAATGATTAATTACAGATAAACTTGGACCTAGGTCTGACAAGTGCGCATTTATAGGATATCAAAAAGAGATCAAAAGATACTATTTCTACCATACTAATGAATAAAAGATGTTCATCAGCCTTAGGGCAACCTTTTTAGAAAAGGAGTTCCTTAGTGAAGGAGCTGTTGCCTCTAAGGTTAAACTTGATGAAGTTTAATAGGTAGAAAGTTCGACATAGAATATTGAACCTAAGTCAGATTTGATTAGATCAGATCCAAAGCCTAGTGAATTTGCACCATTAAGGCGATCTGGTGGAGTACCGCACCATCCGAACAGATACTATGGCTTCTTGGACTAGGATGGTGATCCCATCAAACTCAATGAGAATGATGAGGACTCGATCACTTATATGGATGCGATGCAGAGACCCAACTCTGAGAAATGGCTAGAAGCCATGAGATCCGAAATGGATTCCATGAAGGTCAATGATATATGGACATTAGTTGACCCACCTGAAGAGGTTAAACCCATTGGGTGTAAATAGATATTCAAAAGAAAAAGAGGCACAGACGAAAAGGTGGAGACTTATAAAGCATATTTGGTTGCTAAGGGATATTATCAACATTATGGTATTGACTATGATGAGACATTCTCCCTAGTGACAATGCTCAAATCCATTCAAATAATGCTTGCAATAGCTGCCCACCTGGACTATAAGATTTGATAGATGGATGTGAAGATGGCTTTCCTAAATGGAGAACTAATCGAAGAGGTGTATATGATACAATCTAAGGGGTTCACATTCATAGATGAGTCCAAGGTGTGCAGGCTTCAGAGATCTATTTATGGATTAAAGCAAGCATCTCGAAGTTGGAACATGCATTTTGATAAAGTGATTAAAATGTATGGCTTCATTAAGAATGGAGAAGAATCCTACATTTACAAATGGGCAAATGATCCAGCAGTTCTCCATGAAGGACTTGGGTGAAGCATATACAGAATGACATCTTCACGCTATAAGGAATAAAATCTGATCCTCATCATAGTTCTCCATGAAGGACTTGGGTGAAGCATCCTACATTCTAGGAATGAAGATCTATAGGGATAGATCTAAAAAGATACTAGGTATATCCCAGTCCACGTATATAGAAACTATGTTGAAGAGGTTTAGCATGGAGAATTTCAAAAAGGGCTATCTTTCGATAGGCCAAAAAATTTTTCTCTCTAAGAAGGATTATCCGACAACTCCTAAAGAAAGAGAGTGTATGAGTAGAATTCCATATGCTTCGACAGTGGGGTCTATTATGTATGTAATGACATGTATGAGACCAGATGTGGCATACTCACAAGGAGTAGTGAGTAGATACCAGTCTGACCTTAGAGAAAATCACTGAAAGGTGGTTAAAATCATCCTTAGGTATTTGAAAAATACTAAGAACCAATGGTTGGTTTATGGTGAGTCAGATCTAAAACTTGTAGAGTTTACGGACTCTAGCTTTCAATCTGACCATGATGACAGTAAAAGTGTGTTGGAATGTATCTTTACTCTAAATGGTGGAGCCATCTATTGAAAAAATTTCAAACAGCATACAGTGGCTGACTCTATTTGTGAAGTAGAGTACATGGCAGCATCAGATGAAGCAAAGAAAGCTATGTGGCTGAGGAAGTTCATCATCGAGCTCGGAGTAGCATCCTCCATTGATGGTTCAGTCTTGCTCTACTACGACAACACTAGCGCCATAGCTCAAGCAAAGAAACTGAAGGCACACTAGCAGACAAAGCACATTCTGTGCCAGTTTCATTTGATCCGTAAGATCATGAATCGTGGTGATGTCAATCTTCAGAAGATCGACGAAAAGGAGAACTTAGCCAACTCCTTCACTAAAGCCCTGGCAATCAAGGAGTTCAACAACCATAAGTCAAAGATGGGTATTAGATACTATGTTGAGTGGCTTTAGGATAAGTGGGAGTTATTGGAAATTATGTCCTAAAGCCAATCATCAACCTGTTGATGGTTGAGATATTATAATTAATTTATTAATTAATAAAAAATTTTTGATATTTTTTTCATCATAAGTTTACATCTTCTAATGAACTCCATTATGGTGATGAAGTTCTTAGGACTATTTAGTTTCAATAAAGAAAGAATTTATCGATTAGTCCTTAAATTTGTTCACGATCAAATGATAGGCTATTAATTAGGAGGACAACGTCTATTGAGCATAGGTCGCTATACTCGATATAGGTTGGTTATCCTCTTAATCAAGGAGTGTGGAGATACTGATATGAAATACAGGTGAGATGTATGGGTACGTCATCATTAAACGTGACCAATTCTAGAGCATTCTACTATTGGGAATGTCTCTAATGAGATATAGGTATAAGTATCCCTTAGATCTGAGATCACCTCAGTGACTTGTAAGCAACTCACTATGATTTGGTATCGAACTAACTAAATTTTTAATTCAGCAATAGAAGGCTTCTGGGCATAGTCAAGTACTTGTGATGTTGGAGTGTGATAAAGATGAAATTAACCACTCCAAGAGTTGGAGAAGAATGTAAAACTGTATTTCAATATAACAAAACCTTGGCCAAGATAATCCATCAGATGAATTTGATATTTTGAAATACAATGTGGATAATCTGATCAAAGTTGACAGTTGAACTCTGAGGTGTTCTACGAGCATTGTGGTCAAGGGGATGAATTATATGGAAACTATATCCGCATGGGTAAGGATGGTGTTCTATAGCTTCGACCTATCTGATCATCGGATATCATTACTAGATGGTCACTTCGATTGGTAACTTAAGTTCGAATCTATGAGGTCACATATATTAGAGCTTACGATCTGATCGGATGGTTGATCAACGATTAAGAATCGTTCTAGGGTTAAACAATCAATACGATTGGTGTTTAACCCAGTGCAAGTATTATAGGAGGATTGATTAGCAAGTAGATTGCTAATTGGCTTAATTTGATTAAGCCAATAGGCTAAGATTAAGTTTAATTAAATATGATGTAATTAGATTTGATTTGGGCTTGATTGGATCAAGTCTAATTGGTTTATTGGATAAGCCAAGTGCAAGGAAGAACTAGTCCTAGTCTAACTAGGATTCAGATTAACCTAATTTTCTAATTCGATCAAAAAATAAATTAAAATTAAATATAATTTAATCTAATTTAATTAAGTTCTTAAATAGGTTAGGGCTTTATTTAATTGGGTTGGTTTAATCTTAATTTTATTTGGTTAAAAGATCTTATTTGACCAAGTCAAAATAGGAGTCCTAGTGTGACTAGGACTTCCTATCACTTGCGCCACTTAATCCTCACACCCCATGCCATTTTTGCTTTATTTCTTATGTAAAATTCTCCACTCTCATGGCTTCTCATGCCCTCTTTCTCTCCTCCTTTTCTCATAAGGCAATTTGTTGGAAGACCAAGTCAAAAGAGGAGTTTGTTTTGCTTAGGATTCTATGAGATAAAATCCTTGTTGACCAAAACACCTTCCCTTGAGTGCCACCTCCTCTTTTAATTAATTCTTCTCTTATTTGATGAAAATAATATTCTTCTTTATGCAACCTCTCTTGCTGGTCCATGCCAATAATTATGGAGGAGGCGCCTAAGAGTTGGGCGCCTAACAACTTCCCATGTTTGGATATTCCTAGTCTAGAATTTTGATCTAACTTGGACTCTTCTTTTTTTCTATTTATTGGATGAATTTTATTCTAATTTTTTTATAAAATATAGAGCCTTGGGAGAGGTTTGGGGTGTGTAAAAATCAGAGGAAGAGGATCCTTGGGCATGGGGGTTCCATAGGCACCAAATTAGGGGTCTAGGTGAGAGAAGAGAGAAGAAGAAGAGGGTCTTCTTCTAGGGCTATTTTATTTTCAATCTCTCCTCTCTTTTTTGAGTTTTTCTGAGAAAGTCTCAGATCAATAAACTCTCATCTTTCTTCTCATATTTTGGAGAGTCTAAATTTTAAAGAAAAAAGCATCGGATCGACCGTCGAAGAAGGATCAGCATAGTACTAGCATGCTATGCTGATTTCTTATATCGGACTTCAGATCAGAGATTGTAGGCTCGTGTGGATGACTCCTAGAGGCCGGACGTATGTGCAGCTCATGACATCATCACCAAGCTTGGATCAGCAAGTTAGAATATCTAACTTGCTCAGGTAATAGATATGATCTATAAACTTCATACCTACATTTGATGTAGTGTAGATCTAGGTTGATTTGATCAACCCTTTATTTTTTTATTTAATTTTAATTTTTAATTTAATATCATATTTTGATCATGTAATAAATTTGAGATCTAGATATTTATATATTTATTTAAATAAATATTTAATTTATTTAAGTCTTTCGCTACATGATTTTTAAAAAGTTTCAAGATCCATCCGTAAAATCCTAGATTTGGTTCCTTCATCTTGCACTATCTACTCTTCTTATCCCATCAACATGCCACTTTCTTCTTGTGTTTTATGTGAAAAAAATAAAGAGAATTTAGATATGGAGCATGGAGATTATTGTAGAGTCCTTATGCATGTCTTTGACCTGATCAAAGTCACATGTGAAGGGACTCTTCCTTTGGTCTATTTAAAGGGCCCTATGCAAGCTGTTGTGCATAGAAGTTCCATACAGTGAAGCTCTGCCATTTTATTCATCTCCATGCCCCCTCATCCTCCTTCTCTCCCTCTTCTCCATGCCCAAGTGGTTGGGCAAGACAACAAGAGGAAGATCCAAGTCCTACAATGCCAAGTCCAGCACGAGACGTCATAGTTCATGAGACAAACGTGCAACTTTCAAAATTTATTTTGAAAGCTCTACAAACTAGATCTAGATCTAATTTTTAAGATTAAATCTAGAAGGAAAAAATTTTTAGATCTGATCTAAGTAGATATCGATAGAGGCTAGGCACGTGCGTGGCTTAATCAGAATCTTGGATCAATCGTCAGATCATCACAATGGATAAACAGTTTATCCGATCAGGTGATAATTATTATCACTATTTTTATTTTTATTTTTACTTTTAATTTTAAAATAATCTAATCAGA
This sequence comes from Cocos nucifera, assembly GCA_006176705.1. Classification (NCBI taxonomy): domain Eukaryota; kingdom Viridiplantae; phylum Streptophyta; class Magnoliopsida; order Arecales; family Arecaceae; genus Cocos; species Cocos nucifera. Next base: position 31,656 of record QRFJ01001373.1, on the reverse strand, counting down.
TCTGAGAACTCTTAGATCTGATTAGATCATGATATTTTTTTAAATTATTTTACTATAAATCTGATCCGATCAGATGCATCCCACAGTAGGAAAACATAGATTTTCCTTCAACTGATATCAGAGCCAGGTTGCTGCTTCTAGATATATCTTTAGATTGATCTAAAATTATTTTTTATAATTTAATTTTTAATTTTTAGATGTTACATGAGATGTAATCATATCTAAAATAAAAAATTGCATGTTTTAAATTTATATATAATTCATATATAAAATGCATGTTATAGTCTAGATCAGTAGTTCTATATCATAATACTTATTCAAATATGTTTTAGATTAGATCTGATTTAATTTTTATGATTTGATCATTTAAGTTTTAGATATTATATTTAATATAATCAGATTTAAAATATAAGATCTAATTTAAAATTTTGATACATGTGATATAGGCAGCACATATCTAGACTAGATTTGTAGTTTCATATCATAGTCTAGATCAAAAATATTTATAAAATATTCATTTAATTTTTTGAATATTATATGAATAGATTAATCAAGTTTTAGATATTATATGTGATATAATTAGATTTGAAAGTGTGAGATGCATTTAAAAATTTCATATGTATGACATATGCAATGCATTTCTTGACTAGTTCTATAGATCTATGCCATGAGTAGTCTAGATTAAAAATTTTTATGATGAGATCATTTAAAATTTTATTTTTAGATATTACATTAGATGTAATCAGATATGAAACATAAATTTAAATATTAATTTTGATACATAAGATGTATGCAAAATATGTATAGATTAGATCTTAAATCATGTAATAGTTATATGCTTTAGATCTAATAGTTTTGTAGCATAGTTCATATTTCTGATTAGATATTCTCCTTGGTCGTTCGGTCATAAGAGTAAGAAGGGTTTAAAGATCCTCTTTTTTCATTTGATGAGGTGCTCTTATGGCATGTAGGAATGCTGTGTGTTTGTCCTTAATCAGAAATCAAAATTTACTTTTTTGCAAAATCCTAGATCTTAAAATCCTAGAATTTTTGATACATGCTTTATTTTTGAATCTTTGGATTAATTAAGAATTAAGCTTATGAAATTAATTAGATCTAAAAATTATGAATTTCTAGATCTAAGACACCTTCATAAATCATGGGTTTGGGTGTGGATAGTTCAATTAGGTCTAGCAGTTGATCAAATTGAATCAAGAGTTGGTTAGGTGGGATCCAGCGTACTTAGATTTGACTAGCCTAATAGAATTAAGTCTGGGTCAAGGTCAACTCACAGTCATATGTGGTCGATCAAGTTAAGACCTAATTTGGCTCCATGATTCGAGTTTGGATTGTAGGCTAACCCAATCAGTTTTGGTTAGATGAATCGATGTCTAAGGTAAGTTTGGTAGATATAATCAGTGATCTTTAATTGAAAGCTACTTGCCTTGAATGCATTCACAGCGAGTTAATGGCTTATTCCTCCCATTGATCTCACTTACCAGTTCGATTGGGTTAACCCAGATCTAATTTAAGGTGGTTAACAATTCGAGCTAATCCATGCCACTAGATTAGTCATAATTTTTATGACTAAGTCAAGTCATGTTTAAGAGACCTAAATCAAATCTTCCTAAGAAAATATTAAGTCACAGATCTTCCACCATTGTAGATGTGCGGGCTCTTTTCGGGGTTGATTATTCTTAGTTGATTATAGTGGTTTGCTGCACCAGAAAGATGCAACCATGTCTATTATACATTGGATGCTATGGGTTTGAGGATGAGTTGGGCTCAATATTTTGAATATGGTGAAGGACTCAATTAGGAATCTAACTTAGGCAAATGGTGGGTCTGACTTAACTAACGAGTGGAGCAATATTCTGGGCATGGTGAGCTTCATGAATTAGAGACAAGGTTTGGGTGCATCATGTTTAGAAAAATATTGAACAAGAGTTGTCCACTCATCAATTGATCCATTATCAATAACTGTTAGGTAAGGTGGTGAGCCAGTCGATGGGATCGCACCACCCACTAAAAATCATTGATCATGAAGATTTTCACATCTCTATCCAGGGTGTGTAGGGATCTGAGAAAATAGTGAAAGCCTAATTTATTTAAAAATAAAACCTCTAAATAAATTGATCGAATTAAATTATAAGTCTAACTAGAAACTTTGATTCTCTATAGAAAAATATCTATGACTAAAACCCAAGCCTAAATCTTAGATACCCACATACTGACGAAAGTAAATTACAAGTATTGGCTAAGTAACTCCAAAATTATTTTGAGTTTGAAAAAGCTGACCTATGTATTGGACCAGGACCAATCCCACTTTACCAGCACATTCGATCATGGATCAGAGAGCGTCTCTTGAAAAGTGGTTAGATGATCATAACAAAGTAAGGTGCTACATGTTGGGCTCAATATCAGATGAGTTGTAGTGCCAACATGAAGACATTAGGATGGCTTACCAAATATTGGTGCACCTGTAAGAGTTGTTCGGTGAATAGAGTCGTACAGTGCGTTATCAAGTTTTGAGGAGATTTTTTAAGGTGCAAATGCATGATGGACGGTCCATCCAAAATTATTACTTGACGATGATCAAGGACTTAGAAGAGCTTGAGAAGCTCGATGCCTTTATAGACAATGATCTGTAGATTGATGTGATCCTGCAATCCCTGAATGATTCGTATGAGCAATTTATCATAAACTTCCATATGAATTAGCTCCAGTGCACCTTGGCTGAGTTAGTGAATATGTTGGTTACTATTGAATAAAATTTAAAGAGTTCAAAGGACTCAGTTCTAGTTGTGGAGTAGACTTGTTTCAAGAGAAAATCTTTTGGAAAGAAGAAGTCTATGAAGAATCAGAAAACATAAGGAGAAAAGAAGGACGAGCCAAAGAAGAAGGCCATGGAGAAGAATAAGTATTTTCACTACAACTTCAATGGTCATTAGAAGTGGAACTCCCTATATACCTGGCCAGCCTGAAGAATAAGCAAGAAGAAGTACCTTTTAAAGGAATGCTCGTTATTGAGCCTATTTATAATGTCGAGCAAAACATGAATGCGATAGGATCAAAATGATCTAGAGATATTATTAACGAAAGGTACTTGTGGCACCTTAGGCTAGGTCATATAGCTGAAGATAGGATTAACAAATTGAAGAAATCTAGACTAATGGGTCCATTGACTTACAAATCATATCCGATTTGTGAGTCATGCCTTCAAGGCAAAATGACCAAATTTTTTTTTGCAGGACACAAGGAAAGGGCCATGGACCTACTTGCCCTAGTACATATAGATGTGTGCAGTCCATTCAATGTGCTGGCCAGAGGCAACTTTGTCTACTTCATTATCTTTATTGATGATCTGTTTCAGTATTGGTATGTGTACTTGATGCGACATAAGTTTAAAACTTTAAAAAATTCAAAAAATTTATACATGAAGTAGAAAAATAAATCAAAAGGCCCATTAAGGTTCTTCGATCAGATCGAGGAGGCAAATACCTTATTTGAGAATTTTTGAAATATCTCTAGGTTAATGGTATAGTCTCATAATGGACTTCGCCTGGAACACCTCAACTTAACGGGATTTTTAGAATGGAGTAACCAAATCCTATTAGATATGGTCCGATCCATGGTGAGCTTCATGGATCTTCTTGAGTTTCTTTAAGGACATTGTTTAATGACAGCATTTATTTACTGAATAGGATTTTATCTAAAACCATTCATGCCACTATATGTGAGATATGATATGGTAAAAAGCCAAGTCTGAGTTATCTCAGAATTGGGATTGTCCAACGGCGGACAAGTTAGAGTTAGGTCCCTTAGAGCTTAGTTTATTGGATATCCTAAAGAATCATTAGGATATTATTCCTATCTTCTAGATGATCACAATGTGATTATGAGTCAACATGCCATTTTTATTAAAAAATAGTTTGTTCAAGATGGTGGCATCGAAAGACAGATTAGGCTCGAGGAGAAAGTATCTGAAGAGCAATGAGCCAAGGAACTTGAGAAACCCAGTCAGTCTAAGCCTACCCTAACATAACCTCCTTCACCTTATAGGTTAAATAGGATTTTTAATCCTCCTAAAGGTACTTAGGTACTATTTTAGATGATGTAGAAAAAATATTCCTCATAAAAAATGGGGTTCATGGTGATGATCCTAGAATCTATGATGAGGCAATATCAGATATCGACTCTTAGAAGTGGTTAGAAGAGATAAAGTCAGAAATTAACTCAATACACTCGAACAAAGTCTGGAGCTTGGAAGATCCGCCTGAAGGTATTGTACCTATTAGGTGTAAATAGATCTTCAAGAGAAAGATAGGTGTTGATGGAAATGTAAAGACATTCAAGGCTAGGCTAGTGGCAAAAGGGTATCAGGATACCTTCTTGCCAGTGGCCATCCATTCGCACATTATTTGCCATTGCAGCATATTTCGATTACGAAATATGGTAGATGGACGTGAAAACGATGTTTATGAATGGATATCTTGTAGAAGATATCTATATAGAACAGCTACTTTGTTTTACATCTGATGATAATGATTATAAGGTCTACAAGCTGCAAAGATCCATCTATAAACTTAAGCAAGAATCTTGGAGTTAGAATGCTCATTTCAATGATGTAATCAAATTATTTGATTTCATCAATAACGAAGAGGAGCTCTATGTGTTCAAATTGATCAGTGAGAGTGCTGTTATCTTCTTTGTACTGTACGTGGATGACATCCTCCTAATCAAGAATAATATTTCCATATTGATCTCGATCAAAGTATGGTAATCTAAGAAGTTCTCTATGAAAGATCTAGAAAAAGCATCCCTCATTTTGAAAATTAAGGTCTATAAGGATGACTGATGAGGATGATCGATGAGGATGCTGGGTCTCTCATAGAATATGGACATAGAGAAGGTGCTGAAGAGGTTCAGGATGGAGAACTTCAGGTCCATGGGTTTACAGACTCAGATTTTATGTTTGACATAGATGATCAAAAGTCGACATCTCGAAGTTTGTTTGTGTGCAATGGTGGTGCTGTAAGCTGAAAGAGTTTCAAGCAGATAGTGATAAAAGTTTCCGCCATATCTACGATTATCTTGAAAAGGATATATAGAGGTTAAAAGAGTCAATACTGTAGATAATGCGGTTGACCTACTGATTAAGTCTTTAGGCCAGTAGAAGATTGAAGCCCATCTTGAGAAGATGGAACTTAGATTTGTAGCTAATTGGTTTTAGGTTAAGTGAGAGTTTGTTAGATGTATATCCTAGAAGCCAAATTAGATGACACTTATAAAATACTTTCTAGAGATATTTTCATAATTTTGATTTAAAATTAATAAATAAATTATTTATTCTATCACATTATGTATTAAAGTTTTTGTGATACATCCATTGAGTTAACGAGCATGATAACACATATCGATAGAGGTCGGGTGCGTGCGCAGCTCAATCAAAACCTTAGATCAATCATTAGATCATCACAATGGATAAACAGTTTATCCGATCAGATGATAATTATTATCACTATTTTTATTTTTATTTTTACTTCTAATTTTAGATTAATCTAATTAGATCTGAAAACTCTCAGATTTGATCTGATCCGATTAGATACATCCTGCAGTAGGAAAATCTAGATTTTTCTTCACGGCCACCTACATGGGCTTCTTGATCTTTGAAACACAATTAGCCTTCATCAAAGGTAGGCAAATTTTTGATAGTTTCTTATGCATCTCCAAGTTGATTGCACACTCCAAACAAACCAAATTCAAAGGTCCTCTTCTCAAAATTGACTTCAAAAAAGCATTTAACAGTGTGAATTGGAGCTAAGAAACAGATGTTTTAGATGAAGATGGTGTTCGTGGATACAATCCATTCTATGTATGTCTAAGTTGGCCATCATTTTTAATGATGAACCAACATAAAAAATTTAGGCTAAGAGAGGTTTGAAGCAAGGATTCCCACTTTCACCCTTTCTGTGATAACCCAGATTTTTTTACCTTTCCTGCACAAATTTCAAACAAAAAGGTGGGGTGGGAAGGGAAGAAACTAAAGAAGAAGAGAGTCCCAATTGGACTCTACTTCTTCCTCCTCTGTGTCCAATGAAGTCAAGGAAAATTGAGTCCTAATTCGAGCCAAATATGGCCAATAATCCCTAGAAATCTTCTCTATAAGAAGCCCTCCACCCTCCATTGAGTTCCACCTTGAATTGCCAGAGAAATCACCCATAATTGTCTAGGATTTCTAGCATTCTACTAGGTGTTGCAATTGGTAAATGATCACTGAAATCTCATCATGATATCTCACTGGAGTCGAGGTAATAATCTTTATCGGTGCAGAATTTGGTTGACGTCGGATCGAGCTAGAGTTGGAGAAGATGAGGTCGTCATCGATTACCATCGAGCTAGAGTTGGAGAAGATGAGGTCGTCATCGATTACCTACAAAATAAAATCCCATCTAGAGTCGGTGGTGGTGGCTCCGGTAGGATCCTCTGATAATCAAGTCAGCTCTTTTGGCCAATAGAAATGGAGTGCTCGGATATGAATTTGGCAAAATTTTGGGGATGAAGAAGAGAGCTTAGAGAAAACATATCTGAAGGGTTCCTTTTTATAGATGAAGCTTGTTGTAACCATCCGATAGTGGGTCACTCTAAGACATGTGAAATTTGTTATGGAGAGTGGTGCCGCTCGTAATAGATTGATAATGATAGTCATAACCATCCAATAGTGGGGTTGCCTGTAGTAGACTGATAAATGACAGTCATAACCGTCCGAAGGAAGTAGGCATTCAGAATCCAACTGAAGGAGAAGTTCGTAAGGAGTTTGGCTCCTAGAGAAATTTGACTGAAGGAAAAGTCCAAAAAAAGTTTGGCTCCTGAAGGAATCCGACTGTTGGAGAAGTTTGAAAGGAGTTCGACTCATGAAGAAATTCGACTGAAGAAGATGTCCAAAAGAAGTTTGGCTCTTGAAGAAATTCGATCGCTAGAGGAGTTTGGATCATGGAGAAATCTGACTGTAGGAGAGTCTGGAAGAAGTCTAGCTCCTGAAGAAATCCGATTGCTGGAGGAGTTCGAAAGAAGTTTAGCTCCTAGAGAAATTTGACTGCTGGAGGAATCTGAAAGGAGTTCAGCTCCTGAAGAAATCAGACTATTGGAGGAATCCGAAAGGAGTTCGACTCCTGAAGAAATTCGACCGCTGGAGGAGTTCGAAAGAAGTTTGGCTTCTGAAGGAATTCGACTGCTGGAGAAATCCGAAAGGAGTTTGGCTCCTAGAGAAATCAGACTGTTGGAGGAATCTAGAAGAAGTTTGGCTCCTGTTGGCATCCGACTGAAGGGGAGATCTAGAAGGATTTTGGCTCATGTAGGAATCTGACTGAAGGAGAGGTTCGAAAGGAGTTTGGCTCCTATAGAAATTCGAATGAAGGAGAGGTTTGGAAGGAGTTCGGTCATTGGAGGGGCCCGACTGATAGAGAAGCCTAGGAGTAGTTTGGTTGAAGTCCGAAAGAAGTTCGACCGTTGGAGGAGTTTGGCTACTAAAAAAGTTTGACCGCTGGAAGGGTTCGATTGGGGTTCGACCGCTGAAGAAAGAATTTTTGATCGAAGCTCTTTCGTGATTACTAGTTGCATTAGGCTAAGCATCAGACTAGACTTCGACGAGAGTGTAGTTTATCTCCAATAATAGTCCCCCCACTCTCGAGTTCAAAATTCAAAGAAATGGAGTATAAAAAAGTTGACTATCGAAGTCCTTTTTCAGGCTCTGCTTCCATTGAGGTTGAAGCTTGTTGGAGATCTTATCGCCTACCGAGATTGAAGGAGATCTCATCTCCTATTGAGGTCGAAGCTCCTGAAAGCTCGGAAGAGATCTTATCTCCGATCGAGGTTAAAGAAGATCTTCTCCTGTTGACATTGAAGCTCGGGAGAGATTTTATCTCCAGTCGAGATTGAAGTTGATGTTTGGGAGAGATCTCATCTCCAACCGAGGTTGAAGGAGATCTTATCTCTCATCGTTGTCGGACATAATGAGGCCGTTGTCGGGACCTCTCCTCTCATCTCATCTAAAATGAATGAGGTCTTCGACTTTGATCACGTTAGGATGAGGTTCTCCTCCTATTCTTAATGGACTGTGGGGACACATAAGGGCTGTTGTCAGGGCTTCTCCCCCCATCTCATCTAAAATGAATGAGGCCTTCGACTTTGCTCACGTTATGATGAGGTTCTCCTCCTATTCCTAATGGGCTGTGGGGACACATAAGGACCGTTGTCAGGGCCTCTTCCCCCATCATGTCTAAAATGAATGAGGCCTTCGACTTTGCTTACGTTAGGACGAGGTTTTCCTCCTGTTCCTAATGGATTATGGGGGCACATAAGGGCCATTGTCAAGGCCTCTTCCTCCATCTCATTTAAAATGAATGAGGCCTTCGACTTTGCTCATGTTAGGATGAGGTTCTCCTCCAGTTCCTAACATGGCCACTTTTGATTGCTTTTTTTCTGTCATCACAAAGTTTTTGCACCAAGAAACAATAATGTTGAAATGAAGGAGTTTTATTATGGAAAAATTATCGATAGTACATCCTCAGATTTTTTGAGTTCCAAGGTCGTGGGATTGTTGTTCCTCCAAGCTCCTTCAGATAATAAGTTTTAGGTCGGACGACCTCCTCCACTTCATATGGGCCTTCCCAATTTGGGGCAAGCTTCCCCTGGTTCTAAGACTGAGAGATGGCGGGTCACTGAAGCACCAAGTTCCCCACTCTGAACATTTTACCTCTAACTTTGGAGTTATAGTATTGGGTCATCCTTCATCTGTAGGCCACCATCCAAACTTAGGTGTCCTCTCTTTTTTCCTCCACTAGGTCGAGCTTGACTCTAAGGTTTTATGAGTTACGTTGCTCATTGAAGGCCACGACCCACGCTGATGGAAGCTTAAGCTCGATTAGGATAACTGCCTCCATTCTGAAAGCCAAGGCGAATGATGTTTCTCCAGTCTATAGCCTTTGAGTAGTTTGGTACACCCAGAGAATGTGGTAGAGTTCGTCCATCCAGACCCTCCTTGCTTTATCGAGCCTTATCTTGATGCTTTGCAGCAGGATCCAGTTAGTCACTTCAGCTTCCCCATTTGCCTGTAGGTGAGCTACCGATGTAAAGTGACGGAAGATGTTTAAATCTTCATAGAACTCGGCGAACCTCGTCCCAACGAACTATCGCCCATTATCTATTATGAGAGTTTGGGGCAAACCAAATCGGTAGACAATTGACTTCCAGATGAAGTCCTGTACCTTGATCTCAGTAATTTTTGCTAGTGATTTGGCTTCGACCCATTTGGTGAAGTAGTCAATCATGACCAGGAGGAACTTTCGTTGCTCGAATGCCATCGAAAAAGGACCAAGTATATCCATTCCCCACCGTGCAAATGGTCAAGGTGCACTTAATGGAGTAAGCTCGAAGGCCGGCTGTCTTTGTAGGTTTGCATTCTTTTGATAGCGATCGCATTTCTTGACATACTCCATAGAATCGTAGTATAAGATCGGCCAATAGTACCCTTATCAAAGTAGTTTTTGTGACAGAGACCTGGCTCCTACATAACTTTTATAAATTCTCTCGTGCACTTTCGATAATGCAAAGTTGGCCTCTGAAGGTTGAAGACATCTCAGCAGCAGTAGTGAATACGACCTCTTATACAACTTGTCCTCATACAAAACATATTGGAAGGATTGATTCCTGAGTTTTCGAGCTTCTTTTGAATCACGAGGAAGAACTCCCTCTTTGAGATAGGCAACTAATGGGTCGATCTAGCTTGGCTCGAACTCCGTCTGCATAATGAACTATGATTCCTCCAAACTTGAATATTTTAGAGTTTTGAAAAATACTTCTTTGGATAGTTCGACTAGGGCTGAAGTGGCCAATTTAGAGAGGAGATCGACTCTTTTATTTTCTGCCCTCAATATCTGTCAAATGCCAAAACTGCCAAAGGTCGGAGTCAAATCCTTTAGTTTCTTAAGATATTTCATCATACTTTCCTCCTGTGCTTCACAGTTGCCACTAACTTGATCAACCACTAATTGAAAATCACTGTAGACATGAAGCTGATCTACTTTTAACTCTCTTGCTATTTTTATCCTGATGATTAGCGCTTCATATTCGGCCCCATTATTTGTTGCAGAAAATTCGAAGCATAGCGCGTACTCGACGATGACTCCTCTAGGGCTAACTAAGACTAATCCTGCATTTGCTCTAGCAAATTTGGATGAACCATCCATATACCGAGCCCAAAAACCATCAGAAAGGTCGACACTCTCTTCGGGAGGGGCTCGATTGCGACAACAGAGCCCCGATCTCATTTTGTTTAAGTTTGGCATCATCTAAAATGGTACATTCTACTACAAAATCTATCAATAATTGGGCTTTGATCGATGGCTTGGGTCGATAATTGATGTCGAACTCCGTAAGCTCAATCATCCATTTTATGATTCTTCTGAAAGCATTCATTTGATGAAGGACTGCTTTTATTGGTTGATCCATGAGGACCGTTATGGTGTGCCCCTAAAAGTAAGGTCGGAGTCTCCTAGCAGCGATTAAAAGAGAGTAGGTCAATTTCTCCAGCTTAGAGTATCTAGTCTCTGCATCCCTCAGGACCTGGCTTATATAGTAGACCGATCGCTGCATCTTCGCTTCTTCCTTGATCAAGACTACTGCCAGGACCACTGAAGAGACTGCTAGGTATAAGAATAATTCTTCTCTAGATTCGGGCTTTGCCAGTAGTGGGGATAAGCCGAGGTAGTTTTTGAGCTCCTCAAACATCCATTGGCACTCCGTCCTCCAGCAGAAGTTCTTTGGTTGCTTGAGAACTTGGAAGAAAGGCATGCATCACTCGATCGATCTCAAGATGAAGCGATTTAGGGATGCCACTTTTTCAGTCAGGTGCTGAACTTCTTTGATTATTCTTGGAGTAGTCATCTTCTGAATAGCTTGAATTTTCTCTGAATTTGCTTCAATCTCGTGTCTTGACACCATAAACCCCAGAAACTTTTCTAAGGTCACATCAAAGGCGCACTTGGTCAGATTCAGCTTCATCTTGTGCTTCTTGAGTGCACTAAAGGTCTCTTTGAGATCAGCGAGGTGGTTTATAGAAGTTAGGCTTTTGATGAGCATGTCATCCTCATACACCTCCATGTTGCGGTCGATCTGCTTCTTGAAGATCTTATTGATCAGGCACTGATACATTGCCCCTGTATTCTTGATTCCAAAGGGCATAACCCTGTAACAATAAAGACCACAGTCAATAACAAAAGTAGTATTTTTCTCATCCTCCGACACCATCCGTATCTAGTTATAATTGGAGAAGGCATCCAATGAAGGTGAGAAGCTCGTGGCCTGAGGTTTCATCTACCAATTGATCAATCCTAGAAAGAGGGTAGCTATCCTTTGGGCAAGCTTTGTTCAACTTTTTGAAGTCTATACACATCCTCCATGTGTTGTTTTTCTTTTTAATGAGGACCACATTCGAGATCCAGATCGGATAGTTAACTTTTCAGATGAATCCAGCTTTGAGGAGCTTGCCTACTCCTTTTGTGATTGCTTTTTGCCTCTTCGGGGCGTGGTTGTACATCTTCTCTTTTACCGATCGATACTTAGGATCAACAGCCAACCGATGTTCCATGACCTCAATGTCAATTCTTGACATATTTGCTGGAGCCCAGACGAAGACATTTGCATTCTTCTTGAGGAAGGTGATGAGTTGCTCCTGAACCTTGTTCCCTAAGTTGGAGCCGATCTGTACAACATGCTTCGCATTTCCATCATTTAAGGACATAGATATGAGGTCCTCCATAGGCTTGCTCCGCTCCTTGATGAGGTGGTCACGGACATCTAGCCTGTCAATAGGATAAGGGTCAGACTATTCTTCCTTTTGCAGGGCAATTAAGTAGCAGTGCCTTGCCAGAACTTGATCTCCCCTGATCTCTCCAATCCCGTGACTTATCGAAAGCTTCATCTTCAAATAATAAGTTGATACCACTGCTTGGAGCCTTTACGACTAAAAAATCGACTAAAAAATCAGGCACTGGTACGTTCAACCCAGGTCGATCGAGAATAGCGTTGTAGACAGATGGAGCCTTTACGACTAAAAAATTGACTTATGTCTTAACTAGCTTCGGGCGTTGCCTTGCAGTCACAGTCAAAGTTATTATGCCCTTAACTGGCACGGCATCATCGGTGAAGCCTACCAATGGAGAGTTCATAGATCCCAAGTGGTTATTGAGTAAGGATATTTTTGAGAAAGCATCATAAAATAATACATTAGTTGAGCTTCCATTATCTACCAAAATGTGGCGTACATCATAGTCGATAATGTTTAAAGAGATTACAACCGCATCATTGTGCGGGAATTGGACTCCTTGAGCATCCTCATCGATGAAAGTGATGGGCTCTTTAGTTCTCCACCTCTTCACTAGTCCCTCAGATCCGTTGGCCTTTTCATGTTGAAGTTCCCTAGAGATAGTATTGATGATATTAAGAGGCAGCCAATCTTCTTGTTGTTCCTCCCTCCTTGGTGGTTCGGACTGTGGTAATGCCCTTAGCTAATCTTCCCACCCTTCAGGCCGATGTCGTAGGAATCAATCGAGTCTACCTCGCCTGATGAGCTCCTCGATCTCATCTTGAAGCTAAATACACTCTTCAATATCATGATCGTGGTCACGATGATAAAGGCAGAACTTGTTAGATTTGCGCCTGTCAGGGTGAGTACGCATCCTTTTCGGTCTCAGCAGTTGCTTCCTGATTTTTCTCAGTACTTAAATTTTTGGAGCATTGAGAGGGGCATAGTTATAAAATCTTTAGAGGGAAGAACTCCACCGCGCTCTTCTTTCGGGGCTTTCCTACTTTCGAGCTCAGGAAGGAGTTCGGGCTTGCTTGCGCTCAGAGAAAGTTTGGGAGCACGGTCGAGCTTCACTTGGCTTTCATTCCTCAGTGGATCCATCTGGCTCATCGATTCATCGCTCTCCAATAGCTTCATTATCCTTGGCTTTGAAGGCCTCTTCATCTCGAGCATAATCTTCAGTCCGAGCTAGCATATCGACAAAATCCCTGGGGTACTTGTTCTCCAGGAAGAATAGTAAATCGTTCATCTGAAGGCCATCCTTGAGTGTGACCATTGCAACAGACTGATCTAGATTTCAGACCACCGATGTAGTAGCATTAAATCAGATGACATAAGCTCGGATGGATTTTTCCTCCTTTTGCTTGATGTTCATTAGGGAATCCGTACCTCGATGGAGACGTCGGCTGCTAATGAAATGAGCTATAAACTGATGGTTTATCTGATCAAAAAAAATGATGGTACCTGACTTAAAAGCTAAGTACCAATTTTTGGCAGCTCTCTTGAGGGTGGATGGAAAAGCTCGGCACAAAATGACATCTGGCATGTCATGGAGCTGCATCATGATCTGAAAGGCCTCCAGATAATCGATCGGATCAGAAGTTCTATCGTAGCTTTCAAGTTGGGGAAGCTTGAAGTTCTGCAGAATGAGCTCTTGCATAATTTGGGAGAGAAAGGGGGATCAGTGCAGACATCATCATTGGGAGCCAGAGCGACGTGGCAGAGTTGTTCAATCCATCGGCTCATTTTCTGGAGTCTTTGATTCAAAAGATCTTCATGATCATTGATCTCTAGAGTTTTTGGATGGGATGGAAGCAAAGCTTTATCTGAGGTTGAATCATGGTCTGAGAAATGGCTCTCCACCCTCTCTTTCCCCTTTTTGGAGGTCACCGATCGGCCAGCCTGAGTCGGCCATCTCCTAACCGAATCATAGAGCTCTGGAAGAGCCTACTCTAGTTGAATTGGTGTCGGAGCCTATCGATGTATGGCCTGAACTACCTCCGTGAGACCACAAACTTGCTGGACTAGTAGGTTAAACTGCTCTACATCCACCATGGCTGCAGGTGGAGCTTGAGTTATCGAAGCTAGAGCGAAAATGGATATATCTGAATGGGATCTGATTGTAGAGGCCATTGATCGCCGGGTCGAAGCTTTCCTAGGAGGCACTTTTTTAAGAAGAACTCTAGAAAGAAGAGAGATTGCTGTTGAGCATTCCTTTAAGATCAAGAAAATCTCATGAATAGAGGATCCTTCCTCTAGCACCAATTTTGTTGGTGCAGAATTTAGTTAATGCCAGATCGAGTTAGAGTTAGAGAAGATGAGGTCACCGTCGATGACCTGCAAAATAAAGTTTCGTCCGGAGTTGGTGGTGGTGGCTCCGGCAAGACCCTTCGACGATCAAGTCAGCTCTTTTGACCAACAGAAATGGAGTGCTCGATTATGAATTCGATAGAGTTTTGGAAAAGAAGAAGAGAGTTTAGAGAAAATATATCTGAAGGATTCCTTTTTATAAATGGAGCTTGTTGTAACCGTCCGATAGTGGGCCGCTCTGGGCCACATGAAATTTATTATGGAGGATGGTGTTGCTCGTAATAAACTGATAATGACAGTCATAACCATCCGGTAGTGGGGTTGCTTGTAGTAGACTGATAAATGACAGTCATAATCGTCCGAAGGAAGCAGGCATTCAAAATCTGACTGAAGGAGAAGTTCGTAAGGAGTTTGGCTTCTGAAGAAATTCGACTGAAGGAGAAGTCCGAAAGAAGTTTGGCTCCTGGAGGAATTCAACTATTGGAGGAGTTCAAAAGGAGTTCATTTTGCTGGAGGAATCCAACTGAAGGAGATATTAGAAAGAAGTTCAACTCCTAAAGAAATCCAACTGCTGGAGGAGTTCGAAAGGAGTTTGGCTCGTGAAGGAATCTAACTGAAAGAGATTTCTGGAAGGAGTTTGACTCCTAAAAAAATTTGATTGCTAGAGGAGTTCGAAAGGAGTTTGGCTCCTAGAGAAATCAGACTGCTGAAGGAATCTAGAAGGAGTTCGGCTCTTAAAGAAATTTGACCACTGGAGGAGTTCGGCTTCTGAAGAAATCCGACCGCTGGAGGAGTTTGGAAGGAGTTCAGCTCCTGGAGGAATCTGACTACTGGAGAAATTCGAAAGAAGTTTGGCTCTTGGAGAAATCAGATTATTGGAGGAATTCGGAAGAAGTTTGGCTCCTGTAGGCATCTGACTGAAGGAGAGATCCGAAAGGAGTTCAGCTTGTGTAGGAATCTGACTGAAGGAGAGATTTGGAAGGAGTTCAGCTCCTATAGAAATCCAAATGAAGGAGAGGTTCGGAAGAAGTTCGGCCGCTGGAGGGTCCCGACTGATGGAGAAGCCTGGGAGTAGTTCGGTTGAAGTTCGAAAGAAGTTCGACCATTGGAGGAGTTCGGCTACTAAAAAAGTTTGGCTGCTGGAGGGATTCAGCTGGGGTTCGACCATTGGAGGAAGAATTTCTGATCGAAGCTCTTCCATGATTACCAGTTGCATTAGACTAAGCATCAGACTAGACTTTGGCGGATGCGGGGTTTATCCCCAACAATCTCCAACCTTTCTTCTCTTAGATTCTCTAGTTCTAAGGTTTGATTTCTAACGGGATTAGCATGGATCATTGCCAGATTTCTTAGGAGACTAAACCTCTCTTATTTTCTTCTAGTTTTCTCCTTTCCTCCACTAAACCAGCTATCGTTTGCTGGATGTGGCCATGCTCAGATTGCTACAAGCTAAAGCCATCATTGCCACTGGTCGTGGTCGCTGCCGTGGGTGTGGCTATCCTTATATTGTTTTTCCTCCCCTGTTTCCATAAAGAAGAAGAAGAAGAAGAAAGAAAATGTGAAAAAGACAAGGAAAAGAAGAAAGAGAAAAAATGGAAAGAAGAAAAGAAAAGAAAAGAAAATCAAAGAAAAGGAAAATAAAAAAAAAAAGAGAGAAAGAGTTTCTCTCTCTTCTCTCTTCCCACTCTCCTCTCTCTATCTTCTCTCTTCACTTGATTTCTTTCTCCACTTTCTCTCTCTAGAAATTTCTTTCTCTATAGAATTTAGTTGAAGGAAAAATCTTGATTTTTTGGATTAGGTTCATTCAGATTTGATCGAATCAAGAAAAATATTTCAAAAAATTTTTTCTCATGTATCTAGATCAGATCTGAGATGTTTCAAATTTGATTTTATTGATCTAATAAATAAAAATAAAAATAAATTTAATTTAATTTAATTTATACCTTGATGTTGTGTAATCTGATTATCCTTTGATGATCCTACTGATTGTCTGAGATTCTGGATCTAGCCACGCAAGTGCCTGGCCTCTATCGATATCCACTTAGGCTAGATCTGGAGATCTTCTCCTTTATCACCTCTCCAAAAATCAGATTTGGATCTGATTTGGAGGATCTTCAAAACTCCTTTTTGAAGATCTGCTGTCGTCTCTGCAGCAGTGCTGCCTTCTTCCTTTCTCGTCAGGTTTTTCTTGCCTGGATCGTACCAAATTGGAGCGTAACTTGGCTTGGGTGTGGAGAGGAGAGAGAGGACCAGAGGATGGTGTAGAGGAGGGAGAGGGGCAGCCTTGGGGCATGGCTAAGAGAGAACTCTATGAAAGTTGGGTGTAGATAGGGTTTATATAGACCCTGCTGCACCATGCGGTGCCACATCATCCTGACCAATCATGTTGCTTCATGCAATCAGATCTAAATTTGATTGATGGGATGACATCACCTGATTAAATCAGATGAGAGTTCCTCTAATTCATCCTTAGATGGTGCCTAAGACTGATCAAAGTCTATATTATGGGCCACTTAAGTAGAAACCAAGAAGCAACCTGAAGTCTCATCCGTGTGGGGCTCCAAGCATCCCTATCCATGGGCGCATGCCTCCCTAGGCATGCGCACCCTTCCTTTTCAAATTCTAGCAAGGGGACAAGCCCCTATCTACTCTTCAATAGGTGTATGACACATGGGCAGATGTCTAAGTATCAAAGATCAATGTTTGACCAAAATTAAAGGACAAGAATTAGCAGGTGATGAAAAATGGCAGGTGTTATCTCAAATTTATCTTATAAATTAAAACAACCCTTTTTTGATCTGGACAAGCTCTAGCCAGACCAAGTAAATGAAGAAAAATCCTGATTTTTCGAATCAGGTTCATTCAGATCTGATCGGATTAAGAGATATATTTCAAAAATTTTTCTCTTTGATCCAAATTAGATCTGAGATGTTTCAGATCTGATTTTTATTATTTTAATAATTAAAATAAAATATAGATAAATTAAATTAGATTTAATTTATCTTGATGTAGGATAATCCTATTACCCATTGATGATCCTGTAAGTAGCGGAAGGTTCTGGATCTAGCCACGCAAGTGCCTGGCCTCTATCAGTATCCACTGGGGCTGGATCTGGAGATCCTCTTCTTTTCTATCATGTCTCCAAAAGTCAGATCTGAATCTGATTTGGAGGATCTTTAAAATACCTTTCGAAGCTCAGCAGTTGTTCTTTGCTGCAGCGCAGCCTTCTAGCTTTCTATCGCCTTTTTCTCGCCTAGATTGCACCAACTAAGATCCCAAACTACTTTGGGCATGGAGAGAAGAGGGAGAAGATGGGCTTGGCATGGAGGAGGGAGGGAGAGATAGCCTTGGGGCATGGAAATTGTATTTTTTTTTACTTTGAGTTGGGCGTAGGGTCTTATTTATAGACTATGCGTGATCCAACTCCTCTTCTTCCCAACCAATCACAATTCTTTATGAAATCAGATCTAAATCTGATTGGTGGGAAAAGAGTCCCCTGGATTCATCCTTAGATGGTGCCTAAGACTAGTCAAACTTGATTCTTAGGAGGAGTCTAATTGAAATCCAAAAAGGAGATGGAGTCCCTATCCGATAGGGACTCCTGGGTGCCTCCAGCTTGGGCATATGCCAAAGGTGGTATGCACCCTCCTACTTGCCAGATTCTGACAGGGGGACAAGCCCCCACCAGCTCTCCAATAGGTGCATGACACATGGACAGAAGTCAAAGTATCAATGGTCAATATTTGACCAATCAAAGGTCAACTTTTGACCAAAGTCAAAGGACGAGAAATGGTAGGTGACCAAAAATGGCAGGTATTGTCTTACAAAATAAGATAACCCTTTTTTGACTTAGACAAGCTCCAGTCAGACCAAGTGAAGGCCTTTGATCGAGCATAAACTCCTTTGGCTCAGTCAGGACAACTATTTATGATAGTAAAAGAAGAACGTTAGGTTCAATCGAGTGCTAGCACGAATTTTCTTGAACCTAATTGAATCTCATTCAGATCAATTGAACTGGATCAATTTAATTGATGATCACTAGATTCAAACCCTTATTTGTGTGATCCAGTTAGGTTCAGTTCTGTATGGTAATGGGATATGTCATGATCTCTATCATCGACATCATCAAAACTCCTTTTGATGGATCAAAACTCTTCTGATTCGAACAGCTAGAATGATCGATCTAAATCATTCTAATTGCTCCCAAAATCCATCAGTGACACCTAGCAGTATATGGTGGCAACCCATCAGAGCTGAATGCGAACCTCTTGGTGCAGCTACCTATGTGATTAAGTTCTTCTATCTTGAGCTCCGATTAGATTAGGGTTAAGGTGAACTCGTCAAACCCTAGTTTCTGTCATATGATGTAATCATTCAATTCAAGTCCGATGTGAAAAGCTAAATAGAAACTCTTTCTATTATTTCACTCTGCCATGGCCATGGGCTTCTGGACTTGATTCTCATGATCATCATAGGGCTGCTCCTTTACCACCGAGGTAGATAGATTCCATCTTGATGCAATCCAGTTCCTATAATGAACATGTTATAGCCAACATACACCTCAGGATTTTGATTGGCTAGGAGACCAAGTAATGGTGTAGTCAAACTATAACACCCTCAAGGTGAATTGTCGATGCACCTCAGGTCAAAGAACCAGACACACCACTATAGCATCGAGTCAGTCATTGATGAGAAGGTAGACTTCCTAATGACTACTCGAGGTGGTCACGCTCAGTGCCCTCATTCTCTAACGAGTACCTGTACTCTCGCTTCGGTGTCTCCACACTGTAGACTCAAGACTCATCTACTAAAGAGAAGTGATTGTACACCAACCTTTCGGATCAATCACCATCCTCATGATGATCCTATGGTCAAGAGCATTTTATGAGTTAATAATGATTATTCAAGTCTTAAATTTTTAGCTCTTAAAAATATGAATTATCATTACCATTAACTCAAAGGATGTATCACAGACACTAAATACACATATGTGATAGAAAATAACCCATTTTATTGATTGTAGTCAAAATTATAATTTTGCCCCTAAAAGTGTATTATAAGTGTCAGCCAATTCTGGCTTCTAGGGTACATATATCTAACAATCTCCCACTTATCCTAAAGCCAATTGGCTATAAGTCTAAGTCTCATTTTCTCAAGGTGGGCTTCAATCTTCTGCTGGCCCAATGGCTTTGTAAGTGGGTCTGCTGCATTGTCTGCAAAGTTGACTCTCTTATCCTCGACATAATCCTTCTTGAGGTAATTGCGGATGAGGTGGTATCACCGCTCAATGTGCTTGGATTTCTGGTGAGACCTCGGCTCCTTAGCAAGGGCTATGGCGCCATTGTTGTCGCAATAAAGAGGAATGGCATCTGATGGCATTACTCCAATTTCTGCAGCAAACTTCTTATACCAGAATGCTTCCTTCGCAGCTTTTGATGCAGCGATATATTTTGCTTCCATGGTAGAATCTGCTATCATGATTTGCTTGGAACTCTTCTAGCTGACGGCACCACCATTGCACACAAACAGACTCCCAGATGTCGACTTTCGATCATCTACATCGGACATGAAATCCAAGTCTGTGTATCCCTAAACTTGGAGTTCTCCATTACCAAAGACCAACATTATATCCTTAGTTCTTCTTAAGTACTTAAGGATACATTTCACGGAAGTCCAGTGTTCTTCACCTGGATTTGACTGATATCTGCTTGTGACACTCATAGCATGGGCTATATCAGGTCGTGTACATAGCATGGCATACATGAGGCTCCCTATTACAGAAGCATAAGGGATCTTGCTCATGCGTTCTATTTCCTCAGGTGTGCTAGGGCATATCTTCTTGGAAAGATGAATACCATATCTGAAGGGTATTAATCTCCTCTTAGAGTTTTTCATACTAAACCTCTTTAGTACTTCCTCTTTGTACATCTTCTGTGAAAGTCCTAGATCCAATTCAGTCTATCCCTATAGACCTTAATTCTAGAATAAAGGATGCTTTACCTAGGTCTTTCATGGAGAATTCCTTGGACAATCATATTTGAACTGTCGTCAACATGGGAGTATCATTCCTAATAAGAAGGATGTCATCCACATATAATATGAGGAAGATAACAATGCTCCCACTGACCTTTTTGAAGACACACGTTCCTCTTCGTTTTTGATGAAATCAAACATTTTGATCACATCATTGAAACGAGTGTTCCAGCTCTGAGATGCTTGCTTAAGTCCATATATGGACCTTTGCATCTTGCAAACCTTATGATCAGTATCACTGGAAGTGAAACCTAGCGGCTATTCCATATAGATATCTTTCTCAAGATATCCATTTAAGAATGCCGTTTTCACGTCCATTTGCCATATTTAATAATCGAAATAGGCTGCAATGGCAAGCAATGTGCAGATGGATTTTAGCATAGCCACTGGAGAAAAGGTATCCTGATAGTCAATACCTTCGCATTGACTATAATCTTTTGCCACTAGTCTAGCCTTGAATGTCTCCACATTTCCATCTGCACCAATCTTTCTCTTGAAGATCCATTTAACCCCAATAGGTACTATACCTTCTAGTGGATCTACCAAGGTCCAGACTTGGTTTGAGTGCATCGAGTCAATTTCTGACTGCATTGCCTCTAGCCATTTCTCAGAGTCGATATCTGATATAGCCTCGTTGTAGGTTTTGGGATCATCACCATGAGCACCATTGCTTACAAGAAACATTTCCTCTACTTTCTCTGAAATAATACCTAAGTATCTTTCAGGGGGACGGAAAACTCTTTTCAATCTACAAGGTGGAGGAGGTCGTGTTCTTATTGCCTCAACCTGATTTGGTTCAAATTGGTCCTTAGCTCGTTGTACTTATGAGACTTTCTCATCAAGCTTAATCTGCTCTCCAATGCCGCTATCTTGAATAAACTATTTTTCAAGAAAGATGGCATGTCGACTCACAATCACATTATGGTCTTCTAGAATGTAGAAATAGTATCCTAATTACTCTTTAGGATATCCTATGAATTGAGCTCTAAAGGACCTAAACTCTAACTTGTCCGCTTGTTGTCTTTTGACATGAGCCAGAAACCCTAAATTCTGAGATCACTTAGACTTAGTTTCTTACCATGCCATATCTCATACGGTGTGGTAGGAACGGTTTTAGAGGGAACCCTATTCAGTAGATAAATTGAAGTTAACAATGAGTGTCCCCAAAGAAAATCAGGGAGGTCTGTGAAGCTCATCATGGATTGGGCCATATCCAATAGAGTCCGATTTCTTCGTTCTGAAATTCCGTTGAGTTTGAGGTATTTTCTGTGGAGTCCATTGAGGACTATGCCATTTTCCTGAGATAGTCTAGGATTCTCGGCTAAGGTATTCACCCCTCGATCTGATCGAAGAACCTTAATGGATTTTTCAGTTTGTTTTTCTACTTCATGTCTGAATTCTTAGAACTTTTCAAAAGCTTCAGACTTGTATCTCATAAGATACACATATCCATACCTAGACAGATCATCGGTAAAGGTAATGAAGTAGACAAAATTGCCTCTAGTCGATACATCAATGGGTCTGCACACATCAGTATGTACTAAGGTAAGAGATCTGTGGCCGTTCCTTCATGTCCTACAAAGGGAGTTTAGTCATTTTGCTTGAAGACAAGATTCATAATTGGATATGATCGGAGGTCAATGGACTCAATAGCGTTTTTTTCTCAATTGTTGATCCTATCTTCTTACTATATGACTAATCTCAGGTGCCATAGATATCTATCATTTGGACTATCCCTAGGTCATTTGGCATTCACATTTTGCTCGATAGTTAGAACAGATACATCAATATGTAGTTGATAAAGATCGTTAATAAGCAAACCATTTGCAATTTTATTTTTTCATAAAGAATGTTTACAATGGTCCTTAAAGAAGGTAATCACATAGCCTTCTAGTACTAAGCATGAAACAAAAATCAAATTCCTGCTAGCTGCAGGCACATAATAACAATCTTTCAAAACTAAGTCTAAACCAGATGGTAATCGAAGAGGGTATGTTCCCACGACCACTATAGCAACTCTTGCTCCATTTTTGATGCGTAGGATTATATCTCCATCCCTCAGCCTCCTGCTATCCTTAAGACCCTACATGGAAGTGCACAGATGAGCACTAGAACCAAAGTCAAGCACCCAACTGGATGTAGAAGAAATCGTAAGGTTAGACTCAATAACAAGCATACCTCCAGAAGGACCTTCTTTCTTGTTCTTCAGGGTGGCTAGGTAAGTAGGGCAGTTTTGCTTCCAATGGCCGTCACTGTTGCAATGAAAATACTTTTCTTTGACAGCGGCCTTCTTCTTCGGCTCTGCTTTCTTCTTCTTTCCTCCTTTCATCTTCTGCTTTTTCGCAGAGTTCTTTTTCTTTCCAGAAGACTTTCTTTTGGAAGAAGTCCATTCCATAGCAAGAACTGAGCCTTTGGAACCTTTTATAGAAAGCTCAATGGTGACCAGCATGTTCAGTAATTCGACCAAGGAATTTTAAAGTTTATACATGTGGTAATTCATGATGAATTGCCCATATGCATCAGTCAAGGATTGCAGAATAACATCGTTCTGTAGATCCAAGTCTAACTTCACATCGAGCTTCTCAAGCTCTTCCAAGTCCTTGATCATCATCAGACAGTGATCTTGGACTGACTACCCATCACGCATCTTAGCCTTAAAAAGTCATTTCATGACTTGATACTTGGCTGCACGACTCTGTTCACCAAACATCTCTTGTAGGTGAGCTAACATTTGGCGAGCAGTCCTGATATCTTCATGTTGGCGTTGGAGCTCATCAGACATCGAGCCCAATATGTAATATCTGGCTTTATTTCTTCGTCTATCCATTTTTTCAGAGACACTCTCTATTCAGTGGATGGACGGGCTGGTAAGGTGGGAGGATCCTGATCCAATACATGGGTTAACTTCTCGAAACCCAAAATGATTTTGTAGTTCTTAAGCCAATTTTTGTAATTGGGTCCGATCAGTCTATGTGTGTCCAGGATACGTGCTAATGGGTTGGACGTAGATATTTTCCTGTAGAGAGTCAAAAATTCTAGTTAGATACTGTAATTATGACTTGACTAATTTATTTAGAGATTTTATTTTTAAAACAAATGTAGCCTCTCACTATTTTTCCTCGGATCCCTTACACATCCTCATATAGAGAGCTAGAAAATCTCCGAGGTGATTAATGATTTCTTAGTGGGTGGTGCGGTGCTCACCAACGACTCAATCATTCAACCTAACAGTTATTGGTATGGGCTTGCCAATGAGTAACAACTCTTGTTAATGATTCTCTAGATCATGGTGCACCCTAACTTGATCTCTAATTCATGGAATCTGCACCCGATCCAAAATATTGATCCACCCGTTAGGTTAAGTCAGACCAATCATTTGCAGTAGATGGATTCCTAATCTAAGTCTCTCACCGTATACCAAATTATTGAGCCCAACTCATCCTCCAAACATTAGCATCCAATGCCTAAATAGACATGGTTGTTCTTTTCGGCTGCAACTGAGCCATGATCAGTCCGAGAACAATCAACCCGAGAAGGTCCGCACATCTACAATGGTGGAAGACCTCGGATAATTCTTTTCTTAGGGAGAATTGATTCAGTTGTCTTATTAAACCTAGACTTAATATAGTTCATAACAATTATGACTATCCTAGTGGCATGGGTTAGCTTGGATTATGACCACACCTCATATAGAACTGGTGTCAAGATATGCGCAGGTAAAGTGAGATCGATGGAAGGCATTGCCATTAACTCATATCAAGAATGCATTCAGGTCGAGTTGCTCCCAATTAAAAAACTAGTCAGTCGTATGTGCCAAACTTACCTTAGACACAAAAATTGTTAAGCGAGAACCGAATTGGGTTAGTCTACATCCAGGACTCTAATCTTTTGAGCCTAAATTATGGTCTTGCTTGATCGTGACTCGATCTTGACCAGATTAATCCATTAAGGGACTGGTCATTTAAGCATTGTTGATCCCCTGATAACTAGACCAAATCTTGAATTCAGTTGATCAAACCGCTTAGACCTAATTGAAGCTACCCAACCCGAACCCAATATTATGAATATGTCTTAAGATCTAAATTCCTAACAATTTAAGATCTAATTAATATTTCATAAATCTTAATTTTTAATCTCAAAGTAGGGTTCATAAATAAAAATATGCACAATAAATCTTAGGGTTTTAGGATCTAGGGTTTTGCAGAAAGTAAGTTTGCGGTTTCTGATTAAGAACGAACGCGCAGCAACCCCTACACGTATAAAGAACACCCAGTCAGGGATGGGAGGAGGGGCTTTAAACACCCTTCTTCGTTCTTATGCTGGGACGAGTAAAGAATGCCTATCAGGAACATGTATACTACAAAATAGTTTTAAGATCATATATCATATATACTCATTATACAATTAAGATCTAATCATAGCATTATTTTGCATACATCTCAGATGTATTGAATTATGCATATTTTCGAGATCTAAATTACTCATAATATATCTAAAAAATGATTTAAATTGATCTTATCAAAATAACTCTAATCTAGATGACTATGTAACTATTCTCAACTGTCTAGACATGCATAAATCCATATTCTCATATGATTGTTTAAATAATAATTTTTTTCTATTTTTTAGATATTATTATGAAATAATTATAATATTAAAAAAATTACATAAATAGATCTAAAATATGATTTAATAAAATTAATATTAAAAATATGCAAGACTATTCGTATAGAATTTCTATTTTAGAATAGTCCATGCATATTTTCTAATCTTAGATCCGATTATTTAAGTTTTAATTTTCAATTTTAGATCTAATTCACATCTCAATGTGCATATCTAAAATTACTTTTTTTGATTAAAATATAATTTAAAATTGATCTTAAATACTTATAGAAACCTTGGCTCTGATACCAGTTTGAAGCAAAAATCCTGATTTCTCGGACAGGTTCGTTCAGGATCTGATCGGATTCAAAGAGATATATTTCAAATTTTTTTTTTTCTGATCCAAATTAGATCTGAGATGTTTTAAATCTAATTCTTATTATTTTAATAATTAAAATAAAATATAGATAAATTAAATTAGATTTAATTTACCTTGATGTAGGGTAATCCTATTACCCATTGATGATCCTGTAAGCAGTGGAAGGTTCTGGATCTAGCCACGTAAGTGCCTGGCCTCTACCGATATCCATTCGGACTAGATCTAGAGATCCTCTTCTTCTCTATCATGTCTCCAAAAATTAGATCTGAATCTGATTTGGAGGATCTTCAAAACACCTTTCGAAGATCAGCAGTTGTCCTTTACAGCAGTGCAGCCTTCTAGCTTTCTGTCACCTTTTTCTCGCCTAGATTGCACCAACTAAGATCCCAAACTACTTTGGGCATGGAGCAGAGAGGGAGAAGATGGGCTTGGCATGGAGGAGGGAGGGAGAGATAGCCTTGGGGTATGAGAATTATATTTTTTTTTTACTTTGAGTTGGGCGCAGGGTCTTATTTATAAACTATGCGTGATCCAACTCCTCTTCTTCCCAACCAATCACAACTTTTTATGAAATAAAATCTAAATCTGATTGGTTGGGAATAGAGTCCCCTGGATTCATCCTTAGATGGCGCCTAAGATTAGTCAAACTTGATTCTTAGGAGGAGTCTAATTGGAATCCAAAAAGGAGATGGAGTCCCTGTCCAACAAGGACTCCTGGGCGCCTCTAGCTTGGGCACACGCCAAGGGTGGTGTGCGCCCTCCTCCTTGCCAGGTTCTGGAAGGGGGACAAGCCCCCACTAGCTCTCTAATAGGTGTGTGACACATGGATAGAAGTCAAAGTATCAATGGTCAACTTTTGACCAGTCAAAGGTCAACTTTTGACCAAAGTCAAAGGACGAAAAATGGCAGGCGACCAAAAATGGCAAGTACTATCTTACAAAATAAGACAACCCTTTTCTGACTTAGACAAGCTTTAGTCAGACCAAGTGAAGGCCTCTGATCGAGCACAAACTCCTTTGGCTCAGTCAGGACAACTATTTATGATAGTAAAAGAAGAACGTTAGGTTCAATCGAGTGCTAGCACGATTTTCTTGAACCTAATTGAATCTTATTTAGATCATTGAACTAGGATCAGTTCAATTGATGTCACTAGATACAAACCCTTATTTGTGTGACTCGTTAGGTTCAGTTCTATATGGTAATGGGATATGTCATGATCTCTATCATCGACATCATCAAAACTCCTTTCGATGGATCAGAACTCTCTGATTCGAACAGCTAGAATGATCGATCATCTAAATCATTCTAATTGCTCTCAAAATCCACCAGGGACACCTAGCAGTATATGGTGGCACCATCAGAGCTGATATGCTAACCTCTTTGGTGTAGCTACCTATGTGATTAAGTTCTTCTATCTTGAGCCCCGATCAGATTAGGGTTAAGGTGAACTCATCAAACCCAAGTTTCTGTCATATGATGTAATCATTCGATTCAAGTTCGATGTGAAAAGCTAAATACAAAATCTTTCTATTATTTCACTCTGCCATGGCTATGGGCTTCTGGACTTGATTCTCATGATCATCATAGGGCTGCTCCTCGACCACCGAGGTAGATAGATTCCATCTTAATGCAATCCAGTTCCTACAATGAACATGTTATAGCCAACATACACCTCAGAACTCCAAATGGTTAGGAGACAAAGTAATGGTGTAGTCAAACTATATCACCCTCAGGGTGAATTGCCGATGCACCTCAGATCAAAGAACCAGACACACCACTGCAGCATCGAGTCAGTTATTGACGAGAAGGTAGACTTTCTAATGACTACTCGATGGTGGTAAGCTCAGTGCCTCATTCTCTAACGAGTACTTATACTCTCGCTCTTGTGTCTCTACACCATAGACTCAAGACTCATCTACTAGAGAGAAGCGATTGTACACCAATCTTTCGGATCAATCACCATCCTCGTGATGATCCTATGGTCAGAAGCATTTTATGAGTTAATAATGATTATTCATATCTTAAATTTTCAACTCTTGAAAAAATATGAATTATCATTAACCATTAACTCAAAGGATGTATCACATACTAAATACACATATGTGATAGAAAAATAACCCATTTTATTAATTAGTAGTCAAAATTATAATTTTAACCCAAGTGTATTACAAGTGTCAGCCAATTCTAGCTTTCGTGAGGGCACATATATATCTAACCAGTAAAGGTGCCTGAGTGATGCATAACTATTTGACTCAGTCGAGATAACTTTTAATGATAATAAAAGGAGAACGTTAGGTCAATCTATTGTGGGCTATACGATTTCTTGAACCTAATGGAATCTAAATTCAAATTAATTTAAAATTGGAATTAGTCTATATTGATGATATCCCAGATCTAAATTCTTGGTTATTGATCCAGTTAGGTTTCATTTCTGTATGAAAATAGGATATGTTGTGCATCTCCATCATCGACATCGATCGAAACTACTCCTTTCGATGGATCAGAACTCTCTAATTTAGACATTAGAATGATGATCATCCAAATTATTCTAATTGCTTCCAAAATCCACCCCGTGAACACCTAGCAGTATATGGGCAATCCATCAAAAATTGATAATAAATCTTCGATGTGGCTACTTATGTGATTAAGTTTTTCTATCCTTGAGCCCCCGATCAGATTAGGGTTAAGGTGAACTCGTCAAACCCTAATTTTCTTATCATAATGAATTTTAATAATCATTCCAATTCAAAGTTCGATGTGAAACTCTTAATAGAAACTCTTTGTATTATTTCACTCTACCATGGCCATGGGCTTAATGGACTTGATTCTCATGATCATCATAGGCTACTCCTTATCATCCGAGGTAGATAGATTCCTTCTTAGTGCATCCAATTCCTATATGAATATGCTATACGCAACAAACACCTCAGAATTTGAATGGCTAGGAAACCGAGTCATGGTGTAGCAAACTATAAAATCCTTAAGGGTGAATCCACTGATGCCATCTCAGGTCAAAGAATTAGACACACCACTGCATAGTTTGAAGTCAGCATGCGATGAGAAGGTAGACCTTCCTTATGACTCTCCGAGGTGGTCAGCTCAGTGCCCTCATTCTCTAAGGAGTACTGTATCTCTTACTTCGGTGTATCTACAACCGAGCACTCAAGACTCTCTACTATGAAGAAGCGATTGGTACACCAACCTTCAGATCAATCACATCCTCATGATGATCCTACGTCAGGAGTATTTATGAAGTAATAATGAAAATTCTTGTCTTTAAATTTTTAACTCTTGAAATAAGAATTATCAATACCATTAATCCTCAAGGGATTATCACAGACACTAAATACCTAATTTTGTTGATAGAAGAATCTATTTTATTAAATTTATAGTCAAAATTATAATTTTAAAACCTTAGAAGTGTGTTACAATTGTCAGCTAAATTGGCTTTATAGCACATATATCTACACACAAACTCCGCACTTGCCTAAAGCCAATTGGCCTACAAATCTTAATTCCCATCTTCTTTAAGGTGGGATTCGATCTTCCTGCGGGCCAATGACTTGTACAGCAGGTCCCACCATATTGTTCTGCAGAGTCCTAATCTTGACCCTCTACGTATCCCTTCCTCGAAATATCGGATGGTATCGCCGCTTGATGTACTTGGATTTCTGATGAGACCTCGGCTCCTTAGCAAGGACTATGGCGCCATTATTGTCGTAGTATAGAGGAATGGCATCTAATGGCATCACTCCAATTTCCACGGCAAACTTCTTATTACCAGAATGCCTCCTTCGTAGCTTCCTTTCTGACGCGCGATTATTCTGCTTTCCATGATGGAATCTGCTATTAAACTGTTGCTTGAACTTTTTCAACTGATAGTCTACCATTGCACACAAATAGACTCCCGGATGTCGACTTTCGATCATCTACATCGGACATAAAATTCGAGTCTGTATACCCCTGGACTTGGAGTTCTCCATTATCAAAGACCAATAATATATCCTTAATTCTTCTCAAGTACTTAAGGATATTATTCCACCACAGAGTTCAGTATTCTTCATCTGAATTTGACTGATATCTACTCTGACACTCACAGCATGGCTCTATCAAGGTCGTGTACATAACATGGCAAATACATAGGCTCCCTATTAATTGAACCATAAAAGGGATCTTGCTCTGCGTTCTATTTCCCTCAGGTGTGCTAGGGCACATCTTCTTGGAGAAGATGAATGCCATATCTGAAGGGTACTAACCCCTCTTAAAATTTTTTCATGCTAAAGCTCTTTAGCACTTTCTCTATGACTCTTCTATGAAATTCTAGCATCCTATTCGGGTCCCTATCTTTATAGACCTTAATTCCTAGAATAAAGGATGCTTCTCTAGGTCTTTTATGGAAGAATTCTTTTAGATAAACATATTTTAACTATGGTCAACATGGAAAATATCATTTCTAATAAGGGAGGAATGTATCCACATACAATACGAGAAAGACAATAGTGCTCCCACTGACGCTTTTTAAAAGACACATGGCTCCTCTCAATTTTGAATGAAACCAAATAATTTGATCACATCATTAAAGTGAGTGTTCCAGATCTGAGATGCTTGCTTAAGTCCATATATGGACCTTTGCAGCTGCATACCTTATGATCATCATCACTGGATGTGAAACCTAGCGGCTGCTCCATATAGATGTCTTCCTCAGATATCCATTTAAGAATGTTATTTTCACAATCCATTTTGCCATATTTAATCAATAGGGCTGCAACAGCAAGCAATGTGTGAATGGATTTTAGCATAGCTATTGATGAAAAGGTATCCTAATTCGCATAGATTATAACCTTTTGCCACTAATCTAGCACTAAATACCTCCATATTTTCATCTGCACCAATCTTTCTCTTGTAGATCCATTTACATCCAATAGGTACTATACCTTCTGGTGGATCTATCAAGGTTCAGACTTGGTCTGAGTGCATTGAGTCAATTTTTGACTTCATTGTCTCTAACTATTTCTCGGAGTCAATATCCGATATCACCTCATTATAGGTTTTGAGATCATCACCATGAACACCATTACCTACGAGGAATATTTTCCTTTACTTTCTTTTGATAGTACATAAGTGACCCTCAGAAGGATGGAAAACTCTTTCCGATCTACGAGGTGGAGGAGGTTAGTGATTGGATTGGCTTAACTTTGGTTCCATTTTTGTTCTTAGCTCATTGCCTTGGTAAGATTTCTTCATTGAGCTTTGTCCTGCTTTCTAATGCGCTATCTTAAATAAACTATTTTTTAAGAAAGATGGCAATTCGACTCACAATTCCATGTTGGTAATCTTCTAAATATAGAAATAATATTCTAATGACTCTTAGATATTCCTATATAATCAAGCTCAAAGACCTAAGTCTAAAACTTATCCACTTATTGTCTTTTGACATGAGCCAGATAAATCCCAAAATTTTTGAGATGACTCCGACTGGTTCTCCCGCATATCTCATACGGTGTGGTAGGAGCAGGTTTTTAGAAGGAACCCTATTCCAATAAGTATATTGCAGTTAATAAATAATATCTTCAAGAAAAATTAGGGAGGTCTATGAAGCTCATCATAAATTGGGACCATATCTAATAGGTCCGGTTTCCTCCATTCTGAGATCCCTTGAGTTGAGGTGTCCAGGTGGAGTCCATTGAGACGACTATTCCATTTTTCTTGAGATAGTGTAGGAATTTTTGACTAAATATTCACCTCCTTCGATTGATCGAAGAAACGCTTAAATGATTTTTTATTTGCCACATTTTCTACTTCATATCTGAATTTTTTTTAACTTTTTAAAAGCTTCAGACTTGTGTCTCATAGATACACAAACCCATACCTAGATAGAATCATCGGTACGGTTATGAAGTAGCCAAAGTGCCCCTACCGACAATTTAAAATAGGCCTGCACACCATCAGTATGTACTAGGGCAAGAAGATCCGTGGCCCTTTTTCCATGTCCTACAAAAGGGAGCTTAGTCATTTGGCTAGGGAATTTTGAAAGTTTATGCATATGATAGTTCATGAGAACTATCCATAACATCAGTCAAGGATTGGTAGAATTCTATCATCGCAGATCACCGTCTAACTCAAACTCCGAGCTTCTCAAGCTCTTCCAAATTCTTGATCATCCATATAGACAATGATCTTGACTGCTGTCCATCATGCATCTTAGCCTTGAATAGTCATTTAGTGACATGATACTTGGCTGCGTGACTCTGTTCGCCAAACATCTCTTGTAGGTGAGTCAACATTTGACGAGCAGTCCTGATATCTTCATATTGGCACTGAAGTTCATCAGACATCAAGCCCAACATTTAATATCTGGCCTTGTTATTCTTTGTCCATCCACTTATGCCCAGAGATGCTCTTTGGTTCAGTGAATGGATGAGCTGGTAAGATGGGAGGACTGGTCCTACATAAGTTAACTTTTCGAAAT
>QRFJ01001372.1:876233-945731 GCA_006176705.1 Cocos nucifera | reverse complement strand
ACATCGGCGGTGGCCACAGGTGGGCCATGGATGTGCTCGAAGGGCCACCAAGGCCTCCACTTCCTCTGTCAAATCGCGACTAAGAGAGAGAGATAGATAGAGGGGAGAAAGAAAAGGAGAGAGAGGAAGCTGGCAGAAAGGCTGCTGGAGGGCCTCCGGTTGGCCGCCGTGGCTGTCAAATGATGGAATCGCAGTCCGCAACTCCGCGAGTATGAAACAAGGGCTAGCTGGTGGAGAGGCCGACGGAGGGCCTCCGGCTGGCCGCCTTGACTGTCGAACAATAGAATCATGGCCCATAGCTCTACGAGCATGAAACAAGAGCAACAACCCCTGTTTTACAAGGCTTTTTTAAAAAAAATCTTGACCACAGTGAAGCCAGCAATGAGTTTGCCGATTTTACTATTTCTTCAATTTTTTTAAAAAAAAATTCTAAAACAATGAAGCCAGTAATGGGTTTACTAGCTCCACTTAAGTGAAGTCGGTAATGAAGCAAACTCATTGCCGACTTCACCATTCATCTTCGTTTTAAAAAAATGCAATAAACTAAACAAAGGCGATCGCCCCTATTCCGTGGCCATGGCTCCATCTGCGCCTTTTCCACTGTTCGACGGCCACGACGGCCATCCGACACCCTCCAGTGGCCTCTCCGCTAGCTACACCTTCCTCCAGTACCCTTGCACCCCCTCTCTCTCTATCTCTCTCGATTAAACACCCTATCAAACGACACAAAGCCGTGGAGACTCCACAGCCCTCCGGCTGCCTCGGCAGGCCACCGCCGGCCCTCCGATGGCGTCATCCCCTCTTTTCCTCTCCTCCTATCTCTCTCTCTTCCTCTCTTTCCCTCTCTTTCTCTCTCCCTCATCTAGTATTCCGATTTGGCTGGCCAAACCATCCAGGTTTGCAGATGGTACAGCTTGAAATATCCTGAACCGTCCGATTTCGGACAATTCGGCGAATGCTGGTGAGGTTGTTCATAAAAACAATTATAAGGTAATATTGATAATTTTGATTCTTGAAAGCATGGCTTCAATATTAAATACAACTACAAATATTCAATATGTCTAGGACAGTTATAGAAATGCATATTAATAAAAAAATTTAAGAAATTATATATATCACCACTATACACCAAACAGAAACAACAAGAATGAAGATTATCCATTTGATGTACTAAAATTACCTCTAAGATTATGTAAAGCCAAAAATATGCCCAAAATGACCAGAAGAGCTCAACTAGCCAAACACCTATGTCAGATATCTTCTTCAAAGAACCAGCTTTAGGAACCACCACACAAACAGCATGGATAGGAAACAGGTCGAAGGCAGCAGAACCTACAAGTGTACCTGGCCCTAAACCTATAGTTCAAATTAAAAGGCATGAGAAGGTTACTCCAGGGAACGTAAAATATGAAAATGAGTTGTTATCTCTCAAAAGGTAATATGTTTAAGTGTAATATATAGCAAAAATGAATTCTCATCAAATAAAACATAACATGCACAATCTTGAAGGTAGAGATGAATGGAGAAAGATGCATCATCAGAAAATTCTATAGTAACCACTCTTGGTGATTGGTAGAAAATAACTAATAAGAGCAACCAAGGAAGTTAAGGTATGCTACTTGCTAGTGATTCTTAGTGGAATAGCTGTATCTTTATCGAAATCACCAGATGTATTGATAAAACCATGTTTCAGTTGCATTATCAATCAATGCTGAAGCACAAAGACCTCTAAGAAATTAGGAGTGAAAACAATCACAACAGAAAATCTTGACACAAAACACACATTACCTTATACACCTGATATAGCAACATTACTTCCAAAAAAGAAAGAAAAAGAAAATGATATAAGCAGATAGAGCCCTCACTCACATATTCCAAGCATTAACCACAAGATGCACCTGTGTCGCTCAGAAAGATTTCTCTAGATTCTGAGGGCATATGATCAGCCAAGATCAAAACATATGACATGGTTATATAAATCTAAACAGGGGGTGAAAATGGATTGGTTAATATCCAATATGATCTGCTTCTGTATGCTTGGATTTGGATATCCATTTTCAACATCTGACTTATAGCCTTGTCCTTGTCTGTATCTGTCAGAGAAACACAGATACAATCATACAAGTATGAATTTATATACAGATATCCATTCTTTCAACTCTCATAAAATCGGAAGGGTAAAAAATGACTGCACCAATAAATTTTCAACTTTATTTCCATATAGTGATATAACTTAAGTGGATTACATTCTAGAAGCACTATCAGTCAGCCCTTTAACTTAAAGTTTGTAGCTTAGAGAGTTGTTATATCCATTAAAAAAGTCACATCGTAAAGTGGATCCGATTATTCATTTGTTCACTTTTTGTACAATAATTTGTTTATTTTAGAAAAATAATAAAAGAAAGTTAGAAGGATTGCAAATTTGATTTGGATTAACAAACATATAAAGTGGAACATATTCTACTCATCAAGTCTGCATTATCCAATTTTATACGTGTGTTGTTCATGTTCAAGTCATACAAAAATGGTTACAAATTTTAGCATCACTAAATCCATATCTGCTTTCATATTTGCCAAATAAAAAATGGATAAGGATATGGAAATTAATATCCCATCCATATCTAATATGTTTCTATCTCTAATTCGAAGTGTTTCACCAGCTGTGTGTCTCCAGCTGTGATCCTTGATGGCGCATTGATGAGATCCCCATGCTTTATATCTCTAACTAGTCAATAGCAGTGTCCTTCCTTGCACACTCCCTAATAACAATTATGTCTCAACAGCATGTAGTCATTTGTAGTTATCTAAAATTTTCATCAAGAAAGAGCTAATAGAAAACTAACAATTATTGGGAGGTTGCAGTTCAAATTGTACAAAATAAGCAGTAGAACTGAACACTGAAACAAGTGTAGAAAAGTCTGAGTGACAACGTTATATAGCAATGACATCAAAAGCTAGGGGTGCAAACAAGGCGAGCAAAGAGAAGTACCAGGCTGGTCAGGATTGGCTCGGCATCTAAACAAGCTGCTGGAGCACAGCTCGAACTTGAACCGGGCTCAACATAACCAGCTTAAGTTCTGCTCATCTAAGTTATGGGCTGAGCTTCAATCAAGCCGAACCAAGCTTTCCCACTATATTTGAAGTTGGAACAGCACAACTGCCCAGGCCTGGCTCATTATGAGTTGAGCTCTGAAATGTGTTTAAGCTAGGGTTGATTTCCTAGCTGAGCCAAGCTCAAACGAGCTCTTAGCAAGCCAGGCCTGAGCTGCTCATAAGCAGCTCAGTTCACTTGCACCCCTATCCAAAGCAATGCTGATAGGGGTGCTTAAATGAACAAGGAGATGCTTAAATGAAGCTAATTATCACAACCAAAATTTTAGTTTTCATAGAATTGTATAAACTCTAAATAGCACATATCAGTGACATCGAAGGCACTGCTGATATTTTAGTAAACATTACCCCGATAACTTATTTCTTTCCCAGCTAAAGTTTTAATCATCCTATAATTGTGTTGACTCTAACAGAATCTTATGTGAACATTTTTATATCTATATGTATATGCTTATAAAATCCTATAAAATACAGATATATTTTGCATTTATATTATGAAGACATTTATGTGACTAATAGGAGTTGCAGTAAGCCAGCCAGCATAAAAAAGAGCACCCATGTAATACCAGGCAAATGACCGAATGTCCTTTATCCCTTTCGTTGAGAAACAAGGTGTGTTGTTCAGCCTTTCAGTAAAGGCAAAAGCTAGCATTGGAAGTCCTCTGCTTCTGTACATTTGATATACTTGCTACAAGAAATTCGATATCCATCTTGCACTACTTTGTGTTTGTTTTGAAAACATGGGACTGTTTGAGTCCTATGATTGGTCGGAACAGAATAACAGTTGTGCAGTATGCTAACACCTGACCCTGGTTTATGCATGTGATTGCTTATGAAAATGGTCCCACATCCCTTTGCATAATCCTTAAAAACTGATAGTACTCAGTTCCCTTCATGTCTATATTAACAATTTCTTCTTGCGCAGGCATGTAGTGGCTCAAGAGAATTATTTTGGAGCACAAAAGTCACTAAACAAAATTATTACGTATTTGCACCAAAAAGAGTAACATAAAAAGGTAACTGTGCATATGACTCATGAACTATTTACACCATCAAATGTAAGATCGTACCTCCAGCGTTTAGCTGACCAAGGTTTTGGATGGCATCAATTGTGGCTAAAGAGATCTGTGGAAAGCTTGTTCCAAAGGCCAGTAGAGAAATGTCTGCTATAGTGTAGTTCCAAAACTTTTCATATTTAATTACTTCAGCATTTGTGCAAGGATCAATTTCCACGACTCGCTGTTTTTGTTTAACAATGTTCTCCATTGACCGGAAAAAATGTGCAGTTATAGCAGACAACCCAATGAAGCAATAGGCAAGAGCAAGAAGATACAAGAAAGCTCGCAATCCATTTGGAAGAAAAGTTTCTCCATAGAAAAGCAAATAGCTTTCGCATATTTTATCTGATGAGATATCAGAAATTCCCATATTGCCCCCTGCCATGTAAATTCTTAAAAAATATCAGTTTGCAGCTTCAATCAACTCGAGGTGGCAACAAAACTCTTTACATGATAATTGGTTGATGCCTGCATTTGTGAACATAATGCCATTTATGATAGTTAGTTGAGCTAATTGGATATGCTTTGAGAATCAGAACCATAAACCATCCAAAACATGTCAGTTCATTGGCCAAAAGTAGCCTAACATATGTAAAGATAAGTAGCATATAATAGTTCCATTTTTATCCAAACCAACATGTTCATAAGATTTAGTTGATCAGGATGCTCAACAATTTCGTTCTTTGAAAGTTCAGCACAAAACATTTCTCAAATACACCATAAATGAAGCTGGATATAACCTTGTCAACCAAAACCTGACTATAGATTTGAAGGTTATAGATGATTTGGATATTAAGAGCCCAGGTCTTGTCCAATTCTTTCCTGGTAATATCACCATGAACTAACTAGTCACAGGTGAACTAGTCAGTTCAATTTAGTTTTACAAAAATCAGCTTCAGCCAATCAAAAAAGCTTCAGCATACAGTAAATGTATGTAACTCATTACATGTCTTTCAATCGTTTTTTGCCTCTTAGCTCTCTCCATAGCTTAACAAAAACCAGTGTTACCTAAACTTGGGCATCTAAAATGAAGAATCTACATTTGACACAATTTGGTGAGTCAGGTAGGTCAAACACTCCAGCGTTTAGGCACTTAACCCATTCTTAAGTAAATTATAAAGCTAGATCAGGGGTAGGACCCAAAGCAGGCTTTTTTTTCCTGCAACCTAGTTAAATATTCTAAGCTAAGAAACCAAACATACTATTGTAACAACTCAGGACCTCACCCAAAATGGCTAGTTGGAACGTGTTATTTGAATTCTCTGACCCTTATAAGTAATCAAGATCTACCCAATACATAACCAATGTGGAACTAAACACGTGCTCCTTCCATTTAAGATCTGGAATCCTAACCAAACTAAGGGTGCAAATCCATTCAGATTCAATCACAAACACCACGATCAGCTCGTTTCAACCTAAATGGATCCATTCCGCAATATCCCTAAGTCCACATAGGCCATGAGCGCGATCCGCTCTAATACCATTTGTAATAATTGAAGACCTCATCTAAAAAGACTAGGATGTTATTTGGATTCCTTGGCTCTATATAAATGCCCAAGATTTATCCAATGCATGGTTAATGTGAGATTCAACACACACGCCCAGATGGGTCCTCACAAATATAGGGTCCAAATTGCCAAACTTTTGGATGACAAAGCGGAGGATCAAGGTGCAACTCCTCTAAGGAAACATGGAGACTAGCATGGAGAAACAAGAACAACTCATACAACCACACACAAGTATCAAAAGTAATTATCATCAGACACTTACAACACTAATAAAATAAATGACAAAAAGTGAGCTTGTTTACCTTATAAAAACAAAAACTTGCTTCAACTAGATACACAAGTGGCAATCCCAATGCCCCAAACCCAAGGAAGAGTAAAGATGCTGAAAATAGAGGGAAAAGGATAATAATAAAAGACAAATAGTAGGGTTGCTGTGTTGGTATCTTTTCTGTGGGAGTTATACACAGGACTGGACCTCATATCACACATGAAGTACCAACCAAGAAAGTGAAAAACATTAAAAGAAAGACAAAACTCAAAAAGATAAAAGAAGGTAATTTTATGTTGCTCAAATCAATCAAACAAAAAGGACATATGTTAATAGGAAAAACTTAAAATGTGAATATTGAGTTCAATGCCAAACTCATGTCATCAATTGGTTCTTGGCAATCCATGATCGAGTTGTCTGGTCAATCAACATAAGTAAAATAGAGTTGCTAAGTTTAAACAAAAAAGGGTTCTTGAAAGCATGTGTTTGGTGGTATTTTGTAAAACCCAGTGTTCAAGAAGAAATGACTTGCCAACCCAAAAGAAAAGAAGACTAAAACAGGTTTCACAGCCGAAGTCCAATCAATACTATAAATCAAGCATGACCATACCTTAAATGTTTGGCCACTTAAGTTGGCAGTTTTTTCCTGCCATGATGGGTGTTAAATATCTTTATTTTCCATGCATATGCAAATGCTATGTTATCAAGCAATATATGAACAAAGATTACCTCCACCTACTTTCATAACTTAGTTGTTCAGCAAGTGGGGGTCCTTTCTATGGTACCAGAATAATTACAGTTTAACAAAAACTATACACAGCTTGTATGCCAATTTAATCCCAGTTAGATGTGGCTCGTATGGAATATGATTTTGAAGTTGTGCTGACTACAATACCATAAAGGATTAGCATCAAAGATTATTAAACTTTTCAAATTAAATCTTCCTTTCACATGTTTTGTCTCACAAAACGGTACAACTATGCAACCAAAGAGTAATCAGATGGCATACCCAAATAAGTAGCAAGTAACTGGCACAAAGAGATAGGTAACACGGAAGACACATGCTCAAAGATAGATATTGTCCATTCAACTTCTTGCTGCCTTGCATATCCTTACTAGCTCTTCACCAAGGTATACTGGTGCTTAGGAGTCTATCTAAACTTTATCTAGCAAGAACATGATGGGAGTTTGCTAGTACAATCCTTTACAGTACTTCCCGTTATGATACAAATTGAAGATACAACCGAGCTCATCAGATGCATATTTTCTCGAGTGATTTTACCTCCAGATTTCAGAAGCATCACCTCCTTTGAAAAATCATCTTGACAGCTTCCAACAGTCGCGTCCATATTCATCACCTCCACATGACACCAAGAACAGGGGTACCAAATCCTGACAAATTCCCTTATCTTTGGGTAGATTCCCTATCAAATTTACT
Source organism: Cocos nucifera (assembly GCA_006176705.1). Classification (NCBI taxonomy): domain Eukaryota; kingdom Viridiplantae; phylum Streptophyta; class Magnoliopsida; order Arecales; family Arecaceae; genus Cocos; species Cocos nucifera. The sequence goes on along the minus strand of QRFJ01001372.1, from coordinate 938,348 downwards.
TGGCAAATCGATTTGAAACTCTTGCAATTCAACTCTAAATTAAGAAACTCTAAAACTCGGTAAATTCAACCTTTAATTCACTTCCTCATTCGCCAAAATTAACATTTTATAAACTCAACAACGCCTGATTAACTGCTTTGGGCCTGATAACCCAAAAAACACCCACCACGACATAATTCAAGCAATAAGGCTATTGTTTCTCCTACACTGCCTCATTTAAACACCTTCCCTCGATTCTAATCAAAAATATTTGATCTTTTAAGTTCCATTACTGGTATTCCAAAAATTTTTAATAAAAAAATGCAAATAAAGAAACAAAAATTCCGCTAGATACATTAAAGAACAGAAAAAAATAAAAATAAAAATAAAAAAAAGCAAACCCTAAACCAAGCTGAATGGAGGAAAAAGATTCATCTTTGCCGAAGCCGACTATTTTGGGATTAAGGCTTAGTTCAGTTAAGCTGAGTCAAGCAAGAACGTAAAAAAACCCTAGAAATCAAGAAACGCGTTTAAGAAAGGAAAAAAGATCAGACGCAGCGAGACAAGAAAGCACGTTATCGGCGAACAGATGTCGGGATGCAGATCGCCTCGCGGATAGGTCTCCAGCGCCGGAAAATGTCCAAATGTCTGGATTCGTCAGAATTCCGGAGAGAAGGGTGGACGGAGAAGACGGGTCTCCGGTGGTGGTGGCGGCCGGACGGACGTGCATGCAAGAAGAGGTGCGACTCCGACACGTCCAAGAAGAGGGGAGAGAGGTTGTTTAGGGAAAAAGGGACGGACGACGGACGTGCACTGCTATTTTGGGGGGAAAAAACGGGAGCTGTCATAATCTTCCAATTTGCAGTCCTTCAATGGGAAGGTCCGGGTCCCGCCAGCTCCAACGAATCGGGCCGGGACCCGCTACCGTGACCCGTGTCGGCCCTCGCTTTCTGACACAGACCGCCAGCGGAAAACAAATGCCGGTAATCTATCTATCTATATTATACTAGTAAAATGGTAACCGGGTGTTAGTCCGTATTGATACTCTTTTAATTTGCCATGTATCAAAAGTTTAGCTTATTTATTTATTTATTTATTTTTTTCTGGCAGTGTGTTTACTTTCCTTTTGTTCTTTTGAAGCCCTCCCGATCGCTCTCACGTTTCTTCCCACAGGAGTCCTCAGGAGTCCCAATCGGTTGGAGGTGCCGTCTGCCGGCGATGGAGGTAGGTCACCAGGGGGATCGTCCAGTCAGGGGGGTCGTCGGAACACCGCTGAGTCCGACTCCTTCTTCCTCCAAGCCCTCGCCCGATCCAAACTCCTTGGCCCTGCCAACAAGATCGCCATCTTCATGATAAAATCCTGCTCCTCCGCCGAAGAAATGAGATCCATTCTCGATTCAATCAAAGCCCTGGATAGATTCAGCTTCACGCCGACCCTCTGGTGCTTCAACGCGCTGCTTGTGGCCCTCGCGAGGTTCGCGATGATCGCTGAAATGAAGGATTTGTTCGAATCGATGCAGAAAGGTGAGATCTTTCCCAACATTTATACGTATAATACCATGATCAATGGCTACTGTAAGGAGGGGAACCTCGGTGAGGCGAAGATCTATCTGCGCTATTTACTGCAAGCTGGATTGAGCCCCGATACACATACTTACACCTCTTTCATATTGGGGATTTGGTTTAATATTATATAGATTTTTTTTTTTCGGATTTAATCTGGTGGGGAGGCTTTCGTACTCGAGAGTAAGCGGGCGAGAAAAAAAAAATTTTTTTTTTTTAATAATCTTTCCCATTTTTCGTATGTTTTCCCTGGTATTCCTCAATTTTCCGTTCCTCAACATAACCGGTTGAGTCAGAGACATGAAGCGGCCAAAAGGGAAGCTCAAACGATGGTTGATCAGATTTATCTCTATGTTTTAATGTCTATGTTTGTGCTGATGCTTTTACTGCCTTTCAAAAAGAAACGTCTCAAATGATGGTCGATCAGATTTATCTCTATGTTTTAATATCTATGTTTGTGCTAATGCTTTTATTGCCTTTCAAAAAGAAACGTCTGTTGGTAGTGCTTATAGACGTGAATAGCACTCTATTTAAGAAGTCCTCCCAGATCAGATTTATCTTTCCAATATCTTCTGTCTTCAATCTATTACAGGTAAAATGCTCTTGATATCAAATTACTTAATTTCATAATTGAATCAATATTAGATAGATATACTTTATTTTGAATCTCAAAATTTTCCATATCTATATTTGCCAAAATTAGTAGATACGGCTCAGGATTGGGAGTTTGCCTTGATTGTTGATGCAGGGAGTAGCGTGGCGTAATCCTGCGGCAATCATTAGGCAAGCATTTGACCAAAATTTTTCTTTTTGTACTTGCCTTTGATCAGGTTCGTCTCTTTGTAGATCTTATGCAGTTATTGGTAGTAAATTTTTTATTTGGTATGAAATAAAAGTTTTTCTGATGCCTTTAGGAAGATTGATGGTAAGGAATATTTTTTCGCACACCAAGAATTCTGAGAGTGAGTACAGGATTGAATGAGTTAAGAACTAAAAGTAGGATGACTTAAATCATCTAAGTCCACAGTTGCATGTTTTTTTGTCAAAACTTCCAGACAGAAACATGCATCTGAAATTTTTCTTACTAACAAGAAGCAAGAATGTGCACTTCGAATTCATTTACAAAAAGTAACGTAACAATTCAAGAATGGAAAATAAACTTTATAATAAGAGAAGAGTACTGTTGGTGCCGAAATCCGTCGCCGCCGGAGGTCGCCGCAATCGAGGCCGCTGGGCGCCGCCGGGGACCTGCAAAACGAAGTCCCGTCCGGAACCGGTGGGGTGGTGGCTCCGGCAGGACCCTCCGACGGTCAAGTTAGTTTCCGGCCAACAGTAATGGAGTGCTCGGAATGAGTTCCGGAGCTTAGAGATGTGGAGGAGAGCTTAGAGAGTCGAGAGTTCAGAGAGCTTAGCCTTAGTATGTCGGGAGGGGTCCTTTTATAGCGGAGCTTAGTTGATGGTGACGGCTGTACCGTCTGGCAGAGAGTCGTCGGGCAGCATGGAGTTTGGTACGGAGAGGAAGGCGTCGTCCGGTAGATCGTGGGAGCCATACCGGCGAGTCGTCGTGGGAGCCATACCGGCGAGGCGTGGGCCGCATGGAGTCCGGTACGGGGAGGAAGGCGTCGTCCGGTAGATCGTGGGAGCCATACCGGCGAGTCGTGGGCCGCATGGAGTCCGGTACGGAGAGGAAGGCGTCGTTCCGGTAGATCGTGGGAGCCATACCGGCGAGTCGTCGTGGGAGCCATACCGGCGAGTCGTGGGCCGCATGGAGTCCGGTACGGGGAGGAAGGCGTCGTCCGGTGGATCGTGGGAGCCATACCGGCGAGCCGTGGGCCGCATGGAGTCCGGTACGGAGAGGAAGGCGTCGTCCGGTCTTGCTGCAGGCGACAGTTCGTCCAATGGAGTTCGGACTTGTAACAGAGTTCGGCCGAGGGGGAAGCTGGGGGAGTTCGTCTGGCTGAAGGGTCGGCCATCTGTAGAGTTCGGCCGCGGGACGGTTGCCGAGGAGTTCGACCGCCGAGAGGCCCGAAGAGGCTCGGCTGGCCAGTTGAAGGACTTAGGTTGCTAGTTGGTTCGGCCAGGGCTTGCTGAGGAGTTCGGTCGCCTAGGGTCGGTCCGAAGGGGTTCGGCCACTTGGGCTCGCCTGAAGTCGGTCCGAAGGAGTTCGGCTGCACGGGCTCGCCTGGGGTCGGTCCGAAGGAGTTCGGCTGCATGGGCTCGCCTGGGGTCGGTCCGAAGGAGTTCGGCCGTGGGAAGTCCGAAGGAGTTCGGCTGCATGGGCTCGCCTGGGGTCGGTCCGAAGGAGTTCGGCCGTGGGAAGTCCGAAGGAGTTCGGCTGCATGGGCTCGCCTGGGGTCGGTCCGAAGGAGTTCGGCCGTGGGGCCCGAAGGAGTTCGGGCTCGTAGGAGAGTTCGGCTGAAGGAAAAACCCGGGAGGAGCTCGGATGGCCGAACGGGCGTCTGGGAGGAGTCCGTCTCCCGAAGAAGTCCAGCCGCTTGGAGTCCAAGGAGCTTGGCCGTCAGGAAGTTCGGCTGGCGGTGGGAGTTCGTCCTCTAGGCAATTTGGCCCGGACCTTGGCGCAGGGGAGTTCGGCCTCTAGGCAGTTCGGCCCGGACCTTGGCGCAGGGGAGTTCGGCCTCTAGGCAGTTCGGCCGTGGTAGGGGCTCGGCCTGGCGCTAAAGCTCTTCAGCGGCTACTGGTTACATTGGGCTGAGCGTCGGGCCGGGCTTCGGCAGGAGCGGGATTTATCCCCAACAGTAGCCCCCCCACTCCCGAGTTCAAAAATTGAAGGAAGGGAGTACCAAAACAGGCGACTGCCGAAGTCTTCTTCCAGGCTCCGCATTTGTTGCAGGCTGAAGCTCGGGGGAGGTCTCATCTCCAGCCAATATTGACGCTGAAGTTGAAGCTGAGGCTTGGGGGAGGTCTCATCCCCAGTCGATGTTTGGAGTTGAAGTGGGACTCGTTTCCAGCCAAAATTGGTGAAGCCGACGTTGAGGCCGGAGTCAATGTCGCCCCCCGTGGTCAGGGTCGGAGTTGACATTGCCTTCATCAACCGAAGTCGATTCGGGGGAGACCTCCTCTTTTGCAGTCAAGGTTATGATCGCTTGGGGGAGATCCCGTCTCCCGCTGATGCTGATACCGAAGTTGAAGCTGAGGTCTGAAGGAGACCTCGTCTTCTGCAGTGAAGCTTGCCGTAGACTCTGGGGCTCGGCCTTGGACCTTGCTCGCGTCAGGACGAGGTTCTCCTCTTGTTCCCAACGGGCTGTGGGGGCACATGGGGACCGTCGTCCTCGCTCTCCCCCCATCCCGTCCTTGGTGGACGGGGACCTTCGACTTTGCTCACGCTAGGACGAGGTTCTCCTCCTGTTCCTAGCCGGCTGTGGGGGCACATGAGGACCGTCGTCCTCGCTTCTCCCCCCATCCCGTCCTTCGTGGACGGGGCCTTCGACTTTGCTCACGCTAGGACGAGGTTCTCCTCCTGTTCCTAGCCGGCTGTGGGGGCACATGAGGACCGTCGTCCTCGCTTCTCCCCCCATCCCGTCCTTTGCGAACGGGGCCTTTGACTTTGCTCACGCTAGGACGAGGTTCTCCTCCTGTTCCTAGCCGGCTGTGGGGGCACATGAGGACCGTCGTCCTCGCTTCTCCCCCCATCCCGTCCTTTGTGAACGGGGCCTTTGACTTTGCTCGTGCTAGGACGAGGTTCTCCTCCTGTTCCTAGCCGGCTGTGGGGGCACATGAGGACCGTCGTCCTCGCTTCTCCCCCCATCCCGTCCTTTGTGAACGGGGCCTTTGACTTTGCTCGTGCTAGGACGAGGTTCTCCTCCTGTTCCTAGCCGGCTGTGGGGGCACACGAGGACCGTCGTCCTCGCTTCTCCCCCCATCCCGTCCTTTGCGAACGGGGCCTTTGACTTTGCTCACGCTAGGACGAGGTTCTCCTCCCGTTCCTAGCGGGACATTTCCGTCGCTTTTCTTCTTTTCTTCTTTCTTCTTTTTTTTTTTTTTTTTTTTTTTTTTTTTTTTTTCAGCGACCCTGAAACGATAGTGTCGAGCAACAAGGTTTTATTGAGGGAAACTATTGGTAGTACATTCTCAGGTTTTCCGAGTTCCAAGGTCGGGGAAGCGTTAGTCCTCCGAGCTCCTTTAGGCGATAGGTTCCAGGTCGGATGACCTCTACCACTTCGTACGGACCTTCCCAATTTGGGACGAGCTTCCCTTGACTCTGGGGCTGAGAGACGGCTGCTCGTCGGAGCACTAAATCCCCAACTCTGAACGCCTTGTTTTTGACTCTGGAATTGTAATACCGAGCCACCTTCCGTTGGTAGGTGGCCATCCGGATGCGGGCCGCTTCCCTCTTTTCTTCTAGAAGGTCGAGGTTGGCTCTGAGGTCCTGGGGGTTGAGTTGCTCGTTGAAGCCCACGATTCGAGCAGATGGAAGTTTGAGCTCGATCGGGATGACTGCCTCGGTGCCGAAGGCCAAGGCGAAGGGCGTCTCGCCGGTCGGTACCCTCTGCGTTGTTCGGTATGCCCAGAGGACGTGGTAGAGTTCGTCTGCCCAGGCCCCCTTTGCCCTGTCGAGCCTCGTTTGAGGCCTTGCAGCAGGGTCCGATTGGTCACTTCGGCTTCCCCATTGGCTTGCGGATGAGCCACCGACGTGAAGTGGTGGGAGACGTTTAGTCCTTCGCAGAACTCGGCAAACCGGGCTCCAGCGAACTGTCGCCCATTATCGGTTATGAGGGCTCGGGGCAGACCGAACCGGCAGATCAGCGTCTTCCAGACGAAGTCCTGCACCTTGGCCTCGGTGATCTTCGCTAGTGGTTCCGCCTCGACCCACTTGGTAAAGTAGTCAATCGCGACCAGGAGGAACTTCCGTTGTCCGGACGCCGTTGGAAAGGGGCCGAGGATGTCCATCCCCCACTGCGCGAAGGGCCAGGGTGCAGTGAGCGGAGTGAGTTCGGATGCCGGCTGCCTTTGCACGCTGGCGTTCTTCTGGCAGCGGTCACATCTCTTCACGTATTCCGTGGAATCACGAAGTAGGGTTGGCCAGTAGTACCCTTGCCGAAGTAGTCTTTGCGATAGGGATCTGGCTCCCGCGTGACTTCCGCAGAGTCCTTCGTGGACATCCTGTAGCGCGATGCAGGCCTCAGAGGGTCGGAGGCACCTCAGCAACGGGAGGGAGTACGACCTTTTATATAACCTGCCCTCGTACAAGACGTAGCGGGAGGCTTGACTCCTGAGCTTCCGAGCTTCTCTCCGGTCGTGAGGGAGGACCCCTTCTTCGAGGTAGGCGATCAGCGGATCGATCCAGCTGGGCTCGAAGTCCGTCCGCAGGACGGCCTGAGGTTCCTCGGTGGTCGGGCACTTCAGAGTTTCCAGAAACACCTCTTTTGGTAGTTCGGCCGGGGGCAGAGGTGGCCAACTTGGAGAGGAGGTCGGCCCTTGTATTCCCGGTCCTTGGGATGTGCCGAATGTCGAAGCTGTCGAAGGCTGGTATTAAGTTCTTCACCTTCCCGAGGTACATCACCATGCTTTCCTCCCGCGCCTCGTAGCTGCCGCCGACCTGACCGACCACCAACTGGGAATCGCTATAGACTTGAAGCCGACCCACCTTCAATTCCCTGGCTATCTGCAGCCCGGCTATCAGCGCTTCATACTCGGCCCCATTGTTGGTTGTGGGAAACTCGAAGCGCAATGCGTACTCGGTGACGATCCCCTCGGGGCTAACCAGGACCAGCCCTGCGCCGGCCCCGCTAGAGTTGGATGAGCCATCCACATGCAGAAACCCAGGCGCCTTCAAGAAGGTCGGCCCTTTCTTCAGGGAAGCTCGACCGCCACAGCTCGGCTTCGTTGGGGCCTGGTTTCCTCCGATGATAGTCTCGCTTGATTCAAGCTCGGCTTCAACTGGTGCGGTGCATTCCAGCACGAAGTCCGCCAGTATCTGAGCCTTTGATCGATGGCCTGGGCCGGTAATTGATGTCGAACTCCGTGAGCTCGATCGCCCATTTGGCGATTCTTCCTGAAGCGTCTGCTCGGTGGAGGACGGCTCTTATTGGTTGGTCCGTGAGGACCGTTATGGTATGCTCCTGAAAGTAAGGTCGGAGCCTCCTGGCTGCGATCAGAAGACAGTAAATTAGTTTTTCTAACTTGGAGTACCTGGTCTCCGCGTCCCTCAAGGCTCGGCTCACGTAGTAGACTGGTTGTTGCGCCTTCGCATCTTCCCTGACCAGGACAGCCGCCAGGGCCATTGGAGAGACAGCTAGGTATAGGAGCAGCCCTTCTCCAGGTTCGGGCTTTGCCAGCAGTGGGGGCGCGCCGAGGTAGTTTTTAAGCTCCTCGAATGCCTGTTTGCACTCCGCTGTCCAGCAAAAATCTTTCGGTCGCCTGAGGACCTGGAAGAAAGGCAGGCACCGCTCGGCCGACCTCGAGACAAAGCGGTTCAGGGACGCCACCTTCCCAGCCAGGCGCTGAACTTCCTTAATCGTTTTCGGGGCAGTCATCTCCTGGATGGCTCGGATTTTCTCGGGATTTGCCTCGATTCCGCGTCTCGACACCATGAATCCTAGGAATTTTCCGGAGGTCACGCCGAAGGCGCATTTGGTCGGGTTCAACTTCATCTTGTGCCTCCTAAGCGCACCGAAAGTTTCTTCAAGGTCGGCGAGGTGGTCCGTCGAGGCTCGGCTTTTGACTAGCATGTCGTCCACGTACACCTCCATGTTGCGGCCGATCTGCCCCTTGAAGACCTTATTGACCAAGCGCTGGTAGGTGGCTCCTGCATTCTTGAGTCCGAAAGGCATGACCCTGTAACAGTAGAGACCTCGGTCAGTAATAAAGGTGGTCTTTTCTTCATCTTCGGGCGCCATGCGTATCTGGTTGTAACCAGAAAATGCGTCCATAAAAGTGAGGAGCTCGTGGCCCGAGGTTGCGTCCACCAGCTGATCGATCCTCGGCAGGGGGTAGCTGTCCTTTGGGCAGGCTTTGTTCAGCTTCTTGAAGTCGACGCACATCCTCCATTTGTTGTTTGCTTTTTTGACGAGGACCACGTTCGAGACCCAGGTCGGATAGTTGACCTCCCGGATGAGTCCGGCCTCGAGGAGCTTATCCACTTCTTCGGCTACCGCCTTCTGTCTCTTCTGGGGCTTGGTGGCGTAACTTTTCTCTGATGGGTCGGTGCCTTGGGTCGATGGCCAGCCGATGCTTCTATAACATCGGCGTCGATCCCTGGTACATCCGCTGGGGCCCAGGCGAAGACGTCCGCATTCCTTCTGAGGAAAGCGACGAGCTGTCTCCTTGACCTCGGCCGCTAAGTTGGAGCCGATCCGCACCTCATGCCCCGGGTCTCCGTCGTGTAAGGACACAGGGACGAGGTCTTCCGCAGGTTCGCCCCGTTCTTCAGTGAGGTCGTCGCGGACGTCCAGTCCCATCAACAAGGCAAGGGTCGGGCCGGCCTCCCCCGCGCAGGGCAACTTGAGTAGCAGTACTTTGCCAGGGCCTTGGTCTCCTCTGACCTCGCCGACTCCGTGGCTCGTCGGGAATTTCATCTTTAAGTAGTAGGTTGACACAACCGCCCGTAATGCGTTTAGGCCGGGTCGCCCAAGGATTGCATTATAGGCGGACGGGGTCTTCACGACCAGAAAGTCGATCCGCGCCTTGGCCAATTTTGGGGATTGGCCCGCCGTCACCGCCAAAGTCACCATGCCTTCGACCGGAACGGCGTGTCCGGCAAATCCTACCAGGGGGGAATTTACAGGCCCTAAGCGGGTGTCAGGTAGGGACATTTTTAAGAAGGCATCATAAAACAATATGTCCGCCGAACTTCCATTATCCACCAAAACGCGGCGTACATCATAATCAGCGACGTTTAAAGAGATTACAACCGCGTCGTTATGTGGAAATCGGATCCCTTGGGCGTCTGCCTTGGTGAAGGTCACGGGCTCCGAGGTCCTCTGCCTCTTCGCCGGTCCCTCGGATTCGTCGGTCTTTCCCCACTGCGGTCCTCCCGAGACGGTGTTAATGACGCCAAGAGGCGGCCGATCCTTCCTCATCCGGCGGCAACATTCTCGGCCGATCTTCCCGCTCTTTAGGTTGTCTTCGCAGGAATCGGCCAAGCCTGCCCCGCCGGACCAGCTCCTCGATTTCATCCTGGAGCTGGATGCACTCCTCGGTATCGTGACCGTGGTCACGGTGGTAAAGGCAGAACTTGTTGGGGTTGCGTTTTCTGGGATGGGAACGCATTCTCTCCGGCTCCGGAAGTCTTCCCTTGATCTCCAGCAGCACTTGAGCCTTCGAGGCGTTGAGGGGGGCGTAGCTGTGAAAACGCCGCCGGAGGGGAGAACCTTGGCGCGGAGATGGGAACCTCGTCGCGGGGGAGAACCTCGGCGCCGGGGGGAACTTCGGCGCCGGAGGGGACTTCGGCGTCGGGGGGGAATTCGGTGTGCCCTTCCGTCGGTGGCTTCCCGCCCCCGAGCCTGAGGTGGAGTCCGGGCTCGCCCGCGGCCAGGCGGAGTTCGGGAGCGCGGCCAAGCTTCGGTGCGCTTTCTTTCTTCGGCGGGCCTTCCCGCTCTGCCTACTCGTCGCTTGTCGCGAGCTTCATTATCCTTGGCCTCAAAAGCCTCCTTCTGCCCGGGCATAGCTTTCCGCCCGAGCTAGCATGTCAGCGAAATCCCTGGGATATTTCTTTCCAGGGAGAACAACAGGTCGTTCTTCTGAAGGCCGCCCTTGAGCGCGGCCATAGCAACCGATTGGTCCAGGTTCCGGACTTCCAGCGCGGCAGCGTTGAACCGGGTGACGTAAGCCCGGATGGGCTCCCCCTCTTTTTGCCTGATGGCCAACAAGGAATCCGAGCCTCTGCGCGGCCGTTTGCTGCTGACAAAGTGGGCCGCGAATTGTTGACTCATTTGGTCAAACGACAGGATGGTGCCCGGCTTAAGCGCCGAGTACCAATTCCTAGCCGCTCCCTTGAGGGTAGAAGGGAAAGCCCGACACAAAATGGCATCAGGCGCGCCATGGAGTAACATCGTCGTCCTGAAGGCCTCCAAATGGTCGACCGGGTCAGTGGTCCCATCGTAGCTTTCGAAATGCGGGAGCTTGAAGTTCGGTGGTACCTGTTCCTGCATAATTTTCTGTGAGAAGGGAGGATCAGTGCAAATATCGTTACCGCGGGAGGAAGGAGTATGACGAAGTTCTTCTATGCGCCGTCCCATCTCCATGAGCCTTTGGTCCAGGAAATCTTCGCGATCCTTAATCCCCAAGGTCTTCTCGCGGAAAGGGTGCGAAGCTTCTCCCTGGGTTGAGCCGCGGTCCGAGCAGGGGCTCTTTGCCGGCTGCCCCTCTCTCCCGAGGGCCGGAGGTTGGGTAGCCCACATCGGTCGCTCCTGGACTGGATTCCCGGGCTCCGGGGAACCCCGCGCCGGTCGAGTGGGCGCTGGACCTCGCGAATGCGTGGCTTGCACTGCCTGCACCGCCTCCGTAAGATCGCGAACCTGCTGGGCAAGCAGGTCGAACCGCTCCGCATCTACCGCGAGTACGGAGCGGGCCCGCGTCGCCGGGGCCGGAGTGGGAGCGGACGGACCCGAACGGGATCGGGCCGCGGAGGCTGCCGACCTCCGGGTCGAGGTTCTTCTGGGAGGCATTTTTCTTTTCAGAAAAGGAATACTGAAGAGGGAGGAGAGAGATCCGGAGCAGGGGAGGGAAATCGTCGCCGAGCACTCCTTGAAGAACAAGGGAACCTCGAAGGTTCAGTCCGAAGTTCCCACAGACGGCGCCAATCTGTTGGTGCAGAAATCCGTCGCCGCCGGAGGTCGCCGCAATCGAGGCCGCTGGGCGCCGCCGGGGACCTGCAAAACGAAGTCCCGTCCGGAACCGGTGGGGTGGTGGCTCCGGCAGGACCCTCCGACGGTCAAGTTAGTTTCCGACCAACAGTAATGGAGTGCTCGGAATGAGTTCCGGAGCTTAGAGATGTGGAGGAGAGCTTAGAGAGTCAAGAGTCCAGAGAGCCTAGCCTTAGCGTGTCGGGAGGATCCTTTATATAGTGGAGCTTGATGGTGACAACTGCAGCCGCGTGCTGGCGGGCCGCTCGAGGTTCGGTGGAGTCAGTCTCACTGGCGCCGCATACGGCGGATGGAGGGTGACAGCCATCGCCGCCTGACAGTGGGTCGCTATCGCCCGCGGCGGACTGACTGATGGTGCGGCGGACTGACTGATGGTGCGGCGGACTGACTGATGGTGATGGTTGCAGAGCTTGCCGAATGAAGGGATTGAAGGCCTTCGTCGTGTGCCCATTTCGGAGGAGTTCGGGCTCCTGAAGAGGAAGATAGGAGGGAGTTCGGCTCCCATAGGCGTCTGGCGAGAGGTATGCAGCTAAGACCCGTCCGCAGAAGAGTTCGGCTGCTGAGAAGCCGCGGCTCGGCCGTCTTGGGGTTCGGCCGGCTGTTGGACTTGGGCTGAGGCTTGGACACTTGAGAGTTCGGTAGGAGCTCGGTCGGCCGAAGTTTGATGAGGGCGACCGCTGAGGAGTTCGGCCCAGTGACGACTGCTGAGGAGTTCGGGCCCAGTGACGACTGCTGAGGAGTTCGGGCTCCTGAGTGACGATTGCTGAGGAGTTCGGGCTCCTGAGTGACGACCGCTTGGGGATTCTACTAAAGCCCGTCCGCTGAGGGGTTCGGCCGCTGAGAGGACTTCATTGAAGCTCGGCCGCTTGGAGTCGGTCCGAAGGAGTTCGGCCGCGGGAAGTCCGAAGGAGTTCGGCTGCATGGGCTCGCCTGGGGTCGGTCCGAAGGAGTTCGGCCGCGGGGAAGTCCGAAGGAGTTCGGCTGCATGGGCTCGCCTGGGGTCGGTCCGAAGGAGTTCGGCCGCGGGAAGTCCGAAGGAGTTCGGCTGCATGGGCTCGCCTGGGGTCGGTCCGAAGGAGTTCGGCCGCGGGAAGTCCGAAGGAGTTCGGCTGCATGGGCTCGCCTGGGGTCGGTCCGAAGGAGTTCGGCCGCTGAGAGGACTTCATTGAAGCTCGGCCGCTTGGAGTCGGTCCGAAGGAGTTCGGCTGCATGGGCTCGCCTGGGGTCGGTCCGAAGGAGTTCGGCCGCTGAGAGGACTTCATTGAAGCTCGGCCGCTTGGAGTCGGTCCGAAGGAGTTCGGCTGCATGGGCTCGCCTGGGGTCGGTCTCTAGGCAGTTCGGCCGTGACCTTGGTGCAGGGGAGTTCGGCCTCTAGGCAGTTCGGCCGTGTTAAGGGTTCGGCCTGGCGCCTGGCGCTGAAGCTCTTCAGCGGCTACTGGTTACATTGGGCTGAGCGTTAGGCCGGGCTTCGGCAGGAGCGGGATTTATCCCCAACAGGTTTAAAACTGCAGATCACTTAACATGCAATGAAAGATGTGAAATTGCCTACTTTACCGACACATACTTTGACTGCCAAAGCATGTGCAGAAAGAGTGGAAACCAATGGAGAACATGAAAGACGGAGCCGGCATGAAAGAGATTGAGAAGATAGGGGTGTGAGAAGATGTCATATGTATCTTTGCTTTATTATGTGTACTAAAAATCGAGATTTTACATGTTCTATAGCTTCCATGAAATGACATTAATACTATAATCCCTTAGAGATTGAGTAGAGCAAATAGAGGGGTTGAGCAAATCGTAGAGGATGGGGGAAGGAAAGGCAGCGGAGGGATTGAATAAGAGAATGTTTGCATCGAACAAAATCTTGGTTTATCATTTATTTTTATAATATTTTATTATATATTATAATAATTTTTAATTTATATTGAAATAAAAAAATTAAAATATTTTATAGATTATAAAATTATTTAATTATTAACTATATTAATTTTAAAAAGGAATGAGCTCCGAAGGTAAAAGGAATATGAGAAGAAGGCAAAAATTTTAGAAAAAATTAGGCCACAGGAGGTTCATGAAGAATCTTAAATTAACAAAAAAATAAAATAATTTAAAAATAACTTATAATTTATATTATATATAAAATATTTTTTATTTTTTTTAATTATTTTTAAATATATATAAAATAAATATTTAGAAATTTATTAATAAAATATTTTTTAAAAAAATATTCCGTAGACATGGGGTTGTAAGCTGGACTATGTGATATGATAAACGATAGTCCAGCACTTTCTTAACACACCAAGTGTCGGGTTTTTATTCTTCCAAGTAGCGGCAGCGTATTTTGGTTTTTTTTTTCCCCTCCAAACCGTTCCCAAGCCCTCGCGGACGCCCACCTCCTCGCCGCCGCCTCCCACCTCTCCACTGTCGCCTTCCTCCCTATCATCACCGGCGTCGGCCTTCCCCCTCCATTCCTCAGGTGCGTCTTTCCCACAGATCTCCGAACTGACCTCCTCTCTGCTCTTCTCGCCGCCACGTTCCGTCACTGGCGTCGGCCTCCCCCTCCGATCTCCCTCAGGTGCTTTGCTTCTCACATCTCCGAAAAAGAAAAAATGATCAATCTATATGCCGAAAAAGGTCTTGCTTTTTAATTTTTCCACCTTTTCTTTGTTTTCGATTTTCTTTTCGTTGTTTTTCGTCTGCTTTTAGGAGATTTGGAGGCACCGAATAGGAAAGTTTACGATGACTTAGGGTTTTTTCAGTGAAATTATATGAACTGTGGGATTTGTAAGTGCCGAATAGAGAAGTTTAGAACATTTTTTTTGTGTGGATTGTCTCGTTTATTTATTATAAAGTTCACAGCGTCAAGCGGAGAGGTTCACCGACTTAGCGTAATTATAATTTTTTTAACATAATTTTTTTTACCCTAATTATCTTGAAATCCAGAGCCGGAGGAGTCTGCCGTCTCGTTAAAATATAACCATCGACCAAGCTCACCATGAGCGCGAGCTTCGGAGCATCGGCGGAGCAGCTCTTCTGCGGCATGGCGGCGGCGGGAAGGCCCGTCCATCGGCGGTTGTCTGCGATTCCCGTCATCGGGATTGGGCTTCTCCGGGGGCCGCTGCGGATAGCGGCACTGGCGAAAGACCGGAAGGAGGGGAGACGGCTTGAAGTATTGGCAACCTCGTGTTTTAAGGGCGGTGAGGGAGGTCGAGGTCTCACTTATAAGGACGCCGGAGTGGATATCGATGCCGGGACGGAGCTGGTTCGGAGGATTGCCAAGATGGCCCCCGGGATCGGAGGGTTTGGTGGCCTCTTCCCCTTGGGTATCTCTCTTTCCTTATTTCTGAGTAGAATTTAGTTCTATAATGTGTAATTTTGTCTTCCTGTTGTGGTTTGCGTTACTTTATAATTTGATGGCCTTTACGTTCAGTTATGTTGGAGGGTAAACTGCCATTACATGCTGAGAAGGAAATATAGATGGTGAGGAAGCCTATTTCATTATGGTGGAAATATGGTCATTGGTGGGTTGGAGACCGATAAATTTGAATTTTTGGATTTAGACGAATGTACCATGTTCTATAATATGAAATGCTAAATTTAAATTCTTAGATTTAGACTAATATACTATTTTATAATTTGAAGTGTGATGGATGTTGCTATTAAAAATGTTTTCTAATTATTAGGAAATGACTACTTTAAATAGGTAACATATTTTTGTTTTCCCCCTCCTGGTACAATGATAAACATGTTGCTGCAATTTGTGATTCTGAGGTGTTTAAGCTATTTTTTTTGAATATTGTCCATCAAATACGAAGTTTGAACCCTAACATCTGGCAGGCAAGAAACTATGAAATTGTGTGTGTAGGAGCTAGGTAGCTCATTGTTAGTTCTTCTTCATTCTGTTGTCAGAGCTTCTACTGCGTTGCTGTGTTGTAGACTTTACCATAGGTATAAAGGGCTTGATACCTACACAAAATGCCGTAGATGCACTTTGCTGTATGATGATGAAGTCCATCTGTATGCTCTCTTTTCTAATAACTAATTTCATATGATGAACACCACTCTCCTATGTATAATGCATGAATTTACCAGCCACAAATGAAAACTATTACTATGATTTTCAGTATTCATACCTTAACCATGTTATTGAAATGGAAGCCAACCTTCTCTTGAACCCTTTCTTTAGGCATTAAAATTAAGTTTCTAAGGAAAAAAAGTTGGCAAAATTGTCATTTTGGCAAGACTCTGCAACTCATTTTGATCATTGATAAGATTCTGTTGCAGTGCAAGGTGATTGGTTTATGGTGATTGTTTTGATTAATAAAGCCTTTGGCTCATTGCATCTTAAAAATATTTTAGTAATAAGGTGATTGGTTCAAACAAAATATTTGCCAGAATATTTTAATGAGCAATTTATTTGGTTGATTATTGCAATGCAGAATTTATTGCCAGAAAAAACATTTAAGAAACAGACAAATGCAAGTGTGCATGCATGTTCAAGCTTGCAAGAAAATTTTCTTGCCCAAATATTTTTTGTATAAATTATGCAAATGAATATTTTAAATTAATATTTTACATACCTAAACATAGAGGCGGGAGAGTCTCTTTGATGACAGAAATCCTCTTCTTCTTTTTTATAGAAACAAAAAAAAACAAAAAAAAAGAAAAAAAGAAAAAAAAATTGCAGCTCTCTTCCCTGTTTTCCATTGTTGTCACATTAGTCCATGCTGAGTAAATAAGGAACACATTTAGTTCGAAGGAACATGGTCATCACAAAATCACTTTTCCTCTTGTTTTTATTCCACTACATTTTAATATCCATACATAAAACATTTTATTAAACCCGATCTTAACTTCCTCATGAAACTTTTGTTGAGGACAATCAGATCCCAAGACAAAAAAAAACGCACTTTGATTGTCTTTCTAAAATGAACAGAAAGGGAAATAGTGGTAGCTATTTTTCTAATTGACAGATCAATGCATATTGAGCAATGCTGAAACAGTTTTCATACCTTCTTTATTGATTGTAAATGTCTGCAAGGATATGTTGCGTATTAATGTAACTCAAAACTTCAGGCAGACCCAACTAATACCTGTCTGGTAACCCGAGAGAAATGCAATGACTATGCAATCACTCCATTTCAAGTAACTAGTTTACACTTAGATGGATGAAATCAAAATAAAACCAATTAGATGAGTGTTACCACAATTTAACTGAGGTAACTTTTCTTATAAACCGAATTGCTCCATCCTCAGTAGGGCAGTTCTCAATTTGATTATACCACTTCCCATCGTTTAGGATCTCTATGCTTCACGTATCTTCCCTCATAAGTACAAAACATCACCCTTGTATTGTCCCACTGATACCAGTACGCACATATAATATCACTTTGTATTTTGATGCAAATATATTTGTATGGGTGTATGGTGATGCTTATTACTGTTCCAGTAGTATGATGAGCACAAAACATTGGAAGAATTTTGGACCAAAACTTAAGTAATATACATTTTACATGTTTAGTATTGTGCTTCTACATTTCATAATTTATGTTAATATTACTGCCAAATATTTTACTCATTAATATGCAAAGTTTTTTATTCTTTTTTCAAGTACTAGACATGTATAACATATAGATTGAAGTCTAAATATGTGGTTCATAAAGAGTTATTCTTCAAGCATATTAGTTGTTTATCCTGATGATAAAATGTGGTTTAGTGGATATTTCCTAATACATTACCAATTTCTGATTTGACCACCATGTTCTCTTGGATAGGAGATTCGTACCTTGTTGCTGGCACGGATGGTGTGGGCACCAAACTGAAACTTGCATTTGAAACTGGTATCCATGATACTATTGGGATTGATTTGGTATATAATCCATGCCTTGCTTTACATAATTAATTTAGTTTTTTTGCTTTTGGAGGTAACTAAAAATTAATTGTGCTTTCTGATAGGTGGCCATGAGTGTGAATGACATTGTTACCTCTGGAGCAAAACCGCTATTCTTCCTTGATTACTTTGCGACAAGTAATTTAGATGTGGATCTTGCAGAGAAGGTATTCAAGAACACTGTCTGCTTTGTCTTATAGATAACACTTGAATGCTGAAAATCAAAATTTCCCCTAATCTAGATTCGTTTTGAACTCTAGACCTATACACGAACAGGACGGTTAGGAACTGGCAAGCTCATTTTCTTGTTTTTATCATGTAGGTGATTAAGGGGATTGTCGATGGATGCCAGCAGTCTGATTGTGTTCTGTTGGGTGGGGAGGTAAGCTGTTGGCATTTAATAAAATGTTGGTGTTTCAGTTGAAACTTCTGAGAACTTGAACTGCATGTGCATCTCTTAAATTACCTCTTGTAATGGATAATGTAATTTTTCTGGCAGACAGCCGAAATGCCTGATTTCTATGCAACAGGAGAATATGATCTTAGTGGTTTTGCTGTTGGCATTGTTAAAAAGGATTCAGTAATTGATGGGAAGAATATCAAGGTTGGAGATGTTCTCATAGGTCTTCCATCAAGTGGTGTTCATTCGAATGGGTTCTCTCTTGTGAGAAGGTTGGTAACCATCTGTTACTTGTAGCCAGCTTTTCATCGTCTTGCTAGAATGAAATATATATGATTAAACATTCAGAACTTCTTAGTTTTTTGAAGTAAATTATGTTGACATCAATGGGTTATGTCTTTGATTTTGAGGTACTTTTACAGGGTTCTGGCACAAAGTGGTCTATCTTTGAACGATCAGCTTCCTGGAAATAATGGCAAACCTATTACTTTAGGTGAAGCTCTAATGGCGCCTACTGTTATCTATGTTAAACAGGTTAGCTTTTAGATAAAATCGTTTGTATTCGGTATCAAAATTAACTAAACCGGCCTATAGAGGTGTCTTAACCTTATGGTGAAAAATATGTAGGTGATTGATATTATCAGCAAGGGATGTGTGAAAGGAATAGCCCACATCACTGGTGGTGGTTTTACAGACAACATTCCAAGAGTGTTTCCTTCAGGCATTGGAGCTAAAATCTTTACAAATTCTTGGGAAGTCCCTGCTGTATTCAGATGGATACAAGATGTAAGAAACCAGCTCACTTTGCAATCTTTGTGGACATAGATTCATCACTCCCTTAAGAAACAAACTGAAATACGGTGGTAATTTTTAGGACGTACTGGTTCAACCCAATCATTACTCCCTTTTTTTTTTTTCCACAGGCTGGAGGAATTGAGGATGCTGAGATGAGGCGGACCTTTAACATGGGTATTGGGATGGTTCTTGTTGTCAGCCCGGAGGCAGCTGATAGAATACTTTCAGAATGTCTGGGATCTAGTCCAGCTTATCGCATTGGGGAGGTCATAACTGGTGAGGGTGTCCAATTTGCCTGAAAATCTGTGGAAATTGTTTTCATGCGTGGGTGGTGAATGAGGCAAAGGAGGCCAATTTTGTTGTGCTGGTTCCAGAACTTATTTATAGTCACTACCATTGAGGCAACCAGTGAGTGCTGACGCTAAACCTTTTTCTGATATGGAGTGCTGACGCTAAACCTTAGTTTCCAATAAAATCTTTTTTTTTGGGGGTTTTTTGCACTTACTGGAATATATGGTTTGTCCCCTACGTTTGTAGCAAGGAGCTGTATTGTTGCCATGGCGGTGTGTCTGCTGGAGCAACAACCTAAAAAAGAAAAGCACTGATATGTTCTCTACATTCTATCTTGTTCTCTCTCTCTCTCTCTCCTTCGTTACAGGAGGACAATTCTTGGGTGCTGACTACCCATCCATTTCTTGTTCAATCTGGTTTCCACCCTCTAGCGAAAGGGAAGTCTCTCTGGCTCTCTGTGTGTGTATTTGTGTTTTTAGTCATAGCTCTGAGCCTTGCTAAATGGCACACTGAATCTCTCGTAACTTGCTTGCTTGTGTAATTGTAAAACGCTCCAATTAAACGTGAAACTTATTTCCTATAGAAAAGTTGAGACTATTATAGCTTTCACAGGGTCAATTGACCTCGGACCTATAATAAGAAAGTCAAAAGGATCATTCCTCAATTGTCATCAGCCAATGATATCAAACAACTTGATTTGATTTGCCATGTTCTCCACTTTCAAACTTTTGTTGTAAGGGCTTGGTTTCAACTTTCAAATTTGAGATGCATGCCTTATTTGATAGGAGGTCTGGCCATGTCTGGTCCATGGATCTTAATTTCAGATACGGACTATGGTCAGGACATAAGTTGGACATGGTTCCTTCAGGTGCTCCCTAAAAACCTTTTTGGTACCTATTTATAAAGAACTCCAAAGAAAAAAAAAAAAAACCCGTTTCCTCGTGTATCTTCTTTTGAAATGTCATAGATCCCTTTTACCAACCTATTGGCACTAAATGTGGTTGAGAAAAATGAACTTTATTTACATCATGATCTTAATGAAGCTGGATGGAGCTTTTGCTCTTCCTTTCCTTGGAAAAGCAACAAAAAAAAGAGAGAAACATGAATTTTATGTGGGGCTTAGGTGTGGTTTAATGAATATACTCTTATTAAATTGAAGAATGTAAAAGGTTATGGTTTTAGAGATGCTACCGAAGAAACAACCGAAATGATCACATCAGAATCTAACATTATTGCCAAATATTTGCAAGTTGAGATTGAAGTTTGTGTGCCAAAATCATTATTAGATCCTTATATAAAATTAACAACTCCATCCAATCTAAATAAACATAATGTAAAAATGAAAAAAAAAAAAAAGCTAATACAATCAGGAGTTCTGGTTCCATGAGAAATAGTTAGAAATACCGCCTCGTACACATTAAAAAAAGCCAGAGAATCATATTGACTGGATCATCAGTTCAACTAATGCCATTAAAATAATCACCCTGCAAGACAAGAAACAACACATTCATTATTTACTCAGATGGAAATGATAAAACTAACGGCTGGAGTTTTTTTTAATATATATAGTTGATAAAACATGCACAACCTTTCAAAGCATGGTGGAAATTTAAAAATTATATAAAAATCCATCCTTTTAGAAGGAACTAGACTTAAATTTCTTGATGCATTGAATAAAGAAGAAACTCAAAACTAGCAAGGACCAACATTCTTTCAATGATATTCATCCATATCCACATTGTGAAATGAAGGGTACATTTAGATTTACTAAAGTATTAACAATATATTAGCCGTTTGCATTATATTTGAAATTACAAAGTTATCTATAATTCATGAAAGATGAGTTATGCCTATAGAATTTTTTATCGAATCAAATCATCTAGTACACTTCATACCATATTATACTGATAGCATATCGATATACCAAACTATCATGTACCAATACAAATATACCATACCATACTATATATTGATATTATAGTGAAATTTTATTCGTACGAAATCCGAGACTGCAAATCTAAGTTGTGCTAAATCCTTTGCAATCATTTAACTGGAAATGTCTCCTTGGATAGGACATTCCAATTTTTTGATTGTCTCGACCAATGAATTCTTTTTTTTTTTCCAAAAAAATCTAGCTAAATAAAGTCATGATTGGAGCTTTAAAACATGGAAACAACATGAGAATCAGGGAATGTTGCTTTGTCATTTACGTGAGCATAAGAAATTGGGGGGTTTCCACCTTTTGACTAAATAAAAAGGTCATAACAATCATTTTCTCCTAATGTTCACAGAACATATTGTAAGTTTTTTGATGTTTACTTTCTTCTTTTTTCTAACTGTTCTTGGCTGGCCCGCTTCCTTTGTATTCATTAAATTTCCTTCACAAACTGGATGGGAGTTTTTCTCATCCGGGAAGGGGAAAGAAACAAAAATTCTGGCCTGGGAAGGTTTATGATACGGTCCCACATTCCATCAGAAGCTTCTTTGGCATGTAATGATGGTTAAATAGAGGTTACAAGAAGAACCGCTTATGCCTCACAGGGAGATTAAGAAATGCATGGCACAATACGCATTTTAATGGCCACCACATGAATGCTATTCTTTGAGATCTCTGTGACAAGAACTCACCTCATTGCATTTGTTTCATCCGATCACAAGCCTGCCATTAGTGCCATTGGGGATAAATTTCGCTCCTACCGAAGTCCAGTTTGATACTCAGTCTAATGCAACCAGTAGTCACGAAAAAACTTCAGCGGACGAGCCTTAGCCGAACTCCTCAGCGGTCGAGCTCTGACCGAACTTTCCAGCGATCGAGCCTTAGCCGAATCCCTTCAACCAGTCGAACTTCTCAGCAGCCGAACTCCAATCGGACTCCTACGGGAGCCGAACTTCCTCCACACTCCTTCAGTCGGACTCCCACGAGAGCCAAACTCCCTCCGCACTCCTCCAGTCGGACGCCTATAGAAGCTGAACTCCTTCCGAGCTTCTCCTCTAATCGGACGCCTACGGGAGCCAAACTTCTTCCGAGCTTCTCTTCCAGTCGGACGCCTACAGAAGCCAAACTCTTTCTGAGCTTCTCCTCTAGTCGGATGCCTACAGAAGCCGAACTCCTTCTGAACTTTTCCTTCGGCCAAACTCCTCCAGAAGTCGAACTTTTTTCGGACTTCTTCCTCAGTCGGATTCCTCCAACGGATTACTTTCGGATAGTCTCCTTCAGACGTATTTTTTTTAGGAGTTCGAACTCCTCTGAAATTGATATATGCCGAAGTTCACCAACCAACGTCTGCTTTCTCAAAGCTATGGTTATTAAATCTTGACGAACGGTCACCATCAGTCTGCTATAGGCGATGCTATCGGACGGTATGACTGTCACCATCAGCCTGACGATACCTTTTCTTCCATACCGAACTCCATCGGGCCTCGAGCGGCCCACTGTCAGATAGTTGCAGCTGTCACCATCAATCAAGCTCCGCTTATAAAAAGGGACCATCCAGATATGTTTTCTCGAAGCTCTAAGCTCTCTTCTTCTTTTCAAAATTCTACCGAGCTCTCGCCTGAGCACTCCATTTCTGTTGGTTAGAAGAGCTGACTTGATCATCGAAGGATTCTGTTGGAGCCACCACCATCGACTCTGGATGGAACTTTATTTTATAGATCACCGACGGCGATCTCGTCCTCCTCCACTCTAGCTCGATCTGGCATCAACCAAATTTTATACCAATAAAATTGGTGCTAGAAGGAGGGCCTTTATCTTCGAGGTATCCTTATTCTTAAAGGAGTACTCAGTCGATCCTATTGAACTTCTTCTCCAGGGTCACCTCCATCCTTTCCCTCAATCTCACAAAATACCTCAAAAGAAGACGACTACTCGAAGATCTACCGCTTCTGTCATCAGATCTGGACTAGATCCATCCATTCTTGCTCCATCGCTAGCACTTCAACCTCCACCTCCATCGATGGCTATGATAGATTCGAAGCAGTTTAATCTACTGATGCAGCAGATTCAGGGCCTCATCGAGATGGTGCAGGCCATGCAGCAGTCTCTGGTGGCGACTCCATCAAAAAATCCACCATCAGGATGTCGAAAATCGATCCCAAGAAAGAGTACTGAGCTAGCATATCCATCACCCCTGAAAAGAAAAAATAGAGAGCAGAGGATCCATATTTGGATCATGGTTCTCCTCTGGAGGAGACTTTCCTCATTTATAGTCAAAAGCTCTCCAAGATCTACGATCAAGACGACGTCCTCGATCACAGACTGTGGGAGATGGATCGACAGATTGAGGAACTCCATCATGTCATCCCGACTCGTTATGACGATGTCTGCACCGATCCCCCTTTCTCTCATCGGATTATGCAAGAGCCCGTTCCACCGAACTTCAAGTTTTCTTAATTTGAAAGCTACGATGGAACCTCTAATCCGGTCGATCATTTGAAGGTCTTTCGGACCATGATGCTACTCCATGATGCACCATATGCCATATTATGCCGAGCATTTTCATCTATCTTGAAGGAGGCAGCAAAAAATTGGTACTCGATGTTGAAGCTAGGTACAATTTTCTCTTTTGATCAAATGAGCCATCAATTCGCGGCCCACTTCATCAGCAGCCGACGTCCGTGCCGAGGTTTAAATTTCTTGGTGAATGTCAAGCAAAAGATGGAAGAATCCATCCAAGCTTATGTTACTCGATTTAATGCGGCTGCGTTGGAGGTTTGAAACTTGGATCAGTCTGTTGCAATGGTCGCACTCAAGGACGGCCTTCAGAAAAATGATTTGCTGTTCTTCTTAGATAAGAAGTACCCTAAAAACTTTATCGATTTGTTCGCTCAAACTGAGAGATATGTCCGTGCAAAAGAAGCCTTCAAATTGAAAGACGAAGAAGTCATAGGAGAGCGGTGGGCCAATGAGTCTGATAGACCCACCATCGATGGAGGGCCGAATGAAGCTCGGCATGCTCACGGGCTCCCCCCAAGCACAAGCGAGGCTGAACTTCCCCTTGAGCTCATCGTCAAGGAAGCTCTGACAAAAGAACATGAAGTTTTTCCCCAGGAGATTTTACAGGAGGGCCGAATGAAGTTTGACTGCGCTCACAGGCTCCCCCCAAGCACAAGCAAGGTCGAACTCTCCCTCGAGCTCGTCACCAAGGAAGCTCTGACAAAAGGGTATGAAGTTCTCTCCTATGAGGTTTCACAGGAGGAGAATAAAGCTCGCCGCTCACGACTCCCCGACAAGCGATCAACTCCCGAGCTCGCGCCAAACCCTAAAAGGCATGAATTCTCCCTAGAGGATCACAGGGGCAAATGAAGTGATGCACTCGGGCTCCCACGAGCACAGCGAGGCGAACCCCTCGAGCTTTCGCAAGGAGCCTTGTTAGATATATGTGCCCTAGAAGCCAGAATTGGCTGACACTTGTAATACACTTCTAGGGGCAAAATTATAATTTTGACTAAAATCAATAAATGGGTTATTTTCTATCACATATGTGTATTTAGTGTCTGTGATACATCCTTTGAGTTAATGGTAATGATAATTCATATTTTCAAGAGTTGAAAATTTAAGACATGAATAATCATTATTAACTCATAAATTGCTCCCGACCATAGGATCATCACGAGGATGGTGATTGATCCGGAAGGTTGGTGTACAATCGCTTCTCTTTAGTAGATGAGTCTTGAGTCTACGGTGTGGAGACACCGGAGCGAGAGTACAGGTACTCGTTAGAGAACGAGGGCACTGAGCGTGACCACCTCGAGTAGTCATTAGGGAGTCTACCTTCTCGTCAATGACTGACTCGATGCTGCAGTAGTGTGTCTGGTTCTTTGACCTGAGATGCATCGGCAGTTCACCTTGAGGGTGTTATAGTTTGACTACACCATTACTCGGTCTCCTAGCCATATGGAACCCTGAGGTGTATGTTGGCTATAGCATGTTCATTGTAGGAACTGGATTGCATCAAGATGGAATCTATCTACCTCGGTGGTAGAGGAGCAGCCCTATGATGAATCATGAGAATCAAGTCCAGAAGCCCATGGCCATGGCAGAGTGAAATAATAGAAAGAGTTTCTATTTAGATTTTCACATTGGACTCGAATCGAATGATTACATCATATGACAGAGACTAGGGTTTGACGAGTTTACCTTAACCCTAATCTGATCGGGGCTCAAGATAGAAGAACTGAATCACACAGGTAGCTGCACCAAGAGGTTCGCATTCAGCTCTGATGGGTTGCCACCATATACTGCTAGGTGTCACTGGTGGATTTTGGGAGCAATTAGAATGATTTAGATGATCGATCATTCTAGCTGTTCGAATCAGAAGAGTTCTGATCCATCGAAAGGAGTTTCGATGATGTCGATGATAGAGATCATGACATATCCCATTACCATACAGAACTGAACCTAACTGGGTCACACAAACAAGGGTTTGAATCTGGTGATCATCAATTGAACTGATCTAGTTCAATTGATCTGAATGAGATTCAATTAGGTTCAAGGAAATCGTGCTAGCACTCGATTGAACCTAACGTTCTTCTTTTGCTATCATAAATAAGTTGTCCTGTCTGAGCCAAAGGAGTTTGTGCTCAATCAGAGGCCTTCATATGGTCTGACTGGAGGTTGTCCAAGTCAGAATAAGGTTGTCTTATTTGTAAGACATTACCTGCCATTTTTGGTCACCTGCCATTTCTTGTTCTTTGACTTTGGTCAAAAGTCTACCTTTGACTGGTCAAACGTTGACCATTGACACTTTGACTTTTGACCACATGTCATGCACCTATTGGAGAGCTGGTGGGGGCCTGTCCCCCTGCCAGAACCTGGCAAGGAGAAGGGCGCACGCCACCCTAGGCGTGTGCCCAAGTTGGAGGCGCCTAGGAGTCCTTGTTGGACAAGGACTCCATCTCCTTTTTGGATTCCAATTAGAGTTCTTCTAAGAACCAACTTTGACTGGTCTTAGGCGCCCTCTAAGTAGGAATCCAGGGGTCTCTATTCCCACCAATCAGATTTAGATCTGATTTCACAAAGGGTTGTGATTGGTTGGGAGGAAGAGGAGTTGGATCACGCTTAGTCTATAAAAAGGACCCTGCGCCCAACTCAGTTTAAAAAGATTCAATTGAGAATTGAAAACTCCACGCCCCAAGGCTGCCTCTCCCCTCCCTCTCCATGCCAAACCACCTTCTCCCCTTGCTCTCCACGTCCAAAAGGAGTTTTGGACCTTGGTTGGTGCGATTCAGATCAAAGAAAGGCGATCAAAAGTAAGAAGGCTGCGCTGCTGCAAAGGACGACTGCTCATCTTCAAAAAGAGTTTTGAAGATCCTCCAGATCAGATCCAGATCTGAATTTTTGGAGGTGTGATAGAGAAGAAGAGGATCTCCAGATCCAACCCGAGTGGATACCGGTAGAGGCCAGGCGCTTGCGTGGCTAAGATCCAGAACCTTCCGCTGCAAACAGGATCATCAACAGGGTAATAGGATTACCCAGATCAGGTAAATTAAATTTGATTTAATTTATCTTTTAATTTTATTTTATTAAAATAATAAGAATCAGATCTGAAACATATCAAGATCTGATTGGGATCAAGAGAAAAATTTTTGAAATATATCTCTTGATCTGATCAGATCTGAACGAACCTGACGAAAATTCTCAGCTAAAAAGGGAGAATTTCCCAGGGGTTCCGAAGGAAATGGCCTCATGTACGCTCCCTGACAAAGAGAGTCCGAGCTGAAGCCTTAGCAAGTTCCCGGGGTTCAAGGGGGGAAGAGTCGCCATGCTCATGGGTCCCCGAGTGCAAGCAAGGCCGAACTCCTTCTCGAGCTCGTCATTAAGGAAGCTCCGATAAAAGGGCATAAAGTTCTCCCTCAAGAGGTTTCACAGGAGAGCCGAATAAAGCTCGGCCACGCTCATGGGCTCTCCCTGAGTGCAAGCGAGGCCGAACTTCTTCTCGAGCTCATCGTCAAGAAAGCTCCGATAGAAGGATGCGAAGAAGTCCTCCCCCCAGAAGCTAGAATCATCAATGAGGGAGGAACAACAAGAAGATCGACCACCTTCCGACATCATCGATGCTATCTCTAGGGGCTTGATACTTCGGTGGGCTGTCATCTTCCAACATTAAAGCCAAGAGAAGCTTGCTCTAAATTGAGAAGACTAATACAAAATAGAGGAGGTCGTCAGATCCGAAACTTACCATCTGAAAAGCTCGGAGTAATAATGCTCTCATGATCTTGAGACTCAAAGAATTCGAGAATGTACTGTCGATAATTTTTCTTCAGTAAGGCTCCTCCATTTCAACATTATTATTTCTCGGTGCAAAAACTACCTGATGACAGGAAAGAAGCAAATAATAGTGGCCATGTTAGGAATAGGAGGAGAATCTCATCCTAACATAAGCAAGTCAAAAGCCTCATTCATTTTAAACGAGATGGGGGGAGAGGTCCTGACAACGGCCCTTATGTGCCCCCATAGTCCGTTAGGAACAAGAGGAGAACCTCATCCTAACGTGAGCAAAGTCAAAGGCCTCATTCATTTTAGATGAGATGGAGAGAGTGACTCTGACAATGATCCTTATGTGCCCCCACAGTCCATTAAGAATATAAGAAGAATCTCGTCCGAACGTGAGCAAAGTCGAAGGCCTCGTTCATTTTAGACGAGATGGAGGGAGAGGCCCTGACAATGGCCCTTATGTGCACCCCTACAGTCCGTTAGGAATAGAAGGAGAACCTCATCCTAACGTGAGCAAAGTTGAAAGTCTCATTCATTTTAGACGAGATGGAAAGAGAGGCATTGACAATGGCCCTTATGTGCCCCTACAATCCGTTAGGAACAGGAGGAGAATCTCGTCCTAACGTGAGCAAAGTCGAAGATCGAGCTTCAAAGTCTACGTCAACAAGAGATAAGATCTCCTTCGACCTCAGCTACTGAAGATAAGATCTCCCCCGAGCTTTACCTTCAACCTCGACTGCTGGAGATAAGAACTCCCCTGAGGAGTTCAACCTTCGACCTCGGCTGCTGGAGATAAAATTTTCTCTAAGAAGCTTAACCTTCAACCTCGACTGTCGGAGATAAGATCTCTTCTGAGGAGTTCAACCTTCAACCTTAACTACTGGAGATAAGATCTCCCTCGAGGAGCTCAACCTTCAACCTCGGCTGTTGGAGATAAGACAGATAAAATCTCCCCCGAGGAGCTCAACCTTCAACCTTGGCTATCGAAGATAAGATCTCCTCTGATGAGCTCAACCTTCAACCTCGATTGCTGGAGATAAGATCTCCCCAAGGAGTTCAACCTTCAACCTCAGCTACTAGAGATAAGATCTCCCCTGAGGAGTTCAACCTTTGACCTCGGCTGCTGGAAATAAGATCTCCCCAAGGAGCTCAACCTTCAATCTCGACTGTTGGAGACAAGATCTCCTCCGAGGAGCTCAACCTTCGACCTCGGCTACTGGAGATAAGATCTCCCCCGAGGAGCTCAACCTTTAACCTCAACTGCTGGAGATAAAATCTCCTCCGAGGAGCTCAACCTTCAACCTCGATCGAATATAAGATCTCCCTCGAGCAATCAAGTCAATCTCGACTAGAAATAAGATCTCTTTCGAGCGACTGAAGTCAACCTCGACCACAGGAGATAAGATCTCCGAGCTTCAACCTCGATCAGAGATAAGATCTCTTTCGAGCATTCGAGTCAACCTCGGCTAGAGATAAGATCTCTTTCGAGCGACCGAGCCAACCTCGCTTGCAGGAGATAAGATCTCTTTCGAGCTTCAATCTTGACTGCAGGAGATAAGATCTCCCCTAAGCTTCAATCTCGATTGTAGGAGATAAGATCTCCCCCGAGCTTCAACCTCGATCAGAGACAAGATCTCTCTCGAGCGACCGAGCCAACCTCGGATGCAGGAGATAAAATCTCCCCGAGGAGCTCAACCTTTAACCTCGACTGCTGGAGATAAGATCTCCTCCAAGGAGTTTAAACCTTCAACCTCGACTGTTGGAGATAAGATCTCTTCCGAGGAGCTCAACCTTCAACCTCGGTCGGAGATAAGATTTTTTTCGAGCAATCGAGTCAACCTTGATTAGAGATAAGATCTCTTCCTAATGATCGAACCAACCTCGGCTGTAGGAGATAAGATCTCCCCCGAGCTTCAACCTCAGCCAGAGATAAGATCTCTTTTGAGCACCCAAGTCAACCTCGGCTAGAGATAAGATCTCTTCCGAGCGACCAAGCCAACCTCGGCTGCAGGAGATAAAATCTCCTCTGAACTTCAACCTTGACTGCAGGAGATAAAATCTCTCCCGAGCGACCGAGTCAATCTTGGCTAGAGATAAGATCTCTCCTGAGGATCGAGCCAACCTCGACTGTACAGGAGATAAGATCTCCTCCTAGAAAAGCTTCGAGGAAACCTTGACTGTCAGGAGATAAGATCTCTCTCTGAGTGCCCGAGTCAAGCTCGGCTGCAGAGATAAGATCTCTCCCCGAGCAACCGAGCTTCGACCTCAGCTGCAGGAGTTAAGATCTCCCCCGAGCTTCAACCTCGATCAGAGATAACATCTCTTTCGAGCGATCGAGTCAATCTCGACTAGAGATAAGATCTCTTTCGAGGACCGAGCTAACCTCGACTGCAGGAGATAAGATCTCCCCCGAGCTTCAACCTTGGCTGCAAGAGATAAGATCTCTCCTAAGCTTTAACCTCGGTTAGAGATAAGATCTCTCCCGAGCGACCGAGTCAACCTCGGCTAGAGATAAGATCTCTTCCGAACGATCGAGCCAACCTCGACTGCAGGAGATAAAATCTCCTCCGAGCTTCAATCTCAACCAGAGGTAACATCTCTACCAAGTCAATCTCGACTAGAGATAAGATCTCTCCTGAGCGATCGAGCCAATCTCGACTGCAGGAGATAAAATCTCCTCCGAGCCTCAACTTCAACTTCAACCTCGACTGAAGATGAGATCTTTTCCGAGCCTCAACTTCAACTTCAACTTTGGCTAGAGATAAGATCTCCCTTGAGCTTCAACCTGAACTGACGTAGAGCTCTGAAGAGAACTTCGGCAGTCACCTTTTCTGTACTCCCTTCCTTCGAGTTTCGAACTCGGAAGTGGGGGAGACTATTGTTGGGGATAAACCCCAGTCCTATTGAAGTCCAATCTGATGCTCAGTCTAATGCAATCGGTAGTCACAAAAGAGCTTCAGTGGATGAGTCTTAGCCAAACTTCTTCAGCCGACCAAACTTCTCAGTGGCCGAGCTTCGATCAAACATCCCAGTGGTCGAGCCTTAGCCAAATTTCTTCAACCGACCAAACTTCTCAGCGGTCGAGCTCCAGTCGGACTCCTACGAAAGCCGAACTTCCTCCTACTCCTTCAGTCGAACTCTCACAAGAGCCAAACTTTCTTCGCACTCCTTCAATCGGATGCCTGTGGGAGTCGAACTCCTTCCGAGCTTCTCCTCCAATCGGATGCCTATGGGAGCTGAACTTCTTCCGAGCTTCTACTCCAATCGGACACCTATGGGAGCCGAACTCCTTCCGAGCTTCTTCTCTAGTCGAACGCCTACAGAAGCCAAACTCCTTTCGAGCTTCTCCTCTAGTCGGACGCCTATAGAAGCCGAACTCCTTTCAAATTTTCTCTTCGATCGAACTCCTCCAGGAGCCAAACTTTTTTTGGACTTCTCCCTCAGTCGAATTTCTCCAACGGATTACTCCCGAAAAATCTTCTTCAGACGTATTTTCTTCAGAAGTCCGAACTCCTCTGAAATTGATATATGCCGAAGTCCACCAACCAACGCCTACTTTCTCAGAGCTACGACTATTAAATCTTGACGAACGGTCACCATCATTCTGCCATAGGCGATGCTATCGAACGGTATGACTGTCACCATTAGCCTGATGATATCTTCTCCTCCGTACCAAATTTCATCGAGCCTCGAGCGGCCCACTACCAGATAGTTGCAGCTGTCACCATCAATCAAGCTCCGTCTATAAAAAGAAATCCTCTAGATATATTTTTTCGAAGTTCTAAGCTCTCTTCTTCTTTTTGAAACTCTACCAAGCTCTCATCTGAGCACTCCATTTCTGTTGGCCAGAAGTGCTGATTTGATCATCGAAGAATCCCGCTGGAGCCACCACCATCAACTCCGAGCGAAACTTTATTTTGCAGATCATCGATGGCGACCTCATCCTCCTCCACTCCAATTCGATCCAATGTCAATCAAATTCTGCACCAACAAAATTGGCGCTAGAAGGAAGGCCTCTATCTCCGAGGTATCCTTATTCTTAAAGGAGAGCTCAGTCGATCCTACCAATCTTCTTCTTCAGGGGTCATCTCCACCTTCTCCCTCAGTCTCATGAAATGCCTCAAAAGAAGATGACTATCTGGAGATCTACCACTTCTGCCGTCAGATCTGGGCCAGATCCATCCATTCTTGCTCCATCGTCAGCACTTCAACCTCCACCGATGGTCATGATAGATTTGGAGCAGTTTAACCTACTGATACAGTAGGTTCAGGATCTCATCGAGATGGTGCAGGCCATGCAGTAGTCCCTGATGGTGACTCCATTAGAAAATCCACCATCATAATGTCAGAAATCGATCCCAAAAAAGAGTACTCGGGCTAGCATACGCATCGCCTCTGGAAAGAAAAAATAGAGAGCAGAGGATCCATATTCGGATCATGGTTCTCCTTTGGAGGAGACTTTCCTCATTTATAGTTGGAAGCTCTCCAAGATCTGCGATCGAGATGACATCCTCGATCACAGACTGTAAAAGATGGATCGACAGATTGAGAAACTCCACCATGTCATCCCAGCTCGTTATGACGACGTCTGCACCGATCCTCCTTTCTCTCTCCAAATTATGTAAGAGTCTATTCCATCGAACTTCAAGCTTTCTTAATTTGAAAGCTACGATGGAATCTCTGATCCAGTCAATCATTTGAAGGCCTTCCGGACCATGATGCACTAGATGTCATATTATGCTGAGCTTTTTCATCTACCTTAAAGGAGGCAACAAAAAATTGGTACTCGATGTTGAAGCTAGGTATGATTTTTTTTTTGATCAGATGAGCCATCAGTTCGTGGCCCACTTCATCAGTAGCCAACATCCGTACTGAGGTTCAAATTTTTTTGGTGAATGTCAAGCAAAAGGCGGAAGAATCCATCCGGACTTATGTTACTCGATTTAATGCGGTTGCGTTGGAAGTCCGAAATCTGGATCAGTCTGTTGCAATGGCCATAGTCAAGGACAGCCTTCAGAAGAATGATTTGCTATTCTCTCTGAAGAAAAAGTATCTTAGAAACTTTGCCGATCTGCTCGCTTGGATCGAGAGATATGCCCGTGCAGAAGAAGCCTTCAAATTGAAGGATGAAGAAGTCGTAGGAGAGTGGTGGACCGATGAGTCTGATAGACCCACCATCGATGGAGGGCTGAATGAAGCTCGGTCATACTCATGGGCTCCCTCCGAGCATAAGCGAGGCCGAACTCCTCCTTGAGCTCATCGTTAAGGAAGTCCTGACAAAAGAACATGAAGTTCTCTTCCAGGAGGTTTCACAGGAGGGCCGAATGAAGTTCGACCACGCTCATGGGCTCCTCTCGAGCATAAGCGAGGTCGAACTCCCCCTCGAGCTCGTCATCAAGGAAGCCCTGACAAAAGGATATGAAGTTCTCCCCCAGGAGGTTTCACAAGAGGGTCGAATAAAGCTCGACCGCGCTCACTGGCTCCCCTCGAGCACAAGCGAGATCAAACTCTCTCTCGAGCTCATCGTCAAGGAAGTTCTGATAAAAGAGCATGAAGTTCTCCCCTAGAAGGTTTCATAAGAGGGTCGAATGAAGCTCAACCATGCTCATGAACTCCCTATGAGTACAAGCGAGGTCGAACTCCCCCTCGAGCTTGTTGCCAAGGAAGCCCTGACAAAAAGGGCATGAAGTTCTCCCCCAAGAGGTTTCATAGGAAGACTGAATGAAGCTCAGTCACGCTCACGGGCTCCCCCTGAGCACAAGCAAGACCAAACTCTCCCTTGAGCTCGTCGTCAAGAAAGTCCTAACAAAAGGGCATAAAGTTCTTCCCCAGGAGGTTTCACAGGAGGGCCGAATGAAGCTCGGCCATGCTCACGGGCTCCCCCTGAGTGCAAGCGAGGTCGAACTCCTTCTCGAGCTCATCATCAAGGAAGCCCCAACAAAAGGATATAAAGTTCTCCCCCGGGAGGTTTCACAAGAGGGTCGAATGAAGCTCGGCCATGCTCACGAGCTCTCCTTGAGTGCAAGTGAGGCCGAACTCCTTCTCAAGCTCATCATCAAAGAAGTTTTGATAGAAGGGCATGAAGAAGTCCTCCCTTCAGAAGCTAGAACTATCAATGAGGAAGAAACGATAAGAAAATCGACCGCCTCCCGGCATCATCGATGCTATCTCTGGGGGCTTGATACTTTGGTGGGCTATCATCTCCCAACGTCAAAGCCAAGAGAAGCTTGCTCTAAATTGAGAGGGCCAACACAAGATAGAGGAGGTCATCAGATCCAGGACTTACCATCTGAAAAGCTCAGAGTAATAATGCTCCCACGATCTTGAGACTTGGAGAATCTGAGAATATACTGCCGGTAATTTTTCTTCAGTAAGACTCCATTTCAACATTATTATTTTTTGGTGCAAAAACTACCTGATGATAGAAAAG
Organism: Cocos nucifera; assembly: GCA_006176705.1. NCBI lineage: Eukaryota > Viridiplantae > Streptophyta > Magnoliopsida > Arecales > Arecaceae > Cocos > Cocos nucifera. Next base: position 904,961 of record QRFJ01001372.1, on the reverse strand, counting down.
AAGTAAACAATAGTGTCCATGTTAGGAATAGGAGGAGAACCTCATCCTAACATAAGCAAGTCGAAGGCATCGTTCATTTTAGATGAGATGGGGGGAAAGGTCCTGACAACGACCCTTATGTGTCCCCTCCATAGCCCATTAGAAAAAGGAGGAGAACCTCATCCTAATGCAAGCAAAGTCGAAGGCCTCATTCATTTTAGATGAGATGAAGGAAGAGGCTCTGACAATGGTCCCTTATATGCCCCCACAGCCTATTAAAAACAGGAGGAGAATCTCGTCCTAACGTGAGCAAAGTCGAAGGCCTCGTTCATTTTAGACGAGATGGAGGGAGAGGCCCTGATAACGGCCCTTATGTGCCCCCACAGCCCATTAAAAATAGAAGGAGAATCTCGTCCTAATGCGAACAAAGTCAAAAATCTCATTCATTTTAGATGAGATGGAAAGAGAGACCCTGACAATGGCCCTTATGTGCTCCTACAGTCCGTTAGGAGCAGGAGAAGAACCTCATCCTAACATGAGCAAAGTCGAAGATCGAGCTTAAAAGTCTACGTCAATAAGAGAAAAGATCTTCGTCGACCTCGGCTAGTAGAGATAAGATCTTCCTCGAGCTTTACCTTCAACCTCGGCTGCTGGAGATAAGACCTTTCTCAAGAAGTTCAACCTTCGATGTCGGCTGCTGGAGATAAGATCTCCCCCGAGGAGCTCAACCTTCAACCTCGGTTGCCGAAGATAAGATCTCCCCCGAGGAGTTTCAACCCTTCAACCTCGGCTGTTGGAGATAAGATCTCCCCTCGAGGAGCTCAACCTTCAACCTCGACTGCTGGAGATAAGATAGATAAAATCTCTCCTAAGGAGCTCAACCTTCAACCTCGGCTGTCGAAAATAAGATCTTCTCCGAGGAGCTCAACCTTCAACCTCGGTTGCTGGAGATAAGATCTTCCCCGAGGAGTTCAACCTTCAACCTCGACTGCTGGAAATAAGATCTCCCTCGAGGAGTTCAATCTTTGACCTCAGTTGTTGGAGATAAGATCTCCCCCGATGAGCTTAACCTTCAACCTCGACTACTGGAGATAAGATCTCTCCTGAGGAGTTCAATCTTCAACCTCGACTGCTGGAGATAAGATCTCCTCCGAGGAGCTCAACCTTCGACCTTGGCTACTGGAGATAAGATCTCCCCGAGGAGCTCAACCTTCAACCCTCGACTGAAGATAAGATCTCCCCTGAGCAATCGAGTCAACCTCGACTAGAGATAAGATCTCTTCCGACCGATCGTGAGCCAACCTCGATTGTAGGAGATAAGATCTCCTCCGAGGGATCATGGACAACCTCGGTCAGAGATAAGATCTCTTTCGAAGCGTTCGAGTCAACCTCGACTAGAGATAAGATCTCTTCCGAGCGAATCAAGACAACCTCGACTGCAGGAGACAAGATCTCTCTCCGAGCTTCAACCGAGTCGATTTGATCGGAGATAAGATCTCCCTCGAAGCTTTCACCATCGGATCAATCTCAGCAAGAGATAAGATCTTCTTTCGAGCGATCGAGCCAACCTTGACTGCTAGAAGATAAGATCTCCTCCGAGAAGCTCAACCTTTAACCTTGATTGTTGGAGATAAGATCTCCTTCGAGGAGTTTTAACCTTCAACCTTTAGCTGCTGGAGATAAGATCTCCTCCAAGGAGCTCAACCTTCAACCTCAATCGAAGATAAGATCTCCCCAAGCAACCGAGTCAACCTCGACTAGAGATAAGAATCTCTTCCAAGTGATCGAGCCAATCTTGACTGCAGAAGATAAGATCTCCCCCGAGCTTCAACCTCGGTCAGAGATAAGATCTCTTTCGAGCGCCCAAGTCAACCTCGACTAGAGATAAGATCTCTTTCGAGCAACCGAGCCAACCTCGACTGCAGAAGATAAGATCTCCTCCGAGTTTTAACATCGACTGCAGGAAATAAGATCTCTTTCGAAGCTTCAACCTCGGCCAGAGATAAGATTTCTTCCGAGTGATAGAGTCAACCTCGGCTAGAGATAAGATCTCTTCCGAGGACCGAGCCAACCTCGACTGCAGGAGATAAGATCTCCCCCGAGCTTTAACCTCGATCAGAGATAAGATCTCTTCCAAGCACCCGAGTCAACCTCGATTAGAGATAAGATCTCTTCCGAGCGACTGAGCTAACCTCGACTGTAGGAGATAAGATCTCTTTCGAGCTTCAACCTCGATCAAAGATAAGATCTCTCTCGAGTGACCAAGTCAACCTCGACTAGAGATAAGATCTCTTCCGATGACCGAGCCAACATCGACTGCAGGAGATAAAATCTCTCCCAAGCTTTAATCTTGGCTGTAAGAGATAAGATCTCTCCTAAGCTTTACCCTCGGCCAGAGATAAGATCTCTTCCGAGCGATCGAGTCAACCTTGGCTAGAGATAAGATCTCTCCCGAGCGATCGAGCCAACCTCGACTGCAGGAGATAAAATCTCCTCCGAGCTTCAACCTCGGCAAGAGGTAAGATCTCTACCGAGCAATCGAGTCAATCTTGACTAGAGATAAGATCTCTTTCGAACAATCGAGCCAACCTCGACTGCAGGAGATAAAATTTTTTTCGAGCCTCAACTTCAACTTCAACCTCGATTGGAGATGAGATCTCCTCCGAGCTTCAACCTGAACTGACGTAGAGCCCTGAAGAGGACTTCGACAATCGTTTTTTCTGTACTCCCTTCCTTTGAGTTTCAAACTCGAAAATAGAGGAGACTATTGCTGGAGATAAATCCCACTCCTGTCGAAGTCCAGTCTGATGCTCATTCTAATGCAACTGATAGTCATGGAAGAGCTTCAGTGGACGAGTCTTAGCCGAACTTCTTTAGTCGACCGAACTTCTCAGTGGTCGAGCCCTGACCGAACTCCCTAACGGTCGAGCCTTAGCCAAATCTCTTCAATCGATCGAACTTCTCAGCGATCGAGCTCCAGTCGGACTCCTACAGGAGCCAAACTTTCTCCGCACTCCTTCAGTCGGACTCCCACGAGAGCCAAACTTCCTCCGCACTCCTTCGTTGGATGCCTACGGGAGCCGAACTCCTTCCGGGCTTCTCCTCTAGTCGGATGCCTATAGAAGCCAAACTCGTTTCGAGCTTCTCCTCTAGTCGGATGCCTACAGAAGCCGAATTCCTTCCGAACTTCTCCTTCGGCCAAACTCCTCCAGGAGCTGAACTTTTTTGGACTTCTCCCTCAGTTAGATTCCTCCAGCGAATTACTCCTGGATAATCTTCTCCAGACGTATTCTCTTCAGAAGTCCGAACTCCTCTGAAATTAATATATGCCGAAGTCCACCAACCAACGCCTACTTTTTCAGAGCTATGGTTATTAAATCTCGACGAACGATCGCCATTAGTCTGCCACAGACGATGCTATCAAACGATATGGCTGTCATCATCAGTCTAATGACACCTTTTTCTTCGTATCGAACTCCACCAGATCTCGAGCGGCCCACTACCAGACAGCTGCAGCTGTCACCATCAATCAAGCTCCGCCTATAAAAAGAGACCCTTCAGATATGTTTTCTCGAAGCTCTAAGTTCTCTTCTTCTTCTTGAAACTCTGTCAAGCTCTCGTCTGAGTACTCCATTTCTATTGACCAGAAGAGCTAACTTGATCGTCTGAGCACTCCTTTCGAGCTTCTCCTCCAGTCGGATGCCTACGAAAGCCGAACTCCTTCTGAGCTTCTCCTCTAGTCGGACGTCTATAGAAGCCAAACTTCTTTCGAGCTTCTCCTCTAGTCGGACGCCTACAGAAATCAAACTTCTTTCGAATTTCTCCTTCGACCGAACTCCTTCAAAAGTCGAACTTTTTTCGGACTTCTTCCTCAATCGGATTCCTCCAGCGGATTACTTTCGGATAATCTCCTCCAGACATATTCCCTTTAGGAGTCCGAACTCTTTTGAAATTGATATATACCGAAGTCCACCAACCAACGCCTGCTTTCTCAGAGCTATGGTTATTAAATCTCGACGAACGATCGCCATCAGTCTGCCACAGGCGATGTTACCGAACGGTATGGCTGTCACCATCAGTCTGATGATATCTTTTTCTTCATACCGAACTTCACCAGATCTCGATCGGTCCGCTGCCAGATAGCTGCAGCTGTCACCATCAATTAAGCTCCGCCTATAAAACGAAATTCTTCAGATATGTTTTCTCGAAGCTCTAAGCTCTCTTCTTTTTTCTGAAACTCTGTCGAGCTCTCGTCTGAACACTCCATTTCTATTGATCAGAAGAGCTGACTTGATCATCAGAGGGTTCCATCGGAGCCACCACCACTAACTTCGGATGGAACTTTATTTTGAAAGTCACTGACAGTGACCTCGTTCTCCTCCACTCCAGCTCGATCCGATGTCAATCAAATTTTATACCAACAGGTGCCATTAATGTGATGCTGAATAGCGGCTTTAAACAAGAAAAATAACACGGACAAAGTAGAACTTCTTCATATGTGTAATTTTCCGTGACACTTGCTAGAGAACCGATGAAGCTAAAGTTTGTAGCATTGGGACCAAAAGAGTGCATGCATGCTGTCATCATATTTTATGTGAAATCTCCAGGTTTATTAATGTCCTTATTGGTGTTTTAGTGCATGTGGGGGTATAAGAAGCGGATTGAGTTATCCTATCCTATCATCTAACTGTTTGCATTTGACAAAAGATAAAGATCAATCTCCAGTAAGATCAACAGTACTCGATTGAGTTCAATGCTCGATTTCTTAAGTTAGAGAAGGTAAAGAAATTTTAGAATAAGATTCGTTAAATTATCCGTCAGAAGTGCTATAACGCAACCAGAATTTCAGAAATTAGAACGTTCAAAGATCAAAGAGAAATAAAATGTTTTTTATTCATTATTATCGTATAGAGTCAAGATTTTATAAAGCGCTGCAAATCATAATACATGTTGCATGCTACAATTACAAGCTTTGAGTTTATTCCATTGGTAGGATCTCAAGGGATGAAAATAACGGAGGAAATGGACGACGGAGGAAGTGACTTACAGGTGCTGGTGATATCATGTCTCATCGAGCTCTTTTTCAAAAATAATGGAGGGGACGTGTCGGACCTTGCACCCATCCTCATTTCTGACCCTGTCGTTGAACTCACGGGGCATTTCATCCAGCGTCGGTTCCTTGAGGGTGGTCACATGCTCGGGAAGCATCTTCATGAACCTATCACACGCTCTAATAGTTAAGTGGTTGAGGCTGGGCATCGCCCAAATCTACACTCTCCAAGGGAATGCTATTAACATCAACTGCCGCAGTCGAGGAAAGCCACCAGGAGAACATGAGATGATCTTCCCGATACGGTCGAAGAACCCTGAGGTTTGGCAGCTTCTCCAGCACCGGCATCGGGTCTTGCTCCAACTCAGAATATGATAACATGAGCTTGGTGAGGTTTGGTGGGAATTGACTGGCGTCTGGGAGCTGCTGCTGTCTAGGTAACAAATGTTCGAACAGTGTCGGTGAACGGAGGTGGTGCCCGAGCGAGAAAGACGTCCATGGGGACTCCATTTTCTCGAGTGCTTTTCCGAATGATTTTCCAAGCATTCGGATATCGCCTCCTTGGTAAAGCCTGGAGCAACAACCCAATTTTTGAAGAATCTTATGCGTGGAAGTACGACGTTTCCATTTCCACCAAATGATTTCCGTGGTCTGCATGTTCTTATGATCACCAGTCATCCGCGCGCTTAGAAACATATACGTACACGCGTCTCAATGTCCGGATTTCCCAAAATTTTTTGGGGAGCCATAAAATCCGTGTCCCACTCACATCAGGAGAGGATGGAAGTCTCTTTGAACCAGTCCCTCTCAATCCCGGATATCGTAGATGAATCAAGTTGCCGATCTGTTTCGGTAACTTGTTCAAATCCGTTGCGCCCTCCAAATCCAGCACTCTTAAGAAGTTTAACCCACTCAAAAATCTTGCCGTATTAGTCGAAACTAAATGGAAGCCCAGCAAGGTGCGGAGATGTGGTGAGGAAACAGCAACCTCGTCAATCATGCGATTGTGGAAAGCTGCACGATGTACGATGAAAAACTGCCGAGTCGCTACTGCAAAAACCTGAAGAAATTCATCCTTGCCGGCTTTCTGATAGGCCAAAGTCACGTAACAGCTTCCGTTCGCAACTTGGATCATGCATCTCTGGACCAACTCATCCGACCAATCCCTTGCGGTGTCTTCCAACGTCTGCCTCTACCTAACTAATTTGGAAACAGAGATGATAGAGTCCTCTGGGAATGCAGTGATGCACGAGAAACATGGTTGTTTTAATTGATATGGCAAGTCATCGCAGCTCAAACCCAATATACCGAGGCATTCCTGCCCTTCTCCGCTTGATTGCCAGTTCATGCTCCGAGCTACTTTCACCCACGTATCGTAGCTAAGATCTTCCCTTGACAGAAGGCCCCCTAACACCACCAGTGCAAGAGGAAGTCCACCGCACCTCTTTGCAATTCCTCCAACTCGGGGGGGATGGCGCATCTTGATTTGGTGGAAATGCCTTCCTACAGAAGAGTTCCAAACTCCGTGCGTCATTCAAAAGATGCAGTTCATATATGGAGGAATCCATGGCTCGGCATGTCCTGCGACTGCTGCCTTCCTTTGTTTCCATCAGGGAAGACTTGATGCGTTTGTCTCCAAACATTCACGGTCCACACATCATCCATCACGACCAAATACTTTTTGTCTCCTGGGAAATCATGGAGCATCACTCTCACTTCTTCGAGTCTTGTAGCGTAATTATTCCACTAGTTGTTTCTTCCTTCTTTTTGATTCCCATTGCTTTTTCAGCGATGCCCTGCGGTAGCTCAATAACCCAAGCAAAGGTATCAAAATGTTTTCTAATTACAGGTTCATTATACACTTTTCTTGCAAGGGTGCTCCTGCCGAGCCCACCCATGCCCGCCGTAGAAATTACGGTGCGATTTTTATTCTCCGGATCAACTAATTGTTTCTCTACTTTTTCCTTATCATCCTCCAAGCCTATGACGTCAGTGTCGTCGTAGGGAAGTTTCTCAATGCCCATCCCAATCACCGCTCCTCTCAACTCCTCCACTTTCGCCGAGGTTATATCTGGCCGTGCTCCCAGAGATATCACGGATCTTCTCCTTTATTTTTTCAATTTTAGAACCGATTTTTTGGAGGGTGATCAATTCAGAAGGTTTGTCGACGTTGCCTCTCAGCCATGAACTTGACCGCCACATCTCTGATATCCCGTATCCAATTTTCCACCATTGCATCCCCGCTCCTCCTCCTGGACTCGGCATCTTGGAGGAAGCCTTCTATTCGTCTCGGTTCTCTTTCGATCCCTCGTCAAAGCAGCTTCTCCTATGATAAGGTTGGTAAGCTGAGACACGACACCGGAAACCACAGACTCCGCCATCTCTCCTCTGATCTTGCTGAAGGAAGTATAGTCTGCACACCATCGGCCACGGAATCTATCGTCCCTCTACAAGATTTTTTTTTTTTTAAAAAAAAAATATATAACCTTCTCTCTCGTTCTCAACCACCCTCGTAAGATAAGAAAAGTGAGGAAGTAATTGTTTGGACCGGTTATACCGGTTGCCCTTAAGTGGTATTTAGAATAATACTTTCTACACCATCTGCGGTATGAAAATTCAGATGTGGAGCGCACCATCTATTTTTATTGATCCATCTGACGCTTTCATTATGTGACATGATATATATCATTTTTCATTCAGATAGACATTTGAAGGCTAAAGAAAATGAAAGTGAGGTACTATTCTATCACTAAATATATTTAATGCACGTTATATTTTATTTTTTAATTATAATATGATGAAAATATCTTTTTTCTCCAAAACGAGATATTTTTACTCCTGACAGTCATGCTGAATATTTTAAATGCTACTCTTCTTTCTCTTTTTTCTCATTTTATTGAACTTCTGGTTAAGCATCTGAGTGTTCGAAATTTAGTCTGCAGCGAAAAGGATGCATTCGAGTTTGTTGGCTAGCATCCGGATAATATTATCCATCCAAACAACATATTTCATTAAAATATCATTTATAGATCCATTATGATATCTATAGGTAAAATACCTCTCAAATATATTTTTTAATATTTTTATGATATTTTTATGTTAAAAATATTGCATCCTGTAGGTAAAATACCTCTTAAATATATCTTTCGATATTTTTATGACATCTAATGTCAAAATTATGATATTTAAAATCAAAATTATGATATTTAAAGTTAAATTTATGATATCGTACATGTAAAAGATCTTTTGAAGATAATTTTGATAATATTATAATATATCAGATCATAACTATGATATTATATATTAATATTATAATATCTTATAGGTAAAATATTTTTTAAATATATTTTTTAATATTTTTATAGTATTTTTATATCAAAAATATTGTATTCTATAGGTAAAACACCTCTCAAATATATCTTCTAGCATTTTTATAACATCTAAAATTAAAATTATATTATTTAAAGTTAAAATTATGATATTCCGCATGTAAAACATCTTTTGAAGATAGTTTTGATAATATTATAACATATTAGATCACAACTATGATATTATATATTAATATATATTATGATATCTTGTAGATAAAATATCTTTTCAAATATATTTTTTTATATTTTTATAGTATTTTTATATCAAAAATATGATATTTTATAGATAAAATATCTTTCAAATATATCTTTCAATATTTTTATGATATTTAATATCAAAATTATAATATTTAAAGTTAAAATTATGATATTTAAAATCAAAATTATGATATCTTGCATGTAAAATATCTTTTGAAGATAGTTTTGATAATATTATAACATACTAGATCACAACTATGATATTATATGTTAATATTATAATATCTTATAGATAAAATATTTTTTAAATATATTTTTTAATATTTTTATAGTATTTTTATATTAAAAATATGACATTCTATAGGTAAAACACCTCTCAAATATATCTTTCAGTATTTTTATGATATCTAATATCAAAATTATGATATTTAAAATTAAAATTATGACATCCTATATATAAAATATCTTTTGAAGATAGTTTTGATAATATTATAATATATATATTAGATCATAATTATGATATTATATGTTAATATTATAATATCTTATAGGTAAAATATCTTTTAAATATATTTTTTAATATTTTTATAGCATTTTTATATCAAAAATATAATATCCTATAGGTAAAATACCTCTCAAATATATCTTTCAGTATTTTTAAAATATCTAATATCAAAATTATGATATTTAAAGTTACAATTATGATATTTAAAGTCAAATTTATGGCATCCTACATATAAAACATCTTTTGAAGATAATTTTGACTATATTATAATATATTAGATCATAACTATGATATTATATGTTAATATTATGACATCTTATAGATAAAACATCTTTTAAATATATTTTTTGATATTTTTATAGTCTTTTTATATCAAAAATATGGCATCATATAAGTAAAATACCTCTCAAATATATCTTCCAATATTTTTATGACATCTAATGTTAAAATTATGATATTTAAAATTAAAATTATAACATCCTATATGTAAAACATCTTTTGAAGATAATTTGGATAATATTATAATATATTAGATTACAACTATGATATTATATGTTAATATTATGAAATCTTATAGATAAAACATCTTTTAAATATATTTTTTGATATTTTTATAGTATTTTTATATAAAAAATATAGCATCATGTAGGTAAAATATTTCTCAAATATATCTTTCAGTATTTTTATGATATCTAATATCAAAATTATAATATTTAAAGTTAAAATTATGATATTTAAAATCAAAATTATGACATTCTGTATGTAAAACATCTTTTGAAGATAGTTTTGATAATATTATAACATACTAGATTATAACTATGACGTTATATGTTAATATAATGACATATTATAGGTAAAATATCTTCTAATATATTTTTTGATATTTTTATAGTATTTCTATATCAAAAATATGACATCCTATAGGTAAAATACCTCTCAAATATATATTTCATTATTTTTATAATATTTAAAGTTAAAATTATGATATTTAAAATTAAAATTATAATATTTTATATATAAAATATCTTTTGAAGATAGTTTTGATAATACTATAATATACTAGATCATAACTATAATATTATATATTAATATTATGACATCTTATAGGTAAAATATCTTTTAAATATATTTTTTAAATATTTTTATATAAAAAATATGGCATTCTGTAGGTAAAATATCTCTCTTTCTAACATTTTTATAATATCTAATATTAAAATTATGATATTTAAAATCAAAATTATGACATCCTATATGTAAAACGTCTTTTGAATATAGTTTTGATAATATTATAACATACTAGATTACAACTACGATATTATATATTAATATTATGATATCTTGTAGGTAAAATATTTTTTAAATATATTTTTTGATATTTTTATAGTATTTTTATGTCAAAAATATGACATCATGTAGGTAAAATACCTCTTAAATATATCTTTCAGTATTTTTATAATATCTAATGTCAAAATTATAATATTTAAAGTTAAAATTATGATATTTAAAATCAACAGCCCGTTGTCGGTTATGAATCAGATTTGTCCGAGGATTGCTTCCTTCTTATGGCATGAGATCCTTGCTCGTGTCCTCGATGTTCTCCTCCGAATCAGATGGTTGTTGGGTGATGGGCGCTCAATTTAAATTCTTCATAACACATAGATTGGAGATCTTTCTCTTAACCAGTGGCCGACCTTCATTAGCAGCGAGGTGTCAGAAGCTATGAGAGTGGCTGATCTTCGTAGGTCTGGCGATGGGGGGTGGGACTCCTCGGTGGTGAACATTTTATTTGGTGAGCAGTTGGGCGAATGGGTGTTGTCCCTTGCGACCCCTGTCAGCATCTGTCCGGACATCAGAGCTTGGAGCCATTCCTGTACGTCTAGGGCTGTGACGACTGATTTATACCAAATATATCAGAGGGAGGCTAGCAGACATATGAACTTGGGCTGGATCTGGAGGATGAAAGTATACCCAAGGGTATGCCTTTTTCTTTGGAAAGTGGCATGGCGTCGGCTTTCGATCAGATCACTTTTTTTAGAACTCGATCCAATATCTTATGTACATGCAAATAATATGTATTCATTTAGAAAAAAACATAGATATGCTTCATATCCTATTCGTATTCATACTTGCATCCATTTAGAATAAATATGAATATTATTTTTGGCATCTATACCCGTATTTGTATCCATTGAGATATATGGATATGGATATCAAAATACCAATATCCAATCTAATTTTAGATTATAAAAAATGGATTTTGTGGGGATATATATAGAGCCAGCTGAACTTGGTTATACTGAAGTGGATCACTACTTAGATTCAATCAAATTTATATTGGACAATAAATAGATTAAGATTTAAAAGATTTTTATTCTTTCTTTATTCTCTAAGCAAATGCAGTCTTGATACTTGATCATAATGTTTATCCTACATAGCCATTACAATATGATATAAAATGACTTTTATTGGCACAATTTAAATTAAGAAACAATGGTTAATTATGTCAATGCAAATAGAATGGTTTTAGTTATATATATTTTTTAAATATTCTTTAAAAATATGTTAAATAGGGGTGGTAATGGGTCAGATGAGGTCAGATCCACGTTGGATCAAGTTAGGACAACAACATAGAAAAACTTGTCATGTACCTAGCCCAATCCAAAGTCAGGTTAATCCCCCTTGACCTAGGCCCACCCAATCCAATTTGACCCATTTTGCCTCTACTCTAATCCAATTTACATGGCGTCAATACGATTAGCTTGATCTTCACAATTCCTAGTGACTCATTTCCAATTAAACAACTAATATAAGAAAAAGGTGCCATTCAAAAAAGCCTTACCAAGGTCATGATTCAATATAAGCTACCTTAATCTCAATAAGTCTCTACCCTTAACATGAGATCGGAACATAAGTTTGATCAATATTAAACTTACTTAGGTCGAAAAATGACCTGCATCTACCCTAACTGGTAATTTAAATAGCGTCTGGTTGGATTGGATTTTGCTGGCTGGGTCAATTTTTGCCACCTCAATCACAAGAGAGAGAGAGAGACGTGGAGGACCATTCAATACATGTATTGCTTGCAAGAATTGCGTTCCCGACCACAGCTTCTCCTCCACCAAAATGCCTCGGCCGCCTGTTCCGCCAGTTACTACCAGACTCCCCTGCCCATCGAGGAGAACCTGCAAACCTCCAATTCCCACATATACCCATCCATGTTCCTCGATTTACCACAAACCATCAAGTAGACCAAACCATCCCAAGGGTATCTTCATCATTAGAAACCTTTTACCCTAGAATATTCTTCACAGCCTCCCTTCCAACCATAATGACGTGCTTTTAGACCACCCATGCATGCATGCATGCCATTACTTCACACCATGCTAACCGTATATAAACTCTCCTCCCACATTTTTATCTCAGGCCTCACAATTAAGGACAAAGGCCTCTAGGGCCTAGAGGGCTCATCTCTCTTCTTTCTCCATAAATTCTCCTTCTATGGAGAAAGAAGAGAATGATGGCATCGTGACTATTACCATCACCACCACCACCAATTCCGACCCTCCTCCTCATGCACCACCATCCAAGAAGCGCAGCGGCTGGAGCTTCTTTCAAGCCGCCCTCTTCACGGTCCGCCGCCATCGCCAACCGGACAAGAAGGCCCACATCCATGCCAATGCTCCTGATTCTCCAGCTGAAACTCACAGCATCTGGAGGAGCTTCCTTTGTGGCATGCGCCCCCTCCACCTCCAACAGCTCGAAGACTGCCCATCCTTGTTGCCACAACCGCGGCCGGTCGAGCGTGAACTGTTCCATGACACACCCCTTCCACCACCATCACCGGGCTGCTCGGATGATGGTATGAGCCGCTATGCCTCCGCGGAGGACCTCCAAGCACTTGACAAGAGCAAGGATGGCGACGAGGAGGAGGATGCCACCAGCGAGAGCAGGGCCTCGCATTCCATTGACATGAGAGCCGAGGAGTTCATTACAAGGTTCTATGAGCAGATGAGGCTCCAACGCTCGGACTCCTGCAGTGATCAAGATGACTAGACTGTCGAGCAGGGTGCATCTGCCTTGTGGGTGGCAGGTTCTTTCTTTCTTTATCCATTTGGGAACTTGGTTCTATTTGATATCCTTTCTGATTCTGATGGTTATCCGTGCTAGAATAAACGGCCTAAGCATGATGGGTGGGCCAGAGGCCTACAAATTGTGGCTTCTAACTTCAAAGGGGTGTTGGGTTGCAATGGGTAAATTTATCTTGTTTAAGAAAAAAAATGTTTCATTTTTCTCGTGCTATTTCATAGATGTAATTCTTCTTTTTTTAAAAATAATAATAATAATGAAAGGAATGTATAGAAGACCCATGCATGAAAAGGAAACACAAAGGTGACTAGCGGCATCATCTTTTTCCCCTTTTTATTATTTTTTTTTCCTGCATGTCTTTGTAATACCTTAGCTGCATAAGGATATGCTAAAGCTGCAACCATCTGGTATGGCTGAGAAGTGGAGGATCGGCGTGGGGTGGGGTGGGGGGTGGCGTGGGGGGCAGCGCGGGGCAAAGGAACTGGATATAGACAGAACAATCCATGATCCCCAGTTCTTTACAATTAAGATACCTATTTTTTAGGTTTTGAAGTGAATGCTGGATTCATAAATTCCAGGGGTTCTGGATTCATAAATTCTAGACTCTTAATTCGACTAAATGATTGGCAACAGAGGATGTGAAAGCGAAGATGATATCAGGATGCGCACAGCCAAATTATCTCTAGAATCACGGCGCACTAAGATCGATGTAGAAGTAACCGCAGGTGCCTGAATCACATTACCATGCCGCAGGACTCAATTTTGGCATCATACAGGAAGCAACGACAGTTGAATCGATAAAATCAAGGGCAAAAAATTGATGGCAGTGAGCTTGTTGTTTATTTAAATATAACTGGAAAAGAAAACAATCACTATGACGTCCACCAAGTCTAAGATGAAATGCTGAATATATAAAATTAATTTCAAAAAGTGAGAGAAAAAAAAAAAAAAAAAAAACCCTGATATGTGATGTTCCGATGCCAAGGTTTTCAAGCCCCAGGTCCATGACCACCACCTGTTCTATACCAGCTTCCACAAGCAATCTCTGGAAATGTAACAGCCACAGCTTCAAGTTAAAACAGTGCAGCCTCTCAGCTCCAGGGAAAACATATCCAGTTTATATATTTAATTATTTGCCTTTTTGGGGGCTGTGGGGCTGGTTGGTAAAAGAATTGTAGAGGAAGGGTCATGGAGAAATCAATTGGAAGTTTTCAAGATGAATGCATACAGATCATCAAAGTATATAGATTCATCCAGACATCTTTAAGCAGTTATCACAGGGACTGAGACCAGACATGCAGCCATGCCTGTTGAAATGCTCTCCAAAATGCTCTAGAAGTGTTTGCCTTCGACATTCAGTCTGAAACATGGACAAAAATTCATAATGTAAGAAATTCACAATAAATCTAGCATGTGCTGAATGATAAATGCAAACACAATATTTCATGGATAATCTTTCAGACGGTAAGAAATATTTGAACTCAGTGGCATGGCATGAGCAAGCATAGGCAGCAAATTTCTCAACATCAAACAATTTTTTAATGTCTGAAGGTGGACCCACAAAAAACACACAACGGCATAGATTCAATTAGTCTAATCAGCAGCACATATGTAGCAGTGACTCTTAACAAATAATATATCATGTGCACATGAATGTAAAAATCTTCATCATGCATGTGTCTGCATGAACAATGTTCAAGAGTCAAAAGAACTATGGTTATACAAAATGCTGACAGTGGGCATTACTTGAATATGTCAGACCAATCAATATTCAGTAACGTACAAATACACATCGCCATCCCAGCATTTTTCCATCAAAATGAGGTTGGCCAAGCACAATTCTAGGCCGATAAGACTAAATTGGAGATATTAATGGATATTTCAGAATTCTTTGTTAGCCTAATGTCAATATCCCATGGACTGATATGATTCCCTGGCCATCCACTTAGGCAAGAGAAGAACTTGCCAGAAACCTGGAAGACTAGTTGGCATCTATCAGACCAACTTAATTTGCTGTATTTTAAACTCATTTAACCAAGGAGCAACTCAGATCGATGTTTAGAAATAGTTTAGAATTTAGATGAAGAGGGAAAATGGCAAAGTTTGATATAGAGCCCATATTCATCTCCAAGGCACAAAAAGGCGATCAGAGGACCAAATTGAGGCAGTCCTTTGATGCAGTGTAAAAAACAGATTTGAGGAATAAGAATCCTTTGAATGTATTAGATTCTGGACTCAAACTCCTAAAAATCATGAGAAAGAATAATATGGAGAAAAAATGGGGGGAAAATGGAGCACCAAGTAAAATCATGTCTTGCAGAGATTCTTCCTGTTAGGAAAACCAAGTTGAAATGATCTCCAAACATGTGCAAGATGTTTACAAAATCAAACAAAAACTGAAAAAGGAATTGCAAATTTATACTTCTGTGAACCTACAGTAGGAATGAAAACACATGATCATGTCAAATAACGAAAAACTGAGAACTTAGGAAACCTTCAGTTCACGATATTCTTGCATTTTCTTTGCTTGATCCATGGTTGGCATCTATCAGACCAACTTAATTTGCTGTATTTTAACCTCATTTAACCAAGGAGCAACTCAGATCTACACTTAGAAATAATTTAGAATTTAGATGAAGAGGGAAAATGGCAAGGTTTGATATAGAGCCCATATTCATCTCCAAGGCACAAAAAGGCGATAAAAGGACCAAATTGAGGCAGTCCTATTGATACAGCGTAAAAAACAGATTTGAGGAATAAGAATCCTTTGAATGTATTAGATTCTGGACTCAAACTCCTAAAAATCATGAGAAAGAAGAATATGGAGAAAAAAGGGGGAAAAAATGGAGCACCAAGTAAAATCATGTCTTGCAGAGATTCTTCTTGTTAGGAAAACCAAATAGAAATGATATCCAAACATGTGCAAGATGTTTACAAAATCAAACGAAAACTGAAAAAGGAATTACAAATTTATACTTCTGTGAACCTACAGTAGGAATGAAAACACATGATTGTGTCAAATAACAAAAGCCTGAGAAGTTAGGATACCTTCAGTTCACAATATTCTTGCATTTTCTTTGCTTGATCCATGGCGTTCTTAAAGCTTTCACTCTTAAAACCTCGTCCACTCCGTAACATGCATACAACTCGACTGAAATCTTTTTTCTGGTACAGAGCAATGCATGATGCTGGAAGATTATCTCTTCCTGCTCTCCCTGATTCCTGGTAGTAGCTTTCAATTGATTTTGACATCGTATTGTGGATAACAAAACGCTGCCATGATAAAATAGGAATTGCAAAAAAAAATATCAGAATAAAGAAGAATCGACAATTTAACAATTTTTAATAAACTGAATTGGAGTTGCAATTTTCAGCTGTACTCACAACATCTGCTTTGTCTATCCCCATTCCAAATGCAATGGTTGCACAGACAACATGGACTTCTCCAGTATGCCATTTCTTTTGAACAGCAATTCTCTGACTAGCTGCTAAACCAGCATGGTAGTATACTGTTTTTATCTTACACTTTTCATTCAAATATTTGGCCACATCCACACATTCACTTTTTGAGAGACAGTATACAATTCCACACATATTATTGAAACGATCTTTTAACAATTGCCCTAGCTGCTTAGGTGAATCTTTGCTTTTAGCCACAACCTCATACTTCAAGTTACATCTATCAAAGCTCATCTCCAGCACTAAAGCATGAGGAATTTTTAAAGTACTCAGGATGTCCTGCATTTGTCAAAATCAGATTCAAGATCACTGCCTTTTAATCAATTTCAAGAGAGAATTAAAAAAATAAATTTATGCCTACCTTCTGCACAGACTTGGTTGCAGTTGCAGTTAATGCCATAACAGGAACTCGAGGAAATTTCTGCTTTAGGCATCCTAATCCTCTGTAGTCTGGGCGAAAGTCATGTCCCCATTGACTGGGAAACAAAAGACCAGAAAGTGGAGTCAGAATAGTTAAAAATCTGTCTACACTATATATATATATATATATATATATATATATATATGGTCCTAACATGAATAACACTTAAAAAGAGATGGTTTCTTACAATAAATACCCATCAGAAAGATCTTACCTAACACAATGTGCTTCATCAATTACAAATCTGGCAAGCAGACCCTGTCAGACAATCATAATTAGGCCCTTCATTTTGACACTATTTCCACCGAGAAATGCAAAATTCATAAGTTTGGAATGAAATACGTGTCAAATTACTGTTATAGAGTCAAACAACTACCTTCTGGTATAAGCAACTTAGGATATCCAGAAATGATAAGTTCCCAGCTATCCTTTCTGGAGTGACATACAAGAGTTTGCATGAGGGCTTATTTTTTCTGTAGACAGAATGGCAGATGGATTGAGCAAAGAAGATTTTATTTGTCTAAAAATAAACTATACCATTTTATCATCAAAATTTACAGTTCAATAAATTTTGGTGCTGTAGTTCTCAACTTTGTTCTTTTCCTCTTTGGATAGCTGACGAGCAAAACATAGTTTATAACTCAAAAGTTCAAATCGACTCAAAAGTTAGCTGAGTTGACTTGATTCAAATACTCAGCCAAGCCCCAATAAGTCTTGAACATCAACTCGATAATATACACACATGTATATATAACATATATTGTTAAATATATAAATGTGTTATTGATACTGATTTTTAAGAACATAAATATAGATATTTATATCTATGGGCACATAGAACCCTAAATCTATAATTTATTGTTAGCATACAATCAGTACATTAATTTAATAATTAAAATAAAAAAATAAATATCAATAACTATTTTACCTGCTATCAACCATAGTTACAAAATTCGCCATACCTTTGAAAAATTCTTGAACAAACCATAGTTGATAGCTTAAATGAATAGTTCTGCTAATAATTCAAAGTTGGTTTGCTTATGCATCATGAATATCTCATTAAATTTGTGATATTCACAAATAAAACATGAATCAGTGAATAAATTGTTTGCTTAATAAATACCCTCCATTGCGGAAAACAACCCCAGCTCATGCTTCAAGGTGCTGAAGTAGACAGCTATCACAAGAAAATTAGGCTTGAGAATGGGGAACCTTTGACTTAAAATTGGAAATGCTACCTTTTCTGGAAAGGATGCATTAAATTCTAACAAAAAGGAGAATTAAGAGCCAGGCTATTGCTCTAACCTTTTTTAACATTCTCGCACTCTCTTTACTCTTAATTCTTTATTTTCCTTCTTTCTATTCTTCTAGTAATCATCCCCAAGCTTGTGTGGTTCACAAACCACAATCTCCTCTTATCACTTTTTCCTCTTTCAAAAATCCCCTTTATCTAAGTTTGAATCAACTATGTATATTATATTAACTAGTATCATGTATAAAAAAAATTATATAATATATTGTGTAATAGTATGTATTAAATATTACTTATAAACTTAATAGAATATATTTTCATTATATTGTATATAGTATATTATATATTGTTAGGGTAGATCCATCAATTGCGGAACATGGATCACCCGCTCGAGATCACCTGTAGGAGATATGGCACCACCTGTTGCTATGGAAATATAGAAGAAGACAAACAAACACAACCATATACGTGGTTCGGCTCAAGTGCCTATATTCACGAGACATGCAATGCTTCACTACTGAGAAAAAACAACAGAGGAGATACAATCTCAACTCACAAACCCTCTCTCTCAATCCAGAAGCACTCATCCATACAATGCTCTCATAAAAATCCTAAGAAGATCTCCCTCATAGATCTACCGATCCAGAATCCTTGATATCCCTAGACACTCTGTGATCCTCTCAGCCTCTACATCAAGCCCCAGCCTTTGTCCCTAGGCAACCCCATCGTTTCAGGACACTCCCAGCTTTCTTGATTATCTTGGCGCTCCCTGAGACCCCTGGCTCTCCCTAAGACCTGGTGCTTGGTCTCTCTGAGAAGTCCCTGATACTCTCTGCTGAGATATCCTCCTCAGCTGCTGCACCACCGAGCTTCTCTCAGCTCCCATGCCTCTAGGGAGGCGCTGCTGCAGCACTCTAGCACTTCCTGTCTTGTCTCTGCGCTATCTGAGAGGTTTTCCCAAGACTCTCTATTTCTTAGGTTGAGAGGTCTTCTTATAAGCCCTAATGATTTCAATAGCCATCCGATCAGCTCCTGCATGCTCTCCTGGCCGCTAGATAGCGCAACAGCTCCATAAACCCCGTGAATAAACCTGGTCCATGAGTTAGGAGCTGTAGACCCCGTCAAAAGGCTTCCACTTGCATGCCCGTGCGCTATTCGCCATCGTGCTGTTCGCCTCCGTCGAGCCAGCTCAGTCTGCAGTCAGACCAGCTCGACTGCATCTGGCTTAAGCACTGCTTTCTATCCACTTGAGAGAGCTGGCTCAAATATGGGCCAAGCCGGCTCGATCTTACCCCGAGCCAACTTGACTACGTATCCGAGCCAGCCTGACTATATGTTGGCTGATCTTTCTCGTGGCTCCTAAATCTCGTTCTTGGCTTATCGTAGACTGAATCTCGAGGTGCCAAATTTCTACATTCTCCACCTCGACTCGATATTCGGCTCCACCTCAAATCTGAGAGCTTCCTGTAGATACCGCCCCCATGTCCTGGGGCTACCGCCTGCTGCTCATAGATCGACAAACATGGGAGTTGAGCCAGGCCGCTCGATCCCAAACTGAGTCTCGTGCCCGATCCATCTCCACCTGGAGCTCCACCTCATACTGAGCTCCATCTGGCTTCTTCTTGCACATGAGAGCATCTTTCTTAATTGTGCACTTCTTCTAACTTGACCACCACCGCAACAATCCCTTGAAACAACCCGACTTCTCCTGGCTCTGATACCACTATTAGGATAGATCCGTCAACTGCAGAACATGGATCACCCGTCCGAGATCACCTGTAGAAGATATGGCACCACCTGTTACTATGAAAAAATGGAAGAAGAAAAACGAACATAATCATATACGTGGTTCGGCTCAAATGCCTATATGCACGGAATATGCAATGCTTCACTATTGAGAAAAAATAATAGAAGAGATACAATCTCAACTCACAAATCCTCTCTCTCAATTCAGAAGTACTCGCCCATACAATGCTCTCATAGAAATCCCAAAAAGATCTTTCTCATAGATCTACCGATTTAGGATCCTTGACATCCCTAGATACTCTATGATCCTTTCAGCCTCTACATCAAGCCCCAACCTTTGTCTCTAGGCAACCTCGCTGTTCCAGGACACTCTCGACTTTCTTGATGATCTTGGCGCTCCCTAAGACCCCTGGCTCTCCCTGAGACCTAGCGCTTGGTCTCCCTAAGAAGCTCCTGGCACTTTCTACTAAGATACCCTCCTCGGTTGCTGCACCACTGAGCCTCTCTCAGCTTTCGTGCCTTCAAGAAGGTGCTACTGTAGCACTCCAGCGCTTCCTACCTTGTTTCTGCACCATCTGAGAGATTTTTCCAAGACTCACTCTATTCCTTAGGTTGGGAGGTCTTCTTATAAGTCCTAATTATTCCAATAACCATCCGATCAGCTCCCGCATGCTCTCCTAGCCGCTAGATAGTGCAACAGCTCCATAGACCTGGTGAATAGACCTAGTCCATGAGTTAGGGACTGTAAATTCCATCAAAAGGCTTCCACTCGCATGCCCGTGCGCTGTTCGTCATCGTGCTGTTCGCTTCCGTCGAGCTGGCTCGGTCCACAATCAGATCGGCTCGACTGTGTCTGGCCTGAGCACTGCTTTCTGTGCCCCTAAGAGAGCCGGCTCGGCCGAGCCGGCTCGACTGCGTATCCGAGCCAGCCCGACTATATATTGGCGGATCTTTCTCGTGGCTCCTGAATCTCATTCTTGACTTATCGTGGACTGAATCTCGAGGCACCAGATTTCTACATATATTACATTATATTATATTATATTATTACATGAATATTTATTTTTAGTAAATATGTCATATATTTTCTAAATTTTTCCAAATTACCATATTTTTCCAAATCCAAATTTCTTAACCTCGCTGAATAGTTCCCAAACACCACATTTCTGATTATGATATCAACTACTATTTGTATGTTAAGTTGAGTGCTAGGATTGGGTGACCAGCAAAACCCTCTCATTGCACAATGGGAATTGAGAATGACAGGGTTGCAGAGATGGGTCAGAGTGTTGGTGTCAGTGATGAATAGAAGTCCCAACCTTCCACATTTCATTTGTGTTGTTATAATTTCACACTTCATATACTAAAAGGCATACTCCAAGACTTGCTTGGGTGATAATCTAAAAAAAGATAGTACTGAAATGGACTATGATCAGTGTATAAGACTCAATTGAGTCGAGCAACCTATTCTGAGTATCAAGTTGCTTGGGGAGTTAGCCAAGTCAAGACTAATTCAAAATCTGAGTTTTATTCAAGCCAACCTCCCATCGAGTCAGCTCAGAAACTTGTTAAGTTAACTCGTTCAAGTTTTAGTCGATTTGATGAGGCTTTTAAACTGTGGATCTAACTGCCAATCGACAAAATTTTCAACTAGAAAAAATCAAACAATTGTTGACAACAAAAATAAACATCAAGAACCTTCCTATTTTTATCACATATCCACCACACATTGATGACCCATCATCTTGGAGAATCCTAATCACCCACTATAATGATGCATCGGAATCGCAGATCTATTAAGAAAAACTGATTAACACAAAATGACATTTGGCAACTTTGTATTACTCCTATTGCATGAGTTAAATTCATCCACAAACTAAAAAGTTTCATCCTCTAAGAAACATCCTTGGCCATTTCTCAAACCTTGAAGATAAGATATAGCATAATTTGTTTAGGGAGTATTAATTTACTCTATCAACATCCTTGACAATGAATGAGATCCTGATGTCTACGAGCAGCATAGACATTCCACGAGGGAGTAGATAACAGTATGTATTTTGTAATTCAAATCTATTTGATACATGTATTTTCAAGCTAAAAGCATCTACTTTTATTTATTATAGTTCTATGCATTAAGAAATCATGCAGTTTATTGAGATCAATATCGAGTAAAATAATATCAAAATGATCTTAAAATCAGAATTTCAAGATTCCTAAACAACAGCATAACCATAAAAATCAAAAAAAATGACAAAAGAAATGTCAAAAAATAATGAACTGGTACCATACGAGTATGTATCATCGTGACTTGGTGCCAGACTGGTATGGTACTCGACATCATGATTGTGAACCTTGTTTTAAAGAACTAAAAATATACAATATAAAAAATTCAAATGCATTAAAAAAAACATGCATCAGGGAGCTGAAAACAACAAAGAATAAGCAATAATATTCTTAGAAAAAAAAACATTATTTAGAAAATGATGATTGCCTTATAAGTAATGGGTATTTCTAAAGACTAATCATGACATTTCTAAATTCTTGAATGGTTGGTTATTAATTATTTGTAAAAATTAAAAGATCAATTTGGTAAAAAAGTCATGAACTTGATAGTATAAAATTGTAACTATGTACGCCAACTTGTTAAAATCAATAGAAATCATACACTGCATTCACATTCTTAGCCTCTTTGACATTATCAAACTCTATGACAAGCCATTTCCAAAAGACCACTTATATCAAGGCAATATCATCTATAATACTATTAGTAGAGTCTAACATAAAAGGATCCTTACCTCAACTCTCGGATAACTGCTGATGCCTGTGAAGCAGTCTGTTGTGAATTCAAAAAAGTCGCAGGTATCCCATACTTAATATTCAATGTAATGATCTGGTCCTGAATAAGTGACAGCAAAGGGCATACAACAACAGTGACACCTGGATGTAGAGTTGCTGGGAGCTGTAGATTACATGCTAGCATTAGTAAAAGTTGCTGGAAATTGCAGATCACATTCTTATGGCTTTCAATTGCCCTGAGTATTTAATTAATATCTCATACCAATTCAAGATAAATAGGCATTAACTGAAAAAAACAAAGAAATAGAATGTATCTTCCAATTTAAATGAGTAGAAACTGCTATTTGAATTCCAACAACTTTTAAGACTTTAGGAATTTGCTACAAGAAAGTCCTTCTGCAACCATAGATCACCAGAGGACATTCTCTTCATAATAAGGTTATAAGGCTTTAGGTGAACTGTGAAAATGCATTAAAAGGCATCATCAAACTGGTCTAAAGCCTGTAATAAAATGACTGTTAAAACATAGAAAAGGTTCGACCTGGTAACATAAACTTTTACCCCCACCAGTGGGCATAAGGACAAAGCAGTCTCTGTTCTCAATTGCTGCTTTACAAGCTTGATACTGTAGAGCTCGAAAATCTCTGTTGCCAAATATTACGGCATTTGCTAGTTCAATATCATCCATAGCCTGCAGCTCCTCATAACATAGAGTTTCATGTCTATTTTGTAATGCATCGGGATATGATGGGGCTGGTCCATGTTTGCTGATATTTTCACGCACCTTGAGAAATGAAGAGGAGGTGGGGGGCGAGGGATTCTTAGAGAAAAATCCTTGAAATATAATCATAATAAAGTTCAGAATAACAAGAGAATTCATAAGCATTACTATAGGCAGAAGAAGAAGAAAAGCTTACTGGTAACCTTGAGGTTTGTTTACCCACACTTTGACAGATTCTATGACCTTTACTTTTATGAAAGCCATTGGAAGGATCAGGACTTGTATCCTTCTGGCTCAAGACTTCCAAATCAGAGTCGTCACTACTATTCAACTTATCCAACTCTTCTTGGCCCTGGTGTCCAGATGAATCTCTTTTACCCATCACAACATTTCCCAAGTCAATTCCATTCTTTGTTTCCATATCATTTGAAACACCTTCTCCCAATATGTCATTTAAAGCTCCAAAAGCTTCAGATTCAATAGCTTGCAAATCATCCCAATCTTCTTGCATCGCATCAGCCAATGCAACCAGAAAATCGTCACCACAGTGCTCAACAGTGACAAATTCCTTACCATCCTCTCCTACACCACAAATTAAATTAATTGTCATTTAATTATTAAAAGAATAACTCATGTTTCTAAACACACATAAAATTCAGGATTCAATACTATTACAGTGTGAATTATTAAAAGTGTCTCAAACGCATAAAAAGATGATGGCCTCAGGCAATTTGTGTCCATAAGCGCTAGAAGCCTAGTTTATGCAATACAATACTTTGCTTCGAATAATTTTTTTTAGCTTTTGAACTTCATCATAGGTGTAGCTATTATTTGCTGTAAATCACTCTTTCAACCATGGGTCTTCTTTTCTCTGGTAGCTACATGTTAATTACACAACAATCTACACGACCCTATGACATGGCATCCCCATATATTAAGGTTCTAGAGGAAGAAATGAAAAATGAGAGATGGATGATGATGATGATGATGATGATTAAAATTTATTTTATTTCATTTCAGATGGATGACGATGATGATGATGAAATTTTATTTCATTTCAGATGAAAACAACCTTTTTGATTAAAAAGAAAAAAATGCTGTACCTTTATCTGTAGAAAGATCATTTCTCCACATGACCCTCTGACATGGCATCTCCTAATCAAGTTCTTGAGGAAGAAAAAAAAATGAGAGATGAAAGGTGATGATGATGATGATTTTATTTCAGTTCGGTTGACAAGCAATCTTTTTATACCCAAAAAAACCTTTCTTTACCCATACAAAAATCACTTCTCCAATAAACAAGTATAGCATGACCAAGCAGTGGTTTATAATAGAAAAGGATGCCTAATAAGGTACAAAATAATCATTTAACAAGGTTATGAATTCCTATTCAACCTAATATGGTGAGATACCAACACTCTTAAATAGACTCTTAATACTGGTATTCCCTCAACCTACAGCCGATATTATACCTGCTATTGCTAATCCTAATCAAATGATTTGAATTAGGACACGCAAATAGCCCAAAATGTTCCCCAAAGACCATATTATTGTTCACTACCGGCCCTTCTCTAACCAACCAATATTAATCTTTATAGAGATCATACAACATGGCCCGATCAAGCACCTGAAGGGCTCCATTGTTGGCCCAAACACCTCACTAGAACACTCATCAAAATGGAATAATATGCATAAAGGACTCACGTTCTGAATAAGACATTGCAGTTTTACAAGAGTGTGATTTTTATAAAACTTTCCCCTCCTTTGCATACTTTCTGGTGATCCCATTACATCCAAACAATCGAAAATGAACATAATAAAAAGTAGGTCAAAATCGAGAATAGCATAGGAGTTGACGTAAATGCCACAGTTTTACACCTTTGATGCATGTCAATTGAGAATACTAACCGCACTGAAATGAAAAAAGAAAAGAAAATAAAAGCTGGCAGTTTAACCCGGCATCTCATAGCCTCATGGTCATAAGACAAGTAGCACTATTCAGATCAATTCCGAATTTTTCAAGAGGAATTTGTTAGAGGATAGCCTTTATGATATCACAATATCACAATAACTTTATCATTGCCTTTGTCACTTTTAACATCTAAAACATTAATCACAACCTCAGGATCCCAAGAAACCACAACAAAAAAAGTTCTAACAAATTATCCCCAATAATCCCATTTTGTACCAAACTAACCTAATTTCCCAAACATCAAAGACAAAAAGATGCAGTTTAGAAGCACAAAGCAATGAGTACATCTATCTCAATTCCGCGGTTTTTTGGGCACTTAATCTTTTCAATCAGAAATACGATTTAAGCGGAATAAGATGATTGCAGGAGGCCACGAGTAATCAAGCCCTAAAAGTCGAAGTCGAAGCTCTTTTGGGTACGGGAGATCAAAGCAAATGGAAAGAAGCGGGTAAAGATTAGGGTTTTAATCCCAGCTATACCGTAGAGATTGACAAGCCGATCCAAGCACTGCTTTGCGACCTCCTCGTCGAATCCAAAATCCAATGCCAAGCTTAGAAGCCGTGCTCTCTCCACCTCCATTTCTCTCTCGCCTGCTGCTCTCTCTCTCTCTCTCGTATTGCGTTATAAAGCGGCGCGCTGTGCGCGGGAAAAGAAAAAAAAAAAAAAAAAGAAGACCGGTCCGGTCCAGGTTCAAAGCGTGGACCGACCGAACCGGATTAAGTATGAACCATGCCACGTCTTTTGCTCCCAGCCGTATGCAAGAAATGCAATAAAGCATGAGTCTTCTTGTACCAAATAAAAAAAAAAGCATGAGTCTTCCATGAATCAAATGAATCAGCTAAAATATTCTTTGGAGACCAAAAAGATTGAATAGCAGTGTAACATGTTCTATAATTTCCGGTGGTGGAATTTTAGTAGTGTTAACATGTTTTTCCGTTTCTTGGGGTGGTCATTTATCTAGTTGATGTGATGAAAGGATATTGTTTTATTTATGTTCTTGATAAAATCCATGAGCTTCTGTCTTTCTGGCCGGTTACAGGTCATATAGGCTTTGCTCAACTGAGGATATAAGATCCACCTATTCTTGATATGAGTACCGAGTATGAACCATGTCACATCTTTTGCTCCCATTCGTATGCTAGAAGTGCAGTCAAGCATAAGTCTTCTATAAATCATCCAAAAATGAATCAGTTAAAATATATGTTGGAGAACAAAAAATTTGAGCATAAATACAACTTGTCCTTCTTTGGTGGTCATTTATCTAATGTTTTAGAACAGTGAGCCCACATAGATTAGAACTCTTTCAACATTCAGCCATTCACCTAATTTTCCATTTGACCATTCAACCTTTGGATTCTAACAGTTGCACAAATGATACATTTCAACAGATAGTGGTGAGAACCCTGTCAAATTGCCCGAGACCACCAAAATGAACAAGCCTTATCGTCAATGACCATACATGGCACCGATTGGTGGTTGCCGAAACTAATCCTGTAATACACTGGTGTATTCCTGTTGCAATGGACTTTCAAACATACAGAGAAGAAAGGCCAACTAAAACTCCTAACACACAACCAAAAGATTTGTCTTAGAAGAAGCATTCACACCATTTACCTTATCAAGCCGATCAATTTCTGAGGCAGTCCGAAACCTCGCACAAATATGTTTCCTTCCACAAAAAGATATAACCATATCCGTGCACAAAATTTAGTTCTTATGATTAACCTAACCACATTTTCATCTAAATATTTGACTGTTTTTAACTTGATGCACCATTCCTCACCCTACTCATTTGCTGGACCTACAAGAACACCCTGGGCAGAACCTTCTTTACGATTACTGTCGTCCTTAGCCTCACTGTCTGCTCTTCTGATCTTGATCTTATGCTTCAACTCAAACTCTGCACTCTCTTTTTTCTTCTTCTCCAAAGCCTCATTAAGGCGAGCAATGACCTCTTCAAGGCCCTCCTTGTTGCACTGCACTGCAGGCAAGACCTCCTTAATTGTCCTCTCAACCAGCACACCACCAACCATCCGGTAGCAGCGCCTAGAGGAATCGAGTGGTTGTATTGCACCAATTACAAGGGAATGCTCACTTACTTCCATCTCCAACTCTGTGATCTTCGAGTAGAGCTGGTTGATCTCAGAGCGCATGGCTGCATACATATTTGCAATTGCTTGCTCGTTCACTGGTTCCCTACTGTCACCACCAGCTTTGCTTGCCATGGTCCCTGAAGATATATAGAACTCAATAAGATATATGCAAATATAAAGCAAGAAATATATGTCAAAATAACATCAATAATTTGTTATTTTGTCCACCATCAAGCATTCTCAAAGTTTCCATTTATAGCAAATAATGTATAATCTGACTTGATCTGCACTTGTAGTGCTGCTGCAGTTCAACATGGACTTGCATCAATGGAAAATCTTTTCCATTGCATATTGTGATTCATGAACTGCCCAGCAATCCACCATCTATTCTATGATATGCAGCAAATGTGGACTAATGAAACTGAATACAATCCCCAATAAAAGGTTGAAGTTACTGGTTATTACCAGTCCATACTAGGCATATTGTATCGTATCAATGAGGAATAAGTATTCAGTGGGCCCCTCAGTATTGTACTGTAGATAGCAAATATCACCTTTGCTATGCTGGAACTAAATGCTGCACCATATGTTGGTATAGTACAGTATGTACAGGCACCACACCATACTTCAACACTTCTCCTAGTCAAACCTCATATTCTCAAGAATGAATTTGACAAAACACAGGATAAGCCCAAAATGGCAGGCCAACTAATAAGACAGTCAATGTTCTGATTAGATGTAATTGGTATTTACCTGAGAACCATGTAATGAACACATATTCAAGCTTCAAGTACATCAAAAGGAAAGGGTAAGATCTGGAACAGGTGCATCGGTCATGCATTGAACTCTATGTAAGTTCATTCTGACTCGCTCCCATTCTTTCTTTTAGGGTATTGTTTTGCACCAAACTATCTTCCTAATGCAAGGCAAAGTGCATTGGCTGTTGGCTCATTTTGATATATATTATTGCTTATCACAGCCATGCTTTGATACAGAGCCAACCTATCTATGCTACTGATACTTGTTAGAACCCAAACATTTTGACAACATATTGTCTAAACGATTAGCCTCCTTTCGTA
>QRFJ01001372.1:838733-871233 GCA_006176705.1 Cocos nucifera | reverse complement strand
GTATGGTTTACCAGAGAACAGTATGGATGGCCATAATTCTCATGAACCATGACATCTTTCATGGCACCCAAAGTGGGGGCATTCAGGGCTTTTTTTTATTCTCCAGATATAGGACTCTTCTGAGGCTTGGAATATCTTCATTTAATATATAATCATATATATATATAGGTATATTATTTTATTTTCGATGCATATATTCATAATGTATGCAAAATGATCAATTGGAGCCTCAGATGTCTCCTATATCTTTAATGGCGAGAAGAACAACTAAGATAAGCCTCGATAGCATGGTAATGAAACTCGCAGCATCTTTATAAATTATCGCGCCTTGCCATCAAGAATTATTTAAACAAGATTTTTTGAACAAAATAGTTTATATTAGGTGGCCCCTCTCGTGTTCTCTCAAAACTAACGAATTAATCAAATAAAATACCAGCCTCAAACAAAATGACAAAGCAAAATAAAATAGCACACCAAAAATAATAATAAAATAAAAATATAATGCCCCAGCGAACGAACCATGAATTAAAATCGGGAAGCACGAAGACATTTTAAAATTTTAGCAAACAAATAAATAAAAGAATGCGACAATAACCGCGAAACAATCCACAACGATCCCAAAGCGACGGAAAAAATGCTCCCTTTAACCACCCGCGCCATCCGTCCGCATCCTTTCCATCGCCTCCGGTGACCCGATTCCAACGCACCGGGATGTAATAGACCAAAATCATTGAGGGCATTTCGGTCACAATGAAGGCAAAAGGTCTCCGGCACCTCGCCGGCGAGATCATCGCAGCCGCATCACCAGCCGCCGACGATGCCCTTAACCCACCGGAGGCCCTTGCGGATCGAGGCCTTGACCTTGCTCTCCACCGTGTAGGCCTTGTATCCCGCCACCCTCCGCCGCCGCTTCGCCTCTGCGTCGGCGGCCCGGGACGGCGCCGGCCCAGACGGCGACGACGACGACGTGAGGACGCCCCCTCCCCCGACCGCCCGCCGCCGCCGCACCCCAGTCGGCGAAGGAAGGCGGCAGATATTCGTCTGGCTGGCACTGTAGGCCTTCCCACTCACGACAACCAGGCCCCGGCCGTCGTCGTAGGGGTGGAGCGAGGCGGGACGGCCCCGATCGAAGTCGCGCATCGGAAAGCGGAGAAATTGGGGATTATCGAAGGCATTCAAACTTCCAGGGAAAGGGTTCGGGTTAGGATTAGGATTTCGTTTTTTTAATTTTTTAAATTAGAGGATAAAGAGGGAGCGGGGAGGAGAGAGAGCGAGGACGAGGCGGAGGACGGGATTCGTGCTGGCGCGTGACGGATGGTGGGCTTTTTTTAGGGAAGAATAATGGATATTTCGGGAACGGTTTTGGACTTTCATAAATTTGGAGCGTGTCAAACTTCGTATCCGTCTAAAAGAAGACAGATTAGGCATTATTACCTAAAATAAGGAAATTGGGAGGATGCATGAGAGCATTTGACCGGATCTACTTTCATAAGTGTGTGTTCTTTTTTTTTTTTTTTTCCTTGTGTGGTCAATGAGTGATCCTGCTAACATGGTCTCACATAGAAGTCCTGAAAAATATAGTTATATGAAATTGTTTCTTTTGATTGTTTTTTGATGAAATCTATTTTAAAAATACTATCAAGTCATGAAATTTGAAATATATATATATATATATATAACAAACCCTCTGTATATTTTATGAACACTTTTTATGCAAATAGTCTCTATTTCTTAGCTGAGAATGCATAAAATCAGCTTTTACAGTATTATGTTTTTATAAAGCTCGTTAACAATTAAACAACTGCAAAGCGACATAGATTATCTTATGGTCTACTCTAGGGAGTTTAAGAGATTTAAGTCATATGGATGATAAGATCATGGTTTGAATATGCGAATGATGTTATGTTTCTCTTATATTGTATTGTTTTATGTTTGCTCTTTCAAGGGAAGAAAAGCTATTTAAACAAGCATTACACCACAAAAAGGATTTTTGTTTTCCACCAACGAAGGAATTAAAAATTGTGACTAAAGCATAAAGAAAGATGGCATAGTCAGTTTCAATACTTAACGTCTTCATCTTGGCGATCCTGTTTGGCTTGAGGAGCCAATTGAACCATTTATTTTGCCTCTTCTACGTCTGGATGGAAAATTCTTGGAAGAACCAGTCATAGAGCCAAGAAGCACATATGAAAATGTGTAGATGACCACTAATAGAGTTTATTCTACTTCATAAAACTAACCTTGCTCATCATAACAACATAACTTACATTACATCATTTTAGAAGAACATCTATCCATAGCCCACTGCTACTCCAACAAGACATCATGAAGCATTGGAGCTAATCAGTAGCATTATCTGCAGCAGATACCTTGCTTAACCTACTTGGCGAGGACTTGGCATCTCTCCCTGCAACCTTTCTACCACCAGCCCGTCGCCTATTCGATCCATACAGAGCTCTTTGCGCCACCACTCCTGAGTAAGAATACGCTGCACTATTGCTGTTCTGCACTCCTTCAGCAACCCACATACCTGCTGCTGTCGGATGACTCTGGTTGGCATTCGAGGCCTCGATGGCATCGTTCATGCTTCAATGGCAAGCTTATGTGGCAAGAGAGGGAGGAACTGCTGGAGTCTCTTTAGCCTGGTGATGTGGAGCCAGCCACCGGTGCGGGGTTGTTCTTATAGGCAGCTAAAGGTGGAGGAATCCGATCACTTGGGCGGCTCCATAAGAAGACAAACGGTGATGACCGAAAGCAGGATCTTTTTATCATTACTTCGATGGTGAAGGTTGTGGAGTATCCTTTGGATGTCTTGGAAGATAAGAAAGTGCACCGGCCAGAAGGGCTATATCTTTCTAGGGGATGAAAAAGTTGGAGGAATCTGAGAATGTTTGCCTTCCACCATCTTGCATGCTGTGACTTGGGATCATTCCTTGCCTATTAGAAGGCTTACAAAAAGATCCGGTGCTTGATGTGGTGGACCCACAAGAAATGGGCGATAGAAGAAGACATGGAGCTGAAGACACTTGACTGTGGCCTTGGCTTTGATTCTTTGGACATTCGCACTGGAATTGCATCTCTCAAACAATCTCTAAGGTATTGCAAGACCGAAAAAGGATTCCCTGAAAAGGATGAAGCCAGGTACAACCCATTTTTTTGAGCTTTTTCTGCACCTTTCTCATCTCAAGCAGGGCATCATTCTATAAAATTGGTAAACCAAGAAATTAGCTCATGCCACATGGATGTCATGGATACATGCCAACCATAAGAATATAGAGTGTCAAGCTTGGCAAGAATAATCAAGCCAAATAAGAGGTGGTTAGTTCACAATACCAACCCAAGTTATGTTTTGATAGATAATATTTGGGGCTCATTAACTGGATGGATGTCATTTAAAAATGAGCTAGTGAAATATGTACATGATTTGTGTGAGCTGCATTTTAATATATATGCCTTTCATGTGTGAGAAGCCAGCCACACACCAGAGTAGGATCTCCAGTGACACAAACGCCAACATACCCCACCTTTTGGAATGGCATATACTTTGAAACAATGATTTAGTCAAATCCACCTGCAAGATAATTATTATCGCACAGAGTCTTCGATCTGGGTTATTTTAAACATAAGAGATTCTATTTCAAAGATAAACATACAGATCAGGACAAATCAAATTGAAAAGTTGGCGACCAAATTCATTTTACCATACTGATAGTGATAACTAGAAGCCAACTGGCAATCATGATCTGGCCTTTATTAAGTATCTTTAGTGAGATAAAGATCCACATTCCACACATAATTCCTTAGAAAAATGAAGAGAAATACCATGCTGTTTCAGGTGAACGCCAATGGAAACCTTAAATAGCTGCTGGAAACAGCTCAGAAGAAGCCAAAACACAAACAACTAGGGCATTCATGCCCATCTACTGCAACAACATAAATGGCCTTCTGAACAGATTGACATCAATCTGCATGAAACATGGTTAATAGTGTTGGAAAGTAAACCAAGTTTAATGAAGTGTTCTTTTTTGGTGACTTAGTAAAATGTCTATTACAATATGAATTGCACATATGCAATTAATGCGAGAAATTACAAAGAAGATAACAGCATACTTCCAAACAGCAGCAGAACACGCAAAAGGAATGCAATGGTCACAAGACACTCATTGAGACGCATTTAGACCAATATTTTTTCAATTAGAAATAAATGGCAGCAAAAAAGAAATTGAAATGCAATGGTCACATGGAAGCCTCCATCTCCCAATCTTATATATAATACGTGTCGAAGATTTTCGGTTTATACTTCTGATTGAAAGCGCGTGGTACCCAAGAAGACCATGTAAATGAGAAAAGAGGAGCTCTCCAAAAAATATATAGAATATTCATTTGCAGATTCTTCTGACATCCAACCCACTTGGGAGACATCCATTCTGTATGGTTTATCATCTGGTCTGGATAAAGCCTGCCTTGAGTAATCATTCGATCTCCTCGATCATCTTATGCATGGTTGCAACAAAAACAGGAAGATGGGAGGAGCAGGGTCTTCTTTGAAGGGTGCCTATTAACTGCAACTTGATTTCCCTATATTAAGACTTTGAGACAATTTAGGTGAGCATCCGAGTCGACTTCTTGGTGAGAAATTACAAAGATGACAACATTACAGTCTTAGATAGCAGCGAAACAACCAAAAAAGAATGCAACGATCACAAGAAACTCATTAAGGCACATTTGGTCTAATACATATATAATTAGAAAAACTAAAGAACCTAATTTCATTATCACGAGTGATGTTAGATGAGCATCCTCTCAACTTCTTGTTATACAAAACCATCGATTTTCAGGCCAAAACCAAAAGATTGCCCAATCTAACACAATACGACACTTAATTTGTTACCAACAAATTCACAACATAGGATTATTTAGGTAATTTATCATCTAATGCCATGCGACAATTAGATTTGTCCATTGTGACCTGGAAGTCACAAGTTTGAAACATAAAAATAACCTCTCCACTCATAGAGATAAAGCTGCATACATCTGACCCTCCCTAGACCCAGCAATGGTAGGAACCTGTTGCATTAAGACGCCTTTTTTGTTTTTTGTTTTATGTTTGTTTTGTTTTTTCAAATCATCTGATGCCATGCCTTGGAGTGATGACGCTCACAATGCAGCATATCAGAGGATAAAGCCAGAAACTCCTGTTGTAAGAAACATGTAGCTCACTGTGCATAATGGCTTGCTAAAAGGCATACCTCCAAGAAACAAAGATATGCTACTTAGTTAATTGTACGTGCTTTCTCACAAAATTTAAGATATAAATTGTAGATATTCGTACATTTATTTGCAATACCTACTAACTCCATCATAAATCTGCAGAGCAGGACCAAAGAAGTTATGCAGAACAACATTCTCTGAGCATGACTCTACAGCAGAAAAGCCCAAAAACAAGCAACTGAATTTAGCAAAGGTACGAATACTACTGCTGTTGCTATTTTTTTCATGCCAACAAATCAAATAGCGTCTAGATATCAAATTACACACACAAAAAAAAAAGAAAAGAAAAAAATGGGGAAGAAGAAAGCTTCAGGAGAATCTGTAACCCCATCTTAGTGCATTGTACATGCATGATTATATGTCCAAACTGTCATCCAGCAAAACATGTTACAGCAGCCTCAGTGAACTGAGTGTGATTCAACCAAGGAACAAAATTAAAAAAGAAGTGATTAGTATGCAACTTTCCTGTTAAGGCAGAGCATAAGACAATATAAAGATTATGAAAATATGAAAAGACAAAATATCCATATATCAGATCAGCTAATTCTCACATTTTCTACAACCATACCGAATCTAGATGTGATTGGTGAGATAATAACCCCTGCACCATTAGATTCTTGAAATGATATTGTCTAAAGTGAAAGAAAATATGTAGGCATCTGTAAATGCAAATCTTAATAAACCGTCAGGGTCAAATGGAGCAAGGCATAATCCAGGTGATTTTGTTGGGCGGGGATTCAGAATCAGGAGAATTAACACTGCACTCCTAGCCACATGAAATGATAGAAAAGATTCAATGAGGAATTAAACATACTACTAATAAATAGTGAGTGCTAAGACATAAGGACAACCGAACCAATCTGTTTTACTTGAAGAAAAATCAACTAAAGAACCTCTGTTCTTTTAGAGACTGGATTCTGATATCGGTGTTATTCACTGAGAAGAAGTTGATCATCAAGCCAACGTGCTGCAAGGAGGGCCAGGACTACACCTCACTCCACGCTGCACCTGTCAGATGAAAAACATGCCCATTAAGATGGTGGGAGGGTCAACAATCAAGAAACACATTATATCCATATACCATAAAATGAAATGCACACATCTTTCAAAGCACAGGACAAACAATACCCCTCTGATTAACAGTATCTGCAGGAGATAACCACATAGGAAGAAAACAATAATTCAAAGCACACCAACCATAGTGGAGGAAGACAAAACATGAAAAGGAATAGCAGCACAGCCAGAATCCAACACTACAGTATAAAAAAAGAACTCTGTAGAAAAATATACAGAAGCAACGTGCAACCACCATTATGGCAGAACCAACAATCAAGAAGCCTAGACAGTAGTACTCCATCCAGCGCATCAAAAATTAAAGATTACTCTTCAAGTTCTTTCCACATATAACATACAATAAATCCATGTACAAGAAAAGAGCTCAAGAAAGCGAACACTGCAGGATTTACAATAATAGTTGGATTTCAGGCTGTGACGGTCAAAGAGGCACATCTATGAAGGAGGAAGAGCAATAAAGATGGTCTATGAAAAAGGACAATAAAAATCATTCAGAATTCAAAACTCATGATGATGTAAAATGAAAAATAAATGGAGAATAAAAATGAAATTAAGAAGAAAAGAAAAAAAAACAAAGAAGAATAAAGATTCAAAACCTGAATTTCAGGAATTCAATTAACCAATCATTTAAGTCTGTCTTTCTCCACACAGATGGAGCCTTTAAATAGAGGAACAAAAAAATAACCTAACAGGACTCTAACAGTTGACTTGAACTCTAACAAAACTCTTATTACATAATCCTAACAAAATTACAAATCTCAATAAAATAAAATAATCTAAATTAATTCATAAAAATTAAATCCATAAAATAAATAAATTAGGATTAGGGTTTAACGATGCTTCCTTCTTGAATAAGTACGCAAACCCTAATTCCCATCATTCCCTCCTAGCTGGAAGAACTCGACTCTGGCAAGAAATTAATGTAAGCTTTTAAAACGTCTGGATTAATGTGTCGTAGATCTTTTTCAAGGATCCAAGTAGCACCTGAATCTGAACGATCGTGCCATTTGACCAAGAATCGATGAATTCCTCCATCAGCAGAAGAAACATTCTCATCTATAATAATACGTTCAATGCAATCCGAAGAAGATGATGGAAGCGACGGAAGAACCAAAACTAGCACTGAAAAAGATGAAGTATGATCCCTGCTATCATCTGCATACATAGTAGGAGGCTCGAATGTGCCTCGATAAGATAGCAAGTCCTCAACATTGAAAATTAGATTAAATTTTAAATCAGAAGATAATTTTATAAAATATGCATTAGGCCCAAGTTTATGAAGAATACGAAATGAATCAGTGGCTTGGGCATGTAACTTTTTAAATGAATTTCAAAGATAATATTTATGACGAATACGAACCTTCACATAGTTACCCTCGTTAAACTCCATTATTCTACGGTAAATATTATCAACAAGTTTATATTTTTCATTACTCATAGTAATCTTTTATTTAATGTATTTAATAAAAAAAGTGGCAAACTTAGAAGTATGATTATTTATAGATAAGAAAACAAGTTCCATAGGTTGATAAGAATTGAAGTCATAAATAATTTTGAAAGAACTTTTACCAGTAGATCTATTTACTAAATTATTATAGACAATTTTTGCTATAGACAATGACAAATCCCACGTCTCAAGTTTATTATTAACTAGATACTTAAGTAATTTACCAAGATTACTATTTATAATCTCTGTTTGACCATTAATCTGTGGATGAAAAGATGAAGAAAAATTTAAATTTGTCCCAAATAGTTTTCAAAGGATTTTTCAGAAATAACTCATAAATTTGATATTATAGTGGGATATTATGTAAGAAGGCAAATCATGAAGTTGAACGACTTTCTTAAAGAACAACTTTGTAATAAAAGAAATATCAGAATTCTTTTGACAAGAAACAAAATGTGCTAATCGATCCTCAACTAGAACTATAGTCTTCTTTACTATCTATTTTCTCATTTCCTCATACTTCTTAAGATTTAACATATAATGTGGAAGATTAGATACCTATAATCCTGGAACTAAATCAATAGCATGTTGGATGTCACGCATAAAAGATATGTCATCGAGTATGTATTCTGAGATTTCTTTCTTAATTTTTTTTTTTAATGGCTCAATTTTAGGAGGTGGGTTATCTTATGAGTTTGAGATAAGTTGAATCTCATTTCTAGGAAGGACGGCTAACATTGTCTCAGATTCTCCATTTTCTGTTTCAAATTTCTTATGTGACAAAGTAATGACAACTTTTTGGATTAGGAGGTTGAAAAAAGTTCTTAACCCCTTTGGTAGGTTTGGACATGCTAAGCTTAGCAGGATTTAATCTGATTTTTTTGTTATTATGCGTAAACACATAGGTATTTTTTTTTTTAAAATAATGAGCATCCACGTCATAAATCCAAGGTCAACCTAGTAAGACGCTAGCAACCTTTATGGGTAAAAAATCGCACATAACCTCAACAGAATAAGTTTTCATTTGAATTAGTACTAGACAATATTCACTAATTGGGAGAGACATTTTATCTACCCAGGCAATTCTATAAGGATGAAGATGATGTTTCAGTTTCAGTCGATTAACGACAGACTTAGATACTACATTCATAGAATAACTACCATCAATGACTAGTTTACATATCTTATCCCCACACTGTGCGTATATATGAAAAATACTGATGGATTTTCAAACCTCAGAGTCTGAAGGAGTAGTGATTATACCTCGTATGACATTAACACAACCTCCTGATTCTTTATATTCTTTATCATATTCTTCTTCCCTACGATAATGAGAACCCTCAAAATTATTCATGGAGTGGTGGATAATCGGAGGGGGTGTTATATAGATCGGGGGTGCCTGGCTAGCGTACATGAAATGACTCTGGCCACCAGTAGATTTAAAATTCCATGAAGAAGATCGATAATTAGGTTGATTACTAGAAAAATCATCTTCTAGAGGTTATTTGCCTATTCTTGACTCTCTTGAGAATAATTGATGTTCCATCTACTGATCTATGAGATTTGTTATGTTCTCATGGCTATTTATATGATCAGCACGAAACTCCCTAATTTCAGTACGAAGTTGGCTTAATGACTAGCAGATCTGTTTTAAATTTTCTTGGAGGACTGTTTAGGTATTTTTGATAGATTCAAGTTTATTTTTCATTGTAGTTTGTGCATTTTTTAAATTACCAATAGCCATTTTAAAATTAATTAAAAATTTTAACTTATGATGCTTACAGTAAAATTATAGAATCAAACTTAATATCTATGTTTCTGATTCGTATACTAGTAAGATATGTGAGTTTGATGTAAAAAAAATAGTAAATACGTGAAAGAATAAAGACAAAATCAAGATCTAAGCAATTTTAAATTATCTAAATATTTAAAAAAAATAAATTTAATGAAAAAATTATACCTTTCGCCTGGTGCTTGCAGTTGAAGAGCAAATTTTTTTTTTGGGGGGTCTGTGGATCCGATCTATAGACCAATGAACACATGCGGTTTATAGGCCACGATGGAGGGCCCTACTTTTTTTTTAGTTCGCAGTCGCAAACGATCCTTCGGCTGAGGGTGGTGGACACAGGCAACTGGCAATGAATGGAAGAGCCTCCGACGAGGATCCGGTCGGACGGCGGTGGGGGACGGAGTCCGCACCAACGGTCGGATGGCGGTGGGCTCCACACCCGATCGAGATTTCCTAAGGGAGATCGGAGGGGAAGCAGCCTACGCCGGTGACCACGGGGAGGAAGACAGCGTCGGAAGGAGGGTTCGCCGACGTCGGGGCTCAGTCGGTCGATGGGAAGTGAAGGGATTTTCGGCGAAGGACCTGCTCCCACCCAACTCGACAGTCGCGGTGAAGGCTCTGCGGTCGGCCGGCAGCGAAGACAGCGTTAACGGTGACGCTGGCGATGGCGAGAGGCAGCGGAGAGATGGCGAGAGGGCGCAGAATGGCGAGGGCAACGGTTCTATGGGTTGCGTCGGTGGAGAGGACCGGAAGGAAGCCGCTGGGTGCCGACGCTAGAGAAGAAGACGGTGGTGGAGACGGTGCTGGAGGATCAATCGATGGGGAGAAGGTGGCTGTCGAGCGACGAAGGAGGCTTCATTCTTTGGCTACTCTTAGCTTCCCACATGATCGTGATTCTCGAGGGAGTTTGGGGAGGCGATGGACGCGCCGTTGAAAGGAACGACGATGACCATGGCAGCGACGGAGGGTGCGGCGATGAGCGGCCAGCGACGGGGCGGCCCGGCGGCGACTGTTGTCGACAAAAGATGCAGCGAGGTGGGGGGTTGCGACTCGGAAGGAAAGAGAGAAAGAGATGGAGAGGGAAAGGAAAAGACGGGAAGATTTTTTTTTTTTTTGATCTGGGTGGAAGGCAATGGGAACAGAGAAGAAGAGAAAGACACGAAGAAAGGAAAGGGTGTGAGGAAGTAAGAAGGATAAAATCATGAAGAAAAAATGAGGATCCGACCGTGAAGTTATACCAAATTGATGTAAAATAAAAAATAAATAAAAAAATAAAATAAAATTAAGAAGAAAAGAAAAAAAAAAAAAAAATATAGATTCAAAGTCTGAATTTCAAGAATTCAATTAATCAATCATAAGTCTATCTTTCCCCACACAGGTGAAACCTTTAAATAGAAGAATAAAAAACTAACCTAACAGAACTCTAACAGTTGACTTAAACCATAACAGAACTCTTATTAATAATTCTAACAAAATTAAGAATTCTAATAAAATAAAATAATTTAAATTAATCTATAAAAATTAAATTTATAAAATAAATTAGGATTAGAGTTTAACGATGCTTTCTTCTTGAATAAGTATATGCAAACCCTGATTTCCATCACATGAACTTTCAAACAAGAGAATTCAGTTGACACTAGAAAACAATTAGGTATGTTGAATGTATTTGAGACAAGGACAATAGCGGCGAGTGCAAAATATATTTTATCAACAACAAGCTCCATAGGATGGATTGAAAGGCTAGGAATGGCAAACTGAATATATAAAATTCAAAGAAATAAAAAATACAGTAAATTTAAATTAAATGTCTCATCAAACAAGATGGACAAGGAAGATCTGCATTAAACTAGGCACTTAGTATGCAAGCAAACCTTAATTCTCCAATGGACAAAAAATGGGCAATCGACAAACAACCAAGGGAAATTGAATTAACATTCAAACACACTGAATTAGCATGTAGCTAATGGATGCATAAGAAAATTTCAATCAGCAAAATGATAACATGCAGCGATAGATAGTGACAGCTAATTAAATGCTAATCTATATCATTACCTGTGGTATGCCTAGCCATCATATACAGTATATGACAATTCCATAGGTCAAGTGATCACAACTGTAAAAGTATCCACCTAAAAGCATCATATAAATGTTAGCAAACAGTTGACATCCCAATCTAGCAGCTAACAACAAAAGTATGCGTGGGAAAAAGAGAATTAGTTATTGAAAACAACACTAACGGGGCAATTAAGACGATGCTTCTTGATTCGTGGTGCTGGAGAAATCTTGTTCAATGCATTGAAACAAAGAGAAGAAATTAGTGTCACATCAATCAGGCAGCAATGCCTCAGCAAACCTTACAGCGGCAACCGCAAAAGAAAGAGCTTCAATGTCCTGATGGTAGCCTTTTTTTTCTATCTGTCACCTTGTTCGAAGTTTTCTGCATGGCATTGAAAAACATAACTAGATTGAACTAGTCAATTACCAAAATCATCAGGTTGACAGATTACAGACAAGATACCTTCTAAAAGATATGATAATAGATGGTGATGCATAGCAAAATAAAAAAGGTAGATGGTTTATCCTTTTTTTCTTAAATGTGTTTTAGAAGACCAAACTAATATGACAATTTTAGGCCTCACACCTCTCCTCTTGGACAGGAACCATCACTTTGTTTCTGAGCAAGGCCCTGATCAAATTGCACTGCCAAGTTGCTGAAGTTGCATGAAGCAAAAATAACAACACATGTTTATCACAATATAGATAAGACAAAGAGAGAATAGCAACGCATCTCTAATTCGCAAATGAACAGTTTATTCCCAAAGGAACTTAATTCGGTTGCACAATTCGAATCTTTGTTACACCTGTAAGAGCTATTCTACAACTACCATAGCAATAATTATAAGATAGTGATGGTGGAATCAATAGAAATGGAACCTTCATTACCAAGTAGAAAGAAAATGAGTTCTACTTCGCTACTAGTAATAGTAGTTGTAACATTGTAATAGTAATAACTATAAGATATCAGAAACAAGGATTCAATTTGAGCAGAATTCTAATTAGTAACTTAGTTTTACTTTTTTAAAGATCACCAAAATTAAAATAAATAAATAAATACATGCATCAAGATTTGCCTCCAACAAGGAATCAAGCATGTTGATTATAAATTTGGAAGTGATAGATAGGCAAAGAAGTCACCCACAATACCTTGACCACCAGATACAGAGAAAAAAGTGCGTCACAAGGTCCGGCAGGGTCACCCCGAACCAAGCCGCGTCAATCGTCGACGGGAACGCCCATCCGGCATCATCCACGAGAATCATCAAGTAAAGTTAGAAGCAAATCAGAAGAAAATTCCAAGAGGTATTTTAGGGTTTCGATGACTGGTTTGAACAAATTTAGGATACCGCGGAAGACGCTGAGCCTGAGGGACGCGAGTCCTTGACTTGGATCGGAGAGGTTGCGGGGCTTCGGTGGAGCGTCGTCGGCCGCCAGCTGGCGGCGGTGGAGGAGGAAAGGAGCGGAGTTCGCTTGTCGACGACGACGGAGTCCATCTCGGGTTCTTCGACGGCCCGCGCGAAGGCACCGCTCGTGACTCGCGTGCGATGTGGGAGCCTCACGTATATGTACATGCCTAGCTCATTCCATGCATGTTGTCATTCCATCGCAACATCGTATGTTTTCCTTAATGATAGCTCTGCCGAAAATATTGTTCGGATTTTTCCGAATAATAAGAGTAGAACACACCCCCCACCCCACCCCCACCCCACCCCCCCCTCCCTTTTTTTTTTGTATAATGTTTTTTTTTGTATAATGTGATGAGAAATGTATATAAAAAAATTGTGCAAGTATCATGTATTAACAGCACATTAGACATGGTTTACATGATCCTAATAAGTTGGAAGGAATGACAATGAGCTAACAAGGTCGTGTAAATGGTGCGAGCTGACAAGAGATAAATGTGCCGATTGATGGACAGTGCAGAAAATTTGACTAAGTTGTAGGACTTAGTCTAGAAAAATAATTGTGATACGATTTTCGAGTACAAATAATATTATATATTTTTTCACAATTTGACAAAATGGATATGTTATATGGTAATATTTTATTAATGCTGTTTGGATGATATCATGCGATAATTTATAGAGTTAGGAGGGTTTAGAATTGTCTAAGTCTGATATGATAATACATTAAAAGATGTACGAGTGGCCTTACATGAGATGTGGGCTCTAATGGTGGAATAAACAACAATTACACTTTTATTTGATGCCATAATAAGCCATTAAGATATTGCATAATGTAATATAACAAAAATAGTATTCGATATTAATCTATGATTAGATTAGAAAAAATTTAAGCACACACCACTATTATATCAGATGAGGTCTATGATGTATTAATTTTTATTTTTCATAAAGACTCCTTGTTTTTTTTTGGTAATATAAAGACTTTTTTTTGGTAATATAAAGACTCCTTGTTGATTGTGAAAAATTAATCACAAAGTATAAGAGATAGGTCACCTGGAGCCACGACTCTAAGAGGCAGCGAAGCCCAAAACGATATGTAGTTCAATTTAGATATTGCATTTTTGGTAAGTGATGGAGTAACGTGAAAAATGTTGATTGTATCAGATATAAAATATAGTTTATTATAAAAAATTCAGATCTAGATACAAAAATAAATATATCTTCAATCATTATTGATCAAGTCCAGATTCAATCAAAAATGAAGAAAGATGAATTTGCAGATGGATCTTTTTAAAACCTACAAAAGAGCTCTTCTAGTCTATGCCAAAGGATCTTAATGTTTATATTTGATTGATAATCATAGGCTATATTTATAAGCTAGACTAGGGACTCTTTTAAATTGATACAAATTCTTATTTCCATTAAAGAAGCATACTCGTAGCGGAGTCCTTATTTTAACCTTAGTCTGACTTTATTTCAAAAAAATTTTAATCACCTTAATGATCTTAAATTATATTTAATTAATTAGATTACAAGTGGGCCACATCAAGTCCCTAATATATGGAACGTGTTGGTACAGAATCTGATCGACGTCAGGATGAACTGGAGCTGAGGAGGATGAGATCGCTGTCGGTGATCTGAAAAATAAAGTCTCGTCCGGATTCGGTGGTGGTGGCTCCGGCAAGATCCTCCGACGATCAAATCAGCTTTTCTGGCCAACAGAAATGGAGTGCTCAGGAATGAGTTCGGAAGAGTTTTTGAGGAGAGAGCTTAGAGAAAACATATCTGGAGGGTCTCTTTTATAGACGGAGCTTGAATGATGATGATGACCATACCGTCTGATAGCGGACCACTCGAGACCACATGGAGTTCGATACAAAGAGAGAGGTATCGTTAGACTGGTAGTGGCAGCCATGTTGTCCGATCATGGGCCACATGGAGCTTATTACGGAGAGAGAGATATCGCCAGACTGGTAGTGGCAGCTATGTCGTCCGGTAGCGTCGTCTATGGCAGACTGATGACGATCATTCATCGAGATTTAATAGTCGTAGC
The DNA here is from genome assembly GCA_006176705.1 of Cocos nucifera. Lineage (NCBI taxonomy): Eukaryota > Viridiplantae > Streptophyta > Magnoliopsida > Arecales > Arecaceae > Cocos > Cocos nucifera. Next base: position 856,135 of record QRFJ01001372.1, on the reverse strand, counting down.
TCTGAGAAAGTAGGCGTTGGTTGGTGGACTTCGGTATATATCAATTTCAGAGGAGTTCAGACTCCTGAAGGGAATACATCGGAAGAAAATTATCCGAAAGTAATTCATTGGAGGGATCCGACTAAGGGAGAAGTCCGAAAAGAGTTCGGCCGAAGGAGAAGTTCGAAAAGAGTTCGACTTCTGTAGGCATCCGATTGGAAGAGTGCAGAGAAAGTTTGGCTCTCACAAAAGTCCGACGGAAGGAGTACAAAAAAAGTTCGGCTCTCGTAGGAGTTCGACTGAAGCTCGACCGTTGAGAAGTTCGACTAAAGCTCGATCGCTGAGAAGTTCGATCGGTTGAAGGGATTTGACTAAGACTCGATCGCTGGGGAGTTCGAAAGGGGCTCGGTCGTTGAGGAGTTCGATCGGTTGAAGGAGTTTGGCTAAGACTCGACTGCTGGAGAGTTCGGAAGAGGCTCGACCGCTGAGGAGTTCAATCGGCTGAAGGAGTTTGGCTAAGACTCGGCCGTTGGAGCTCTTTCATAACTACCAATTGCATTAGACTGAGCATCAGACTGGACTTCAAAAGGAGCAGGGTTTATTTCCAACAATAGTCCCCCCACTTTTGAGTTCGAAATTCAAAGGAAGGGAGTGCAGAAAAGGCGACTGCCGAAGTTCTCTTTAGGGCTCTACGCCAGTTCAGGTTAAAGCTTGGGAGAGATCTCATCTCCAACCAAAGTTGAAGTTGAGGCTCGAGGGGATCTCGTCTCCAGCTGAGGTTGAAGAAGATCCCGTCTCCTACGATCGGGGTCAAAGGTTGAGCTCCTCGGAGGAGATACTATCTTCAGCAGTCGAGGTTGAAAATTGAGCTCCTCGGAAGAGATCTTATCTCCTACAGTCGAGGTTAAAGATTGAGCTCCTCGGGGGAGATCTTATCTTCTACAGCTGAGGTTGGCTCGGTCGCTTAGGGGAGATCTTATCTCAGGTCGAGATCGAAGCTCGGAGGAAATCTTATCTCCTACAGCCGAGGTTGGCTCGGGAGAGATCTTATCTCCTGCAGTCGAGATTGAAGCTCGGAAGAGATCTTATCTTCTGCAGTCGAGATTGGCTCAGTCGCTTGGAAGAGATCTTATCTCTAGCTGAGGTTGACTCAATCGCTCGGAAGAGATCTTATCTCTAGTCGAGGTTGAAGCTCGGAGGAGATCTTATCTTCTACGGTCGAGGTTGGCTCAGTCGCTCGAGGGAGATTTTATCTCTAGTCGAGGTTGACTCGATCGCTCGGAAGAGATCTTATCTCTAGTGGAGGTTGAAGCTCGGAGGAGATCTTATCTCCTACAGTCGAGGTTGGCTCAAGATCTTATCTCCTGCAGCCGAGGTTGGCTCGATCGCTCGGAAGAGATCTTATCTCTAGCCGAGGTTGACTCGGTCACTCGGAAAGAGATCTTATATTTTAGCTGAGATTGATTCGGTCACTCGAAAGAGATCTTATCTCTAGCCGAGGTTGATTCGATCGCTCGGAAGAGATCTTATCTCTAGCCGAGGTTGACTCAGGCATTCGAGAGAGAAATCTTATCTCTAGCCGAGGTTGACTCGGTCATTCAGAAGAGATCTTATCTCTAGTCGAGGTTGACTCGGGCACTCGGGAGAGATCTTATCTCTAACCAAGGTTGAAGCTCGGGGAAGATCTTATCTCCTGCAGTCGAGGTTGGCTCGATCGCTCGCTTGGAAGAGATCTTATCTCTAGCCGAGGTTGACTTGGTCGCTCGGGAGAGATCTTATCTCTAATCGAGATTGACTCGGGCGCTCGAAAGAGATCTTATCTCTAGCCGAGGTTGAAGCTCGAGGAAAATTTTATCTCCTACAGTCGAGGTTGGCTCGGTCGCTCAGGAGAGATCTTGTCTCTAGTCGAGGTTGACTCGGGCGCTCGAAAGAGATCTTATCTCTAGCCGAGGTTGACTCGGGTGCTCAAAAAAGATCTTATCTCTAGTCGAGGTTGACTCGGACGCTCGAGAGAGATCTTATCTTTAGCCGAGGTTGAAGCTCGAGAAAGATCTTATCTCCTACAGTCGAGGTTGGCTCGATCGCTTGGAAGAGATCTTATCTCTAGCCAGGTTGACTCAGTCGCTTGGGAGAGATCTTATCTCTAGCCGAGGTTGACTCTAGCGCTCGGGAGAGATCTTATCTCTAGTCGAGGTTGAAACTCGGAAGAGATCTTATCTCCTACAGCTAAGGTTGGCTCGATCGCTCGGGAGAGATCTCATCTCTAGTCGAGGTTGACTCGATCGCTTGGGAGAGATCTTATCTCTAGTCGAGGTTAACTCGGTCGTCTGGAAGAGATCTTATCTCTAGTCGAGGTTGAAGAACTTCGACCTACTCATGTTAGGATGAGGTTCTCCTCCTGTTCCTAACACGGTCACTATTGATTATTTTTTTTCTGTTACCACATAGTTTCTGCACCAAGAAACAATAATATCGAAATGGAAGAATTTTATTGAAAAAAAATTACCGGCAGCACATTCCTAGATTCTCTATATTTTAGGGTTGTGAGAGCGTGGTTCCTCCGAGTTTCTTCAGGTGATAAGCTCTGGATCAGACGACATTCTCTATCTCATGCTGGCCTTCTCAATTTGGGGTGAGCTCCTCTTGGCTCTGAGGCTGAGAGATAATGGATCATTAAAGTACCAAGCCCCCCCAGAGGTAACGTTGATTACGTCGGAAGGCGGCCGACCTCCTTGTTGTTCTTCCGTCATGGATGGTTCTGGCTATGGCAGCGCTCTTGATCAATCTTCTCCTGCTCCAGACTGGCATCTCTGGAACATTAAGGGGGACGTAGTTCTGAAACCTTCTAGAAAGAGAACTTCTTTGCGCCCTTCTATCGGGGCTTCCTTGATGACGAGCTCGAGGAGAAATTCGGCCTCGCTCCGCTCGGAGGTAGTCTGTGAGCACGGTCCAACTTCATTCCGCCCTCCTGTGAAACCTTCTGAGGGGAGAACTTCGTGCCCCTCTGCCAGGGCTTTCTTGACGACGAGCTCTTGAGGGAGTTCGGCCTCACTTACGTTCGGAGGGAGTCCATGAGTACGGTCGAACTCCTCAATCTGTCGGTCCATCTTTCGCAATTTGTAATTGAGGATGTCGTCTCGATCACAGACCTTGGAGGGCTTTTGACTACAGATGAAAAATGTCTCCTCTAGAGGAGATCCATAATCCAAACTTGGGTCCTCTGCTCTCTGTTTGTTCTTTCCAGCGGCGACGGGCATGCTGGCCCAAATGCTCTTTCTCGAGGTTGATTTCGACATCCTGATGGCGGATTTCCTGGCGAAGTCGCCGTTGGAGGCTGCTGCATGGTCTGCACCATCTCGGTGAGGCCCTGAATCCGCTGCATCAGTAAATTATACTGCTCCATATCTACCGTGGCTATAGGTAGAACCTGAATTATCGGAGCTGAAGTGGGAGTAGATGGATCTGAATGGGATCGGATCGTGGAGGCCGTCGATCGTCGGATTGAAGCTCTCCTAGGAGGCATTTTCTCTCGAAAAAGAACTCTAAAGAGGAAGAAGGAAGATCTCTAGAAAGGAAAGAGAGAAATCATCGCTGAGCACTCCTTCAAGAATAAGAAAATCTTAAAAATAGAGGGCCCTTCCTCTAGCGTCAATTTTGTTGGTGCAGAATCTGATCAACGTCGGAACAAACTGGAGTCGAGGAGGAAGAGGTCACCGTCAGTGACTTGCAAAATAAAGTTTCATCCGGAGTTGGTGGTGGTGACTCCGATAGGATCCTCCGATAATCAAGTCAGCTCTTTTGATCAACAGAAATGGAGTGCTTAGGAATGAATTTGGGAGAGTTTTTGATGGAAGAGCTTAGAGAAAACATATATGGAGGGTTTCTTTTATAGATGGAGCTTGAATGATAGTGACGACCATACCATCTGGTAGCGGGCCGCTCAAGACCATGTGGAATTTGGTATGGAGAGAGAGGTGTCATCAGACTGGTAGTGGTAGTCATGTCGTTCGGTCACAAACCGCATGGGGCTTGTTATGGAGAGAGAGGTGGCGCCAGACTGGTAGTGGCAGTCATGTCGTCCGGTAGCACCGCCTGTGGCAGACTGATGGTGATCATTCGTCGAGATTTAATAGCCATAGCTCTGAGAAAGTAGGCGTTGGTTGGTGGACTTCGGTATATATCAATTTTAGAGGAGTTCAGACTCCTGAAGAAAATACGTTTGGAGGAGATTATCCGAGAGTAATCCACTGGAGGGATCCAACTGAGAAAAAAATTCGAAAGAAGTTCGGCTCCTGAAGAAGTTTGGCTCCTGAAGGAGTTCGATCGAAGAAGAAGTTTGGAAAGAGTTTGGCTTCTGTAGGCGTCATGTTGGAGGAGTGCGGAGGGAGTTTGACTTTTGCGGGAGTCTGACGGAAGGAGTATGAAAAAAGTTTGGCTCTCGTAGAAGTCCGACTGAAGCTCGATCGCTAAGAAGTTCGACTGGAGCTCGACCACTGAGAAGTTCGATCGGTTGAAGGAATTCGGCTAAAACTTGACCGTTGGAGAGTTCTGAAGGGGCTCGACCGCTGAGGAGTTTGGCCGCCTGAAGAAGTTTGGCTAAGACTCAACCGCTGGAACTCTTTCGTGACTACCGATTGTATTAGGCCGAGCATCAGATTGGACTTCAGTAGGAGCGAAATTTATCCCCAACAGAACGAGTATAATATTCTCTCACTTGGCCCACATGTCATAATTAAGATACCAAATAGGTAATAAATAAAACTGTAATATGGCCATAAATTATCTCAAGTCAAAAACTCCTACTTAAATAAGAAATTTCAATACACGAATTATGGTGATCATATCCTAAAAATGAATACTCCATTCCATGTATCACAATATAAGAAATATTTTATTTAAGCATTTTATACTTTTTTTATAAATAACTTTATATAAGCTATTCAGAGTCTAACTTTATGACATGAACATTATATGCACGAAATAAAACACATATCTTTTATTTCTAAAAATAAGTATTTTATAAAAAGCAAATCATATAAAAATTGAACTAATGATTTTCATATGATCCACATGATCTTTAAATTGTTTGACCGATAATCCTTTAGTCATGAGGTCTGTAATCATTAATTCAGTATTGATAAGCTGGATATCCACTTCATGCTTCTTGACATGATCTTTAATAGCAAGATACTTTATATCGATATGTTTGTTGTGACTTCCACTCTTATCATTTTTAGAAAAAAAACTATAGTAGAGTTGTCATAATAAATCTTTGTTAATTTTACAACAGAATCGATAACTCTCAAATCAAAAATAAGATTCTTCATCTATATAGCATGTGAAGTAGCTTCATAGCATACAACGAACTCTGCTTCCATGGTAGATGAAGCAACTATTGATTGCTTATTACTTTTTTAAGATATAGCATCTCCAGCAAGAAGAAAAATATATCATGAAGTAGACTTTCTTGTATCCACACATCTACCAAAATCTGAGTCCAAATAACCAATCATTTTCAAGTAATTAGTATATCTATAAGTAAGCATATAATGCTTGGTTCCTTATAGATATCGCATAACATTTTTTGCAGCTTTTCAGTGATCAAGATCAGGATTGCTTTGATATCTATCTAAAATACGTATTGTATATGCTATATCTGGTCTTCTATAGACCTGCACACACATCAAACTTCTCATTGTAAATACATATGAGATATTCTTCATTTGCTCTTTGTCCAATTCACTTTATGGGCACTGATTCTAACTAAATTTATCATCTTTTATAATGGGTGCAACTACAGGAGCATAATCTATCATTTTAAACCTTTCCAAAATCTTTTCAATGTAGGCTTTTTGAGATAAACCTAAAATTCTTCATGATCTGTCTCTGTGAATCTCTACGCCAATGACATAAGAGGCTTCACCCATATCTTTCATCTTAAAATTTTGAGAAAGAAATAGTTTTATCTCTTTTAGCAAATCTAAATCATTACTTGCAAGTAATATATCATTTATATATAAAATCAGATATATGTATTTACTCCCACTAACCTTAAGATATATGCATTGATCCACAATATTTTCTGTAAAGTCAAAAGAGCTAATAACATCATGAAATTTTATATACTATTGGTGGGAGGCTTGTTTAAGTCCGTATATGGACTTCTTTAATTTGCATGCAAGATGACTATCTTTATCTATATAGAAACCTTTAGGCTGAGTCATATACACTATTTTTTCTAGATTTTCATTCAAAAATGAGCTACTAAAGCCATAATTATCCTTAATGAATCATTCTTTGAAACTAGAGAGAATGTTTCATGATAGTTAATGTCTTCTTTTTGAGTAAAATTCTTAGCTACAAGTCTAGCCTTATATCGTTCAATTTTACTTGAGGAGTCTCTTTTGATCTTATAGACCCATTTACAATCAATGGCTAAAGCACTCTTAGGTAACTCAACGAGATCTTAGACTTGATTTTTAAACATAGATTTCATCTCATCCTTCATGGCATCATACCAATATATGGAATTATTTTCACTCATGGCTTGTAAAAATGAACTAGGATCATTATCAGATCCAACATCAAAATCAAATTTCTGTAAGTAGATAATGTAATTTCTAAAAATTGCAGATCTTCTTTCTTTTAAGAATCTTCTTAATCCTACTACTTTATTTATATTTTGAGTAATTTTGGTTGTAGGCTTATTATGAACTTGCTCTTCATGGAGTTGTTGTTCTTGAATTGGTTGTTCACGATCTTGTAGATCATCTTGAATAACAATCAGTTCTTTATCTTTTATGGATTGATTAATTTGATTTCTTATTTTCTCAAATTTATCCTTACGAGGAAAACCTCTCCTACTAAATTCATAATCTTCAAAAAATTTAGCATTTCTAGCCTCAATAATTTTGGGTACATGGCTAGGATAATAAAACCTATATCTTTTAAAATTTACTGCATAGCTAATAAAATAGCCACTAATTATTCTAGAGTCCAATTTTTTTAAGTATGGATTATAAATCTGCACCTCAACTAGATATTCTCATATATGTAAATGACTTAAACTCGGTTTTCATCCTTTCCATAACTCAAAATGAGTTTTAGGTATAACCTTTGATGGAACCATATTTAAGATATATATAACAGTCTTTAATGCTTCACTCCAAAGAGATAAAAAAAAATTAAAACTACTGATCATGCTCCTTAGCATATCCATCAGTGTATGATTCCTTCTTTCTGCAACATTATTTTATTGTGATGTTCCATGCATTGTATATTGGACAATAATATCCTCTTTTTCAAGAAACTTACCAAATGGACCTATCAATTGACCTCTTTCAGTGTACCTTTTATTATACTCTCCATCTTTTTCAGATCTTACGATCTTTATTTTCTTATCCATCTATTTCTCTACTTCTGCTTTATAAATCTTAAAGGCATCTAGTGCCTCACCCTTTTCAAATAGAAGGTAGAGATATATGTATCTAGTATAGTCATCAATGAATGAGATAAAATATCTCTAACCATTAAAATAAAAAATAAAAAATGATTCATAAATATCAGTGTGTATGAATTCCAAAATATTAGAACTTCTTTTGGCATCTTTAGAGGATTTATTAGTTTACTTTTTCTTTATACAATCCAAACAAGTACCAAAGTCAGTAAAATCAATATCTTTTAAAATATCATTATTTACTAACCTCTTTATTCTCTCTAAAGAGATATGAGCTAATCTTTTGTACCATAAACTTGAAGAGTTCTCTTTAATAATATTTCTTTTTATGCCAATATTATCACCATGCATAGATGAATGATTATTTTCATAATTTAGATTCAAATCTAATTTATATAAATCATATATCAGAAATCAGTGCTAATAATTTTTTATTATAAAAAAGATTAACTATAGAGTTTTCAAAATAAAAACTAAAACTAATACTTGTTAACTTAGAAACAGAAATTAAATTTTTAGAAAAACTAGAGACATAAAAAGTATTTTCAAGATCCAAAACAAAATCAGAATTCAAAACTAATTTAAAGATTTCTATAGCCTCTACATGTAAACGTATTCGATTGCCCGAGTAGATACTTTATTTACTTTCCTTCGGGTTCCTTAGATTGAGAAAGCCTTTTATGGTATTGACAATGTGAATTATAGTACCAGAATCAATCCACCAAATATTATTAGAAACATCAATAGAAAAAAATTTATGATACATAAGAGATATGAAAGTATCTTTTTTTTCAAGCCATTTCTTATACTTTAAGCAGTCCTTCTTCATGTGTTCTTTTTTCTTGCAAAAGAAGCATGCTTTTTTATTGCCATGATGCTTCATTGGCACTGCAGCATCTTTCTTTTCTTTAGGAGTATCTTTTTTTTTTTTATCTTTATCATGAATAGCAAAATTGGTACTTTCATGCTTTATGTCTTACTTCTCTTGTTTCAGTCTTACTTTTTTTTTAACATATATGATCAAAAGTTTATTGACAGACCATTTTTCTTTATGTGTATTGTAAGAGATTTTGAAAGGACTATATTCTGTAGGTAGAGAATTCAAAGTGAAATGGACTAGAAAAGAGTAAAAAATCTCAACTTCTAAAGATTTGAGTTGAGCAGCAATATCTCTCATTTTCATAATATAGTCACGTACACTTTTAAAACTATCAAACCTCATGCCTGTAAATTTCTTCATTAGGGTACTGGCCAAAACTTTATTAAAATTTTTAAATTATTCTTCAATGGTCTTCATAAAATCTTGACCTTATCCCATTGAGGGATTAACCCTCTAATACTTTTAAGCACTCAAGATTTGATGAGCATGAAACTCAAATGATTAGATCGCTCCTATTTCTCATATACCAAAATTTATTATGGCATATTTGAATCCATGAAAATAGATGGTTCATCCATACGAAGTGCTAGGTCAAGATCTTTGTATCTAAGAGTATAAAGGACACTATCTTTTCAATCAGAAAATTATCACTACTTAGCATTGGAATAAGAGCAGTATCATTAATATATGCAGTAGGATTAGCTGCAATAATAAAAAAATATAAAAAAATTTAGTGCTATGGAGCTAAATCATAATCTAAAATAATTAATTTCAGTAATAAATTCTAACCTTCCTGTGGATAGAGGCGCATCATGCATAAAATTTATTAATACTTGATTAATAAGATCAGTAAAATAAATATTAAAAATAGTAAATTTTCATACCTATGGGTCTAGAAAAAATCTATCCTTAATATCTAAATTATCATCTTATTCTAATTAAATTATAAAAAATAACCACTCCCTATGGATAAAGTTAATTATCTCTATGACTTAATTATAATTTTATTCTCATGCCATTATTCTTTAATTTTTATTCTTTATATGGATTTTATTATTTTTCAGAATGCTGTGGTTATTTTCAAAAATAATAAATTCACTAACTTTAATATGATATTTGAATAATCTCATTAACCATATAAAATTTTATTATAGTTTTTAGCATAATTATGATCAGATATTTCCAGTAAATAAATAATAATTCGATCAAAATAAATTATAAAATATATTTTAAAATGATCTTTATGCAATAAAATTTATTATGAGGATTAAAAATTAATCCATGTGTTTTTACATAATAGACTCTATCACAATTATCAAAATAATAATTTTTTAGGGATCTTTATAAAATTAATACTTTTAGGGACTAATTTGCAAAAATTTCTATAGGACCTTTATGAAATACATAACTTATTAAGGGCTTTATTGCAAAATTTTCTATTTAGCTAATGGGTCCTTACCGATTTTTGGGTTTCGGGTTGGAGCCTGAACCTGTTAGCCTAAATTCCTTGCCCTCTACTGTTCTTCTTCCTCGATCAATAGAAAAAAACCCCATGCTATCGTCCCTCTTGGTTGGCGATTAACCATCCTGCAAAACCGTTGGCGAAGGCCGGTTTGTGTTCACACATCGACGATCGGCCTAAGATCGTCGTTCGACCACCAAATCATTGACTATTGTCTTCTCTTCCAAATGGGAGCGGTGGAGGCTAAAGATCCGACACTCCTCCCAACCAAAGTTTGGTCAGCAGCCATCGAAAAACACTAGATCAGTGGCTTGCCAGTGACTCTTCATCGTCCACGACCGATGATTGGGAGTGGGAACCATCGATTTACCTTGATCCGGTGGTTCCATCTATGCCCCCTATTTTTTTTTTAACTCTTGATGCTCACCGACGGGCGGTTGCCAAAAGCCAGTAGCTGGCATGGGACGTCAATGGCCTAATGGCCACTGGACATGGATTGAAGGTCCGGCCACTAGGAAAGAAGAGGAAGAGGACACGCAGTTGGCCCTCTTCTTCATTTTATTTATTTATTTATTCTTTAATTCATAAATAATCTTGATTAAAATAAAATAAATAAATAAATAAAGATTGTTACGAAATTCAAAAATTAATCTCGATGATTTTGATTTTACATGATCAATAAGCTGATTAGAACAACATGGAGATGGCTCTGATACCACTGAATGTAAGAAATTTAGATTTAGATGCGGAAACAAATATACCTCTAGCTATTGTTGATCAAGTTCAGATCTAATCAAGGACGAAGAAAAATGAATCTACAGATGGATCTTCTTGAAACCTGCAAAAGGTTACTGCAAAAGAGCTCTTCTAGTGTATGCCAGAGGATCTCAATGTCTATATTTAATAGAGAGTCACAAGCTGTATTTATAGGTTAGACTAGGAACTTTTTTAAATTGACACAAATTCTTTTTTTCCATAAAAAAAGCATACTCATAGTGGAGTTCTTATTTTGATTTAAATCTAGCTTTATTTCAAAAAAAATAATTATCTTAAATTATCTTAAATTAATTAGGTTATAAGTAGGCTATATCAAGTTCCTAATATATGGGATGAGTATAACATTTATCAAAAGCTTAATACAAATGTATCTATGGTTCATAAGATTATTAAAGCAATGTAAATATAAAATATTATGATCTGTTAAAATTTTGAATGAGAAGGGACATGATAACTTATAAATGATGCAATAGTAGCAATTATGGAGCCATATGAGCAATGGTTCATGTGATGGACTATAATGAAGCACATTAAAATTGTTTCCTACTATGTACAAGAAGTTTTTACAAATTATTGGAAGTAAATATAATAAATATAAATCTCAATAGAGTTTTTATAATCTTCTTTCTTTTCTATATCATTTAGGATCAATGGAACGTAATATGAATTTAACACTAAATAATCCTAATGATTTTTTTTATGTAAATTGTTATATTTACGTTACCATTTCACACTACTCGTAATCTAGAATCAATGAGTTTGTAGAGGTTTTCTTTTATTCTGCATGTGAATCATTGTGCTATGATAGGAATGGTGCAAATTTTATCATTCATGGTTTTGATGCTAAGTTGTTAGTTGCTAAAAATTTTTATCTTTTGAAGTCTTTAGTTCTGAGAGTGAAACTTCATGCTATCTGTATAGATATTATCTATGCCAGGTAGCAACTTCAAGCGGAGAGGATTTTCATCGAGGATGATTCTACTATCATCATTGGTTGAATCCAAAATGATATGAAGCAGCTAGAGACTTATTCTCTCATTTACGACATCGAGGATGATTCTACCATCATCATTGTTGATCCAGCATATCTATCGAAAGATAAATAGTACGATAGATTGGATTGCTGCGTTTATTGTAGAGCATTCGAAAGACTGCATATGAAGATAAAATGATATTTGTCCGACAGTCTTATGAGATTTTTTGTATCTTGACCTCATGAACAACTCTCATACTAGAGTGATATACGCTTATATAAAAAAAATAAAAAAAAATAAAAAAAAAAAAGCGCCCGTAAAAATGTAGCATAACTTTAGAGGGTAAGGGCCTTGATGGAACCCTATGGTCATTGTTGACAACTTTGTGTTCGGTCTTCTTTAGCTCCAGTTTCAAGACTATATGATGGTACCGCAACCGATTAGATCGCCATCCACAGGTTATGGAGAATACGAAGAAATCTGGGCACCAAAATCCGGCTTCATGTTTTTTTATGGTAGAAAATTAGCCTTATGCAAGGATGTAACCAAGTGATCGCTTTATGAAAATCGTGGTTTATGTTCGCAATAATACTACAACTCAAACTAATTTATTTACACACATTTAAGAATTTTTAAATCATAGACAATTATAACTTTTAGTCATAATAGTTCCTGCTTTACACATGCATTTGCATGTAAATATTCACTAGTACAACTATATTTTATGCATTAAAATACCAGTGTTGAATCGAAGAAATATTCTCTTCTAATACCGTCTGTCAAATTTATATCAAGAATACAACTCACATAAATCATAATAATATGTTAATAATCTCAATTTTTCATGGTTAATCACCACACTTACTCCCGCCTTCTCAATGGCCTCTTTTTATAAGACAACCAAGTGCTCCTTTTTTTTGGGTGAAAAGGCCACAATGGCTACATTTGATTCAAGTCTCGTAGCTGATTACATTTGCCAGCTCACCAACCTAAACATTCACTCTTCAATCAGGGATTGATTGTCATCTTTTTTTTTATAAAACTTTTATCTAAATTGATCCTTAAAAAATAAATAAAAATAAATTATAGAGAAACCTCTCTCAACTTTAATTCAACTTTATTTATATCCTATCAACTTTAAAAAATATTAAACTAATCTTATAAATTTATGAAATATTTCAAAATAGTCCTATCATCTACTTACCAACAAAGAGGTAGAGATGGAGAGAACTATCATGAAGAATAAGAACGGGGTCATGAAGGTCGGAGTGAAGAGGAAAGGCAGTGTTGAAGGTTTCATAGATAGGATTGGATGAGAAGGAAGAGGAGAAAGAAAAGGGATAAAGAGGAAGGAGGGGTTATCAGCAAGAAAGCGATGGAGATAGAGGAAAAGGGCTCATGAACAGGTTTAGAGAAAGAGGACAATGAGAAAGAGAAGTGGTTGGGGAGAAAGAAAGATCACCAGTAAGAAAAGGATGAAGGTGAAAAGAGCCAACATAGAAGAGGGATGAGCTTGGAGGAAAAGAAGAAAGAGAATAAATGAGTGAAGAAAAAGAAGAGCGAGAAGAAAAGATTGCCGAAGACGAATAGGTAAAGATGGAGGAGAGAACTCATGGATGGACTTCGAGGAGGAGGAGGTATGGGACAGAAGGAAGGGGAGAATGGAGAAGGAAAGGTTATCGGTAAGGAAGGAGTGGAGATGGAAGAAACCACTATGAAGAAGGATGGCTTATGGACAGACTTGGATGATGAGAAGAAGTAGAAAAGAGAAGAGGAGGAGGGCAAAGAAAGGATCACCGGCGAGGTGGATGGAAGTAGAGAGAGCCATGATGAAGACGAAGAGCTTATGGACGGACTTGAAAGAAGAGGAGAAATAAATGAGATAAAAAGGAAGGAGAAAAAATAGGTCATCGATGAAGAATGTACGAAGGTAGAGAAAACCACCATAAAAGAGGAAGGCTTGCGGATGAATTTGGAGAAGAAAGACGATAAGGAGAAGAAAGGACTAAGAAGGAAGAGGAGGAAAAGAAAGGGATATCAATGTTGAGGGTGAAAAAGAGAAGCAATCAAAGGAGAGAGGACATGTGAATAATAGTAGTTTGATCATTTTATAAGATGATTGTTGGGGATAAACTCCACTTCCATCGAAGTTCAATCTGATTCTTAATCTAATGCAACTGGTAATCACGGAAGAACTTCAATCGAAAATTCTTCCTCCAGCGGCTAGACTCAAGCCGAACTCCTTCAGCAGCTGAACCCAAGCCGAACTCCTTCAGCGGCTGAACTCTTCTAGCGACCGAACTCCTTCCGAACTTCTCCTTCAGTTGGATTCCTCCAGGAGTCGAATTCCTTCCGGACTTCTCCTTCAGTCGGATTCCTCCAGTGGATTACTTCTAGATTTCAGCTAGAGTTCCTTCCGGATGATCCTCTATAGCCGTATTTTCTTTAGGAGTCCAAACTCCTTTGGAATTGATATATGTCAAAGTTCTTCACCAACCAACGCTTGTTTCCTCCAAACTTCGACTATTAAATCTCGACGAACGGGCACATCACAATAGACGACACCTCTCTCTCCGTAGCAAGCCCCACGCGGCTTCGAGCGGTCCACTATCGAACGGTTATGACTATCACTATCTGTCTGCTATAGGCGACACATCTCTCTCCATAGTAAATCCCACGCAGCCCACTACCGAACAGTTATGGCTGTCACTATTAGTCTGACAACACCTCTCTCTCCGTAACAAATCCTACGCAGCCTCGAGCGGCCTACTACTGGACGGTTATGGCTGTCATTATCAGTCTGCTACAGGCTCCGTCTATAAAAAGGGATCCTCTAGATACATTTTCTCTAAGCTCTCTTCTTCTTCCTTAAAACTCTACTGAATTCTTTTCTGAGCACTCCATTTCTATTGATCAGAAGAGTTACTTGATTGTCGAAGGATCCTACCGGAGCCACCACCACTGACTCCAGGTGGAACTTTATTTTGTAGATCATCGATAGCGACCTCTTCCTCAGCTCCAGCTCGATTCGGTATCGACCAGATTCTGCACCAATAGGATTGGTGCTAAAAAGAGAACCTCTGTTTCCGAGGTTCTCTTATTTTTAAAGGAGTGCTCAACAGCAATCTCTCTTCTTCCTCTCTAAAGTTCTTTCCAAAAAAAAAAATGCCTCTCAGGAAAGCTTCGTCTTGACGATCAACAGCCTCTGCAATCAGATCTCGTCTAGACCTATTCGCTCTCGCTTTAGCTCCGACAACATAAGCTCCATTTGCAGCCACGGTGGATACGGAGCAATTCAACTTGCTGGTCCAACAGATTCGTGATCTCACGAAGGTGGTGCAGGCCATACATCGATAGGCCTCGGTGTCGATTCGATCGGAGCAGACTTCTTCGGAGCTCCGTGATCTGATCTGGGGATGGTCGACTTGGGCTAGCCAATCGATGACCTTCGAAAAGGAAAAGTAGAAGGTGGAGAACCCTTGCTCGGACCATGACTCGACTTAGGGGGGAGCCTTGCATCCATTCTACCAGAAAATTCTAAAAATCAACGATCGTGAAGATCATTTGGATCAAAGGCTCCTAAAAATAAGCCGATGAATTGAAGAACTCCGCCATACTTCCTCCTCACACGATAATGATATTTGCACTGATCTTCCTTTTTCTCAAAAGATTATGCAAGAGTCCGTTCTACAGAACTTCAAGCTTCTCTAATTTGAAAGCTATGATGAAACCTCTGATCCGATCGATCATCTAAAGATCTTTTGGATCATGATGCTGCTCCATGGTGCACCAAACGTTATTTTATGCCGAGCTTTTTCGTCTATCTTAAAGAGAGCAGCAAGAAACTGATACTCGATATTGAAGCAAGGTATGATCTTCTCTTTTGACCAGATGAGCCATCAGTTTGTGGCTCACTTTGTTAACAGCCGACGTCCCCGCCGAGGTTCGAATTTTCTGATGAATATCAAGCAGAAGAAGAAGAAATCTATCTGAACTTATGTCATCCGGTTTAATGCTGCTACATTAGAGGTCCAAAATCTGGATCAGTTTATTGCAATGGCCGCGCTCAAGGACGGCCTTCAGAAGAATGATTTGCTATTCTCTTTGAAAAAGTACCCTAGGGACTTTACCTATTTGCTAGCTCGGACTGAAGGATATATCCAAATGGAAGAAGCCTTCAAGTTGAAGGATGGGGAAGTCGTAGGAGAGTGGCGGACGGATGAGTCTAATAAATCAGGGATTGATAGAGGACCGAATGAATTTCGACCACGCTCACGGACTCCCCATGAGCGCAAGTGAGTTCGAACTCTTCCTCGAGCTCGTCATCAAAGAAGTTCCGATAGAAGGACACGACGAAGTTCTTCCTCCAGAAGGTTTCACAACTACGCCTCCCTTAATGCTCCATAGACGTCGGCTTGAAGCAAAAGAAGTTCGATCGAGATCACTACCGCAGCCAAAACTGAAAAAAAAATTCTAATTTTTCAGATCAGGTTTGTTCAGATCTGATCGGATCAAGAGATATATTTTAAATTTTTTTTTTAATCCAGATCAGATCTAGAATATTTTAGATCTGATTCTTATTATTTTAATAATTAAAATAAATTTAGATAAATTAAATCAAATTTAATTTACCTTGAAGTGGGTAATCCTATTATTCGTTAATGATTCTGTAAGCAGTGGAAGGTTCTGGATCTAGCCACGCAAGTGCCTATTTTCTACCGATATCCACTCAGACTGGATCTGGAGATCCTCTTCTTCTCTATCATATCTCTAAAAATCAGATCTAGATCTGATCTGGAGGATCTTTAAAATATCTTTTGAAGATTAGCAGTTATCCTTTGCAGCAGCGCAGCCTTCTAGCTTTCTGTCGTCTTTCTCTCGTCTGGATTGCACCAACCAAGAATCCAAACCACTTTGGACGTGGAGAGGAGAGGGAGAAGATGTTTTGGCATGGAGGAGGAGAGGAGAGGAAGCCTTGGGGCATGGAAATTAAATTCCCTTTCCAATGCTCTTTGGGTTGGGTGCAGGGTTTTATTTATAGACTATGCATGATCCAACTCCTCTTCTTTCCAACCAATCACAATCCTTTGTGAAATCAGATCTAAATCTGATTGATGAAAATAGAGTCCCTTGGATTCCTCCTTAGATGGTGCCTAAGATCAGTCAAAGTTGGTTCTTAGAAAGAGTCTAATTGAAATCCAAAAAGGAGATGAAGTTCCTGTCCAACAGCGACTCCTGGGCGCCTCCTGCTTGAGCACACGCCAAGGGTGGCGTGCGCCCTCCTCCTTGCCAGGTTCTGACAGGGGGACAAGCCTCTACCAGCTCTCCAATAGGTGCGTGACACGTGGACAAAAGTCAAAATATCAATGGTCAATATTTGACCAGTCAAGGGTCAACTTTTGACCAAAGTCAAAGGACAAGAAATGACAGGTGATAAAAAATGGCAGGTATTCTCTTACAAAATAAGATAACCTTTTTTGACTTGGACAAGCTCTAATTAGACCAAGTGAAGGCCTCTGATTGAGCACAAACTTCTTTGGCTCAGTCAGGATAACTATTTATGATAGTAAAAGAAGAACGTTAAGTTCAATCGAGTGCTAGCACGATTCCTTGAACCTAATTGAATCTCATTCAGATCAATTGAACTAGATCAGTTCAATTGATGATCACCAGATTCAAATTCTTATTTGTGTGATCCAGTTAGGTTCAGTTCTGTATGGTAATAGGATATGTCATGATCTCTATCATCGATATCATCGAAACTTTTTTCGATGGATCAGAACTCTTCTGATTTGAATAGTTAGAATGATCGATCATCTAAATCATTCTAATTGCTCCCAAAATCCACCAGTGACACCTAGCAGTATATGGTGA